>JABTTQ020002023.1:0-318568 GCA_016081115.2 Rehmannia glutinosa | reverse complement strand
ATAGGTTTGCCATCTATCGATTGCTTGGGGATTTTAGGTTCATCTGTTTGTCTGTTTTGTCGTGATGCATGTGTTTGTGTTTTAGTAATTGCTTTCTTGGGATAGTTGTGAAATTTACGAGTGTAGTGCTTGGGTGCGTATGTGTCTTTGATAATAGCTCTTTTGCCTTTGGAATGACCTTTCTTGAGTTTTAGGTCTTTGCCATCTGAGCTTGTATTCCATAGGTCTTCTTTGATGTTTCACATTATTCAACCAGACATAGTTGGGGTAGTTTCTACTATTCCCATCATGTGTGTTTCTCGATGAAATTTCTAGGGTTTACGGTAGCCTCTGTTTGCTTTTCATGAGTATTTTTTTTTGGAGTTTCTTTGAGAAACTTCAATTTAGATTTCTTCCTTGTTGTCCTCTCAAAGATACTCAATGCACATTTTCCTTTCCTTTGTATCAAGGCCAGTTTATTTGAGGTTGTGCTTTGGAATGAATGTGGGTGCAACATTTGGTGTTTTGGATTTTTAGATGCTTTATTACTTGAAGATCCTTTTTCCAAAAATCACTCTAGGAGTTTGACTGCACAAATGAATTAAATCTTTTGTCTTATCTCACATTCTCTTTGACTCATGATAAGATCATCGATGATTTGGATACCTTTCTAAATAGAGGCAATCACATTTTTGAGATATTTTCCCTCTTTTCTATAGCGACTAACTCTGCTATGATCTTGGCATTTCGGCCTTCAACTTAGTGTTCTCATCGGTACTATGTGACTCGAGTACTCAACTCTTTGGTCGGTTTGAGTTTTAGCTTTTAAAGCCATTTTTTTCCTCATTTAGAATTGTGTGTGAGGATTTTATGTGTTCAAAATCTTTCATCATTTTGCCTAATGAATCATAAAAATCGAGTGGGTGATGAAGTGTGTGTATCATAATCACTATCACTTGAATACGAATGAGACGAGTTAGAGTGTACCTCATCTTCTTGATCCGGTTGATCTTGTTAACTTTATCCGTAAGGCAAATCATAGCCTCTTCTTGAATCACTTGAGTAGTCGGCTTCACTGCTCTCGAGTCTTTGCTTCTTTAGACTTGAAACATGTCTCGGATCAGGCCTCAAAGACAACATTGCTTTCTTCTTTTCTGTCTTCTTTCTCAAGACTTTTCTATCTTCCATTCCTATATTTGTTGGTAGTGGATATGAGCGATCAGCTACAAACGTGTCACGATTATCTGCGGTTCGGCCGCGAGGTTCTCGGCTCTTTGATCATCACTTTTTGTTCTTGGATTATCGGCTCTGCGATATTCAACCATTTTGATGTTCGGCTCTTGGGTGGCGTGTCTTCCTTAACTTGGAAGGAGGCTGAATGTCTTACGGAGGTCTCACCACTTATTTCTTTTATAGTTCTTATTGAAGAACTTGTTGAATCTTTTGACCATCGGGGCAATTTCCTCCTAGTCTATGGCTTTCTTGGGTTCGACTCTTTTCCATCATTAGCCGTCAATCATTATCTTGGGTACAATTGTATCCTCTTTGCTCTTTTTTTTCTCGGCTCAAACTCATAGGCTTTGAGGTATGAGAATAGCTCGTGGTTAGATGTTCTTGAGGTCCATTGAATGTCTCGGGGCCATAGTCTTCATTTCCCATTCAATGGGAGGCTTCTTAAGATCTTCATACACATTTCCTTTTGTGTATATTCCTTCCCAAGAGTCAAAGCTCATTTGTGATTCGGTGAATCGGCATCCGATTGATCCATGGTTTCACACCCGCAAGCATTTTGAAATTTTCAAATTTTGAACAACAACATTTATTTTCTTTAATTTGTTATGATCCTTCACAAATTAAAGTCGATTTATTCAGATTTCTTTTGCAGTTGCAAGATTTGACTTTATTGAACATGGCTTTGTCGATGTCTTGTAAGTATGCCCTTAGCCACATTGTCAAGTTGTATCTCTTCCTATCTTCATTTGTCCACTCAGTCCTTGGTTTTACAACCATGGCTGGTCTTGGTCTTCTCAATGACGACTCTTTTTTTTGGTTTCAGGTGCTCTTCTCTGTACCGTGTTCACTTTTAGTATTTGCGGTGGCCCGTCCTCTATCACAAGCCACATTTCATCATGTAATGAGATGGATGGGCACCGCATACGAATTTTTCAATCATCAAATTCTTCAACAAAGTGAACATAGGGATGCATCATCGATTTGCTTCCATAATGATAACTTTACTTAAAATGAAAGACTTTGAAAATACAAGTGTTTAAAAACTTTTTGAAAAGATAGAGATCTGGTTCGATAACGGTGCGGAAGGCTCAATGAACCAACCGCTCGATACCACATATGTCCCCGAGGGTGTGAAGTAAGGTTTAGAAGGGGTTGAATAAACCTTACCAAATTTTCGATTTATTCCTTTTAAAATAATTCAACAGAGTTGACTTCGAAACAGTATGTCCTTGATGGGCCCGGCTAAGTTAGCTTTTCAGCTAAGTTACCCACTCAGCTTGGACTTGATAGAGTACATTGATAGTATAACTTTCAATTTTTCAAGCCAAATACTTAACTTGGTGATTGGTTTTTAACGGAAGACTTAACACCCTTAGATTTGTTTTAAGTTTGTTTTTAACACTTGATTCTTAGCACTTTATTAATCGGTTGGATAGCAAATATGATTCTAATAGTAGATATTATGTAAATATGCGGGAAAGTAAATTTGCTAAAAGTAAATAACACAAATATTTTATAGAGGTTCGAAGATGGGGTAATTCTTCTAATCCTCTCTTCTCCAACTCCTGGAGGAATCCACTATGTAATGAGATAAGTTTACAAGCGGCGAACAATGCGGAGACGACTTTGAACACATAGGCCAACCTGGCTTCTGTGACTCGAACCTTCTTCATAGGCGGCTGCCGCTCTTAAATCTCACTTCTCCAAGTTATTGGATTTGATCACGAAGCCCTCCACAAACTTGATAACGGTTCGACCGGAACCTTTCTACAATCTAGCTTGGATAGTAGACCCCTCTAATTTCTTCAAAAAGTTTCCTCTTCATGATTTGAAGTTGTCTTTCCTTCACTACTTGTGTTGGATTGATTTCCCGAGTTTGAGCTTGAGGAATTACTTGCTTGTTAAGTGGTTGATAACGTCTTCTCAATAACTTCCTCGACCTTTTATAGTGCACATTTGAAATTTTGCCGTTGAAGAGATATGATAATTTCAAATGTCACTTTTGTTCGTTGGCTTGTCTTGTTGCGATCCTTGATGTTGACATTTCTCTTATTAAATGTCTTGGCGGCATGCAGTGCACGACCTGAGTGCATTGTTTCCCATTGGTTTATTCCTTTTTGCACAATTAAGGACTAACACTTTGAGCACTGCGGACTTTGACATATTACTATATAGAGTAATATTCAATTTAATCAACGAATCTAATCGATTGTCTTGACTAGGCTGTTTGTCTTTACCCCAGTGGCTTGAGTCGACTCGATCTTTAGATAACTCAACCTTTATCACTTGAACTTGAGACTTGGCAGCGAGATGACTTGGTGACATTTCTTACGGTTGTTCCCATAGTGACGCTCCTTCGAGTCCTTCGCCAACTTTTTTTTTCTTGACCATACTCGGTGACACCGCTAGAGTCTTCAATCGATCCAGATTGACTTAACTTGTATTTCTTAGCATAGTGACTTGACTCGGCTTTTCCATTATCTATTACAAAACAAATTACAAGGTAAATGGGGTGCCAACTTCCTAGTTTAAGTTTTACATGGTATCATCAAAAAAAAACTACTCATGTAAATTTCGACAAATATCCAATCATTGAAGATATTCTTGAAAGCGTAGAGGAAAAAATCAATTAAAGAAAGTGCTTCTGAGGAAAGGGCTCAAAGTGTTCCTAATTCGGGAATAACTTCTCTCTAGTTTTGAGTGGTCAAGAGAATATAAGGGGGCAAATGACGAAAACATGGTGAATGTCACAATTAAGATGGATGGAAAAGGAGTTCTACTCTACAAGAGATCTTTAATTCTACACTTGGTAACACGAAAGAACCTATCAAGGCGAATAGACAAGGTAAGAAATACCTTTAGGAAATGAGTGGAAGAAAAAGTTGGTGTAATGCTATGGATCTTACATTGGTAAGAATGCGAAATTAGTGGCTCAAGAAGAATATGGAAGCTTTGGAGATTAAGGAGGAGTCTCGGAATGGAGAGAATAAAAAGTTCGGGACTTGAGGAAGAACAAAGCAATATGTAGATAAGTGCCGATGAGGTGGAGGTGGCCAGCCTTAATCGGGGCCCAAATTGATTAATGAAGGTACCTTATGGAATGTAGAGGTTTGGGAGCCCCTCTATGATTTCCCAACTCGAGGAGGTATATAGACTCCATCTCCCGGATATAATATTTATGAGTGAAACAAAAAAAAAAATCATTTATTAATACGGTTGGTAAGAGACTCAAATTCGAAGATGATGGCTTTGTGCTGATCCCATGGGTAAAAGTGGGGGTCTCTTGGTTTTTTGGTCTACAAAATTATAGATAACACAGTCTTTTACTTCCCCTTTTTATATTGAACTTGAGTTCAAAATGTAAGGTTATACGGATAAAGTGTGGGCCATTATGGTGTATGCTAGTACTGATGAAAATACGAGGAACCAACAATGGTCTTTTCTGGAACAAGCTAGCTGTAAATGGGGTGCTCTATGGTTTATGGGGGGAGATTTCAATGATATCATCGGAAGGGAGGAAAAGAGGGAGGCGAAATTAGGAATTCAGCGGTTTTGAGAAGTTTAATAGTTTCATCTCAAACCTGCAGACATGGGGAAATTCCTTCGAGGAGGGTATCATTTTACCGGCAAACAACGGGACATGGGATGATTTTGTGGATGAGAGATTGGATAGAGTTTTGGCTCCCGGAATGGACTCTTTACTTTTCAAAGTTGTTGTCAATCATGTTGAAATGCACTTCCTTTGACCACTCTTTGCTTATTCTCATGGTTAACCACGAGAATTTGGTTTGGAAAAAACGGTTCATTTTCGATAAGAGATGGATGAATTTGAAGGGTGTTGATAAGGTAATTGAGACTGCTTGGAGTAAAGAGGTAGGAGGTACTCTTATGTTCCAAATCGAGGAGAATTAGGAATTGTAGAATGACATTAATGCAATGGAGCAAGCATCGACTACAAATTCCGCAAAATCAATTGAGAAATCAAAGACAAACTAAGTTTATTGAGGAAAAGTGGGGGAATAGAAAATGGTTGGAATGGTCCTCTTATAAAGGCAGCCTTTGAAAAGCGTATAAAGAGGAAGAAACTTTTGGGGCCTAAAGCGAATTATTAATTGGCTTCAAGAAGGGACATAAATTCTAGATTTTTCATGCGAGTACGATACAAAGAAGAAGAAACAATAACATGGAAAATTTGAAGAGAATGGATGGTTGAAGCCTGTATTTGAGATGAGGACATTGAGGCATAAATTTCGGTTTCTATAAGAATCTATTTTGTTCTTCTTTCCCATAATGATGATCTCTATTCTTGAGGGTATGCCAAAGTCAATCTCTGCTAGTATGAACCATGATCGACCAGTGTGGATGATTTAGAGATTAAAAATGCTCTTTTCGAACTCAATCCTTATAAAGCTCCAGGTTTTGACGGTATGACACCAATATTTTTTGGATTTTTGGCCGCGAATTTCTAATCAAGTGTGCGATGCGGTGAAGAATTTTTTTCATCAATCCAAATGTTGAAAAACATGAATCACACTTTGATTACATTAATTCCCAAAATAAAAAAATTCTACAACCATTATCCATTTTCGGCTATTAGTCTTTGCAATGTGATTTATAAAGTTATTACAAAAATTATTGCACTTAGACTTAAGACTGTCATCTGTGTCATTGCATTAGTCTAATCAATGGTCGGCTTTTTATCGAAATAGGCAAATCATTGATAATGTTGTTGTTACTCATGAGTGCATCCGTTTTCTAAATAATATTAGAGAGTAAGAACACATTTATGGATTTGAAACTTGATATGACAAAGGCATATGACAGGTTGCAATTGAGTGGAAGTTCATTGTTTATTTCTTGTAAAATGGGTTTTACTTGGTCTTTTTGTTAATCGGATTTTGGTTTGTATTAGTTCCTCTTCATTCTCATTCAACATTAATGGCCAAGTTTACGTTCGTTACCCTTCAGAGGCATTAGACAAGGGTCCATCTATCCCCTTACCTCTTTATTATTCTTTTTCTGAAGCCTTGTCGATCTTATCCATCAAGCTCAAATTGAATCTATTTTGGAGGGGCTAAAAATTTGTAAAGGTTGCCCCACTGTTTTTCTCACTTGTTTTTTTGCTAATGATTCTATTCTCTTTTGTAAAGCTACTGCGACCCAAGCCCGGAAGTTATTAAAAACATTTTTTAAATAGATCTTGTCAAACATCGGAGACCCAGTTGGTTAGTTTAGAAAAATCTTGATTTCTTAAATTGAAAATCTTGAGATTTCGATTGAAGAAAACGACATTTGTTCTATTTTGAATGGTATTTCTAACAAAATTTGTGCTAAATACTTGGGGTTGCCGATGGTTATTGGTAGGTCGAAGAGAGAAATTTTTAAATATGTGATTTGAGTGCGTGTAAAATAAATTAATGGGTGGCGAGAATAGGTTTCTCGATCCGGCGGGTAGAGAGGTTTTAATTAAGGGGCGTGGTTAATCTTTTAATTATGTGATGTCTTGCTTTAAACTTTCTACCAATGTTTGTAAAGAAATTTGTCAACTCACTGCTCAATTCTGGTGGGGTAAGGAAAATGCGTTTTGCAGGAAATTGAATTGAGTGTCTTAGGAGAAAGTTGTTCTTAATAAGGATCCGGGGGCTAGGATTTGGGATCTTTCTCTTTTCAATAAAGCTCTTTTGGCGAAACAATTGTGGAGAATTTTGATAAATCCTAATCTTCTCATGAGCAAAATTATCAAAAATAAATATTTTCCATCGGGTAATTTTTTTTAAAATGGAACCAAAATGCTCGATTCTTGGTTATGAAAATGTTGGCTTAAAGTTAAAGACATTAAGACTTGGTCTTCGGTATAAAGTGGGGGATGAAAAATCTATTCGTGTCCTCGATTCACACCGTTCTAAAATGCCCTTATTTAAACCCACTTTTCTAGCAAATGAAGTCGAATATGGAAAACCTTCCGGGTTAGAGAGCTTATGAATTAACGGCACCTCATGGAATAAATTTAATTCTTGAGGATTTTGTGTGGATGATGCCAACATTATTTTGAAAATTCCTATTTATAATGGTGACAGGACAAACTCGTTTGACATTTGGAAAAAAAGGGATTTTTCTTGTGAATGAATTATATAAACATCTTTGCGCGACTTAAAAATTTAAACAAGGACAAACTAGAAGCAAGTTGTGGTGCTCAAGTCAACAAAATGCTTTGGAACAAATCTTTGGAAACTCAATGTTAAAGGAATTTGCAACATTTCATCCGGAGGTGCCTTCACAATGCGATACCCACAGTAATGTTTCGAGTTGTCCAAAGAGGAATGAAAGTTGATGTTCTTTGTAGAAATTGTGGGGATCGGGAAGAATCTATTAAACACTTTTATTCCAATGCCCACGTGCTCGAGAAAGTGTGGAAGATTGCTCCGATTCGATGGTATAACACATCGTTATGATTCTTTTTGTTTTAAAAATGGTAGCACGATCATGCTCGATCGAAGGAGGATTGTGCATTGGATTGAATTCAACTCTCCGTGTATATTCTTTGGTGGCTATGGAAGACCAAACCTTTGGGTTTTTCAACGGGGACTTTGTTTCGAAAAAGAGGTTGTGGAAAAAGTTTATTGGAGTGGCAGAATTTCAATTTGCTCGAAATGCACAACCAAATTTTGAAATTTGTTGTCATTGTTTTCAAGCTCCCATTTGTCCTATTTGCCTCAAAAGTTTAACAGTAGAGCCATTATTTTTGGTGATCAGTGCGGTAACATTTGAAGGTATTGAGACATGTATTGGTGGATGGATTGTATCTGATTATTTGATTAATGTACAAGCTCAACAATAGAAACTCAAAAGATTGGAGCAACTCAACTATAGCCGGAGACATCTTTCTCTTATGTTATCTTTTTGATTGTTGTTCATTTTCATTTTCAAACACTCGTTATTCTGCTAATTATAATAGATTAGCTAGTTTGACATTTGATTGTGATTCAGATTTGAATTGGTTTACCCAATTCCTCACATGGCTAAATGTTTAGTCAAGTGGCTCTTAACAAGTTTGCTACGGTTCATTTGTAATATTTTTACCTTTAAGAGTATTAATGAAAGTCTATCGTTTCGAAAAAAATAAAAAAAAATAATTATTTTAACCATTTCTTTTTTGGTTCAATTGTGTAACTCGAAAAAAGAATTGCAATAATCCGTTAAAAAGGCCGTCAATACTCAATACTCAATACTCAATAGCGCCTTCCCGTCAAAAGAAATAGCGCCTTCTATAATTATTTCCCTTTCAGTACCTGGCTCTAACCTCACTGTTTGGGGACATTATTCTACCCCAACCTTCGAGAGAGACACAGAGATAAAATGGCGATTATAGATGAACAGACGCCAATCTGGGAAGAAATTGACCGCGCCGAAAGGTATGCTTTTGTACCTCTATTATATTTTTTTGTGGAATTTTATCATTTATCCCTCCTTTTCTTTGTGGAATTTTATGTGTGCATTTATGATGCGAATTGGCAGTTATCTCGTTTGCTGCATGTTCGAAGAGGCGGCTTCGTCAGCGTCCTCTATTCTTAAGCGATTGTTGGAAAATTTTAATGGCAGCCATAAGGGCCTCGAGGTTTCGGAGAATTTCGGAAATGAATGGGACGATATGGTGGAATCAGCTGGTATGGTTCTTGTACAATCCTTGAAACAATTACAAAGGTAAAGACTACAATTGTTTGATTTTTTTTCTTTTTTTTTTTTTCAAAATCTTTTGGATACATTATCATCTTCTTGAATTCCGAGCCATTAGTTGTCTTTTTGTGTAATTCGCAGGACGTCAGAAATACTGAAGGAGCTTAAAGTGTTATTTGGTTCACTCACTGCCATTCCTATTCAAGTTTTCGTATCTGGGTACCTTTTGTTTTGTTTTGTTTATCTTTTTTTTTGCTTAGAATCCTCGTATGTTTTCATGGATGCTATAAATTTAGAACTGTAATTTCTTACGTTGTTTACCAATTTTAGTTTGAATTCTTGCTTAATTAACGTAACTTCAAGTGTGATTGTGTAATTGCTTGCACATGATTTATTCAGAGGAACTCCTGGCTATGGTTAGGACAGGTTAGGCCAAAATAGTGTTAATCCAAGTCCCATGACTTTTATTTGCACATTTCAAATGATTTTGCATTGATGCCCAAATTTGTCTCTCATCCAATTATGTAGTTGGTAGGCCAAATCCACTTGTCCAAGTAATTAACTGAAGTATGGCGATGGTGTGCTTCCTTTGTCTGTAGAATAGACATGGAGCCTGGGAGATCAGCTAGTATTTCCAATGCATTGTTATTACAAGTCAGGTTAAGATCTATTTCTCTGACTGAAGCACATAACTTTAAATATCTAATATATTGAGTGACATCAGCAGTTCGTTTTATTTGTCGTGTCTAACTTTGAAACTAAGAGGACTTGTCGAAAAGAAGAAATTAGAGAATTTCCTAGTCCTCAGAAGTCCTCAGTATGAATGAACACATTTCAATTTCATTCTTTCTTCTTGGGATCATGAGTTTGGGATGGCTTTAGAGGAATCTAGTTAATACTGATGCACCTGGGCCATATCGAAAAGCAAGTGGAGCTCGACCGCATTTTGGAGATCTGAAGGTCGGGTGGCGTCAGCCTGTATAGTATTACGATTAAACCTTGCAATAGCATAAATATATGTCAGGTGATTAAGTTAGCCCAATTGTATATTATACGTTTTCCAAGCAAATATGACAGTGGTGAATGTATCTGCTATGCCAAATACTTTAATGTCATGATCTTAATGGTTTATCTGTTCTGTTTGCCCTTCAGGGCGTGCTTTCAAATGTCGGAGAGCCTTTCAACTACTGTTCAAGGCTATCTTGAGGAATTTCTGGACAACTGGATATATATGGATGATCGATATTATCCTCGCTCAGGTGCAGAAGCTAGTGTATCTGACACTGAAGGATCTTCCTTTATGTTTTCTATCGGAGTTGATGAGTATTTAGAAGTTGTTGAGCTCTATGTGATAACACTTCTTGCTACAACTTTAAAACACACAGATCTTGCTATCTCCTGGGTGGAGAAAGCCATGCTGCCCCTGGAGAAACGTCAGGTAAGATAATAAATATCTTATCTTAGATCTGATTTCATTTTTACTTTGGAGTGATTCTTGTTAATATGCACTAGTTTGTTTGCAATCACTAAAACTGTCTGTTGACCAATATTTCTGCGTTTAATTCCTCCTACAGTTTTGTATTCATGTTTAAAATTAGTGTTAAAGACGGCGAGGCACATACCCTTGCGTAAAGTTAAAATACTTTTAAGCTCTTAGCGCATTATCTCCAATTTAAAATGGAGACTGACAAGGAGATAGTACTAAGCTCAGGATTTTATGGGAAGTCAGAGGTGGACAGTGCATAAAATATTGCTAGTAGTGCTTGGGTGTTACAATTTTATAATAACATCTTCTTGAATGCCAGAAAATGCACTTTGTTGGAGCCCATCACATTAACTGAGGGTATGAAATCCTTGGGGAGTTTGGCTTGCTTGGCTTTCTTTCTCAATGAAAATTCAATTTATTTGGATTGTTTTCTTATTTATAAAACAATTCAAATATTCTATGTTTTATCATTTATGATCTGATACTGCTCATTAACAATATGCTAAGAAATGCATTTGATGTTTCTGATAACTGTTCTTCCATTGCGTAATTCTTCTACTTGGTTTCTCAGGAGCTTTTGAGGCGATTACAGTCCATGAATTCTTCTATGGTCACCAGTTCATCCCAAACTTCTAAATCACCTCAGCTGCCAGATGAATTCTTCTTACGAGACCAAAAACCATTTAATGAACATCAGAAAGATATTGAATCTGAATACCTTTCTTCTGGAGTGAATATTACAGCCAAGGAAGAAATTCTTAAGTTTTCTCGACAAAGAGTTCCGTGTTTCTGGTGGTTTCGCAACATCAGGTTAAAGTTAGGCAATACTGAAGTAGTTGTACCAAGTGGGAAAATGCTGCTGGCTTCTCTGCTGTTGCTTACGTATTACTTCACAAGGAAAAAGCAGGCTATGTTGAAGAGGTAAGGGTATTATTTTTTTAGTGGTCCATGAGAATCAATTAAATTGAGTACTGCATTTAAATGGGCATGCTCATCTAATTCAAAATTAATGGAATCGCCACACTGCCATACTACTATGATCTGTGGAAGACGTGCTTTCTTCCCTTTTATTGGAATAGTAACTGGCATGCTCCTATAGGTCCAAAGTTTCCCTAGTTCACCTCTACCATGCAATAATTCCCAAGAGAGGTTTAGTTGCTTTCGCGTCTATTGGATAACAAGTCTCTTGCATAAATGTTTTATACTAAGAAGTATATTGCTAAAGGAATATTTCTGGATGACAAACCGATTCTTAACTAGGCGTTGATTGATGGTCAATATTATTCAGTTGGTGAAGAGTAACCACTACTTTTTGTGCTTATGTTCATGGTTGTAGCAATGTGGATGGTAGAGGTTGGATGGTTGTAGCAATGTGGATGATAGATATTTGATTGCGCATAAGAAGTCTTCCAATTTTTAAGGCACAAGTGATTAATATTGGTTTGGTGATCTTGTTAATGCATCTAAGGAACAGGTCAGGCTCTTCTAATAGCTTATTTATCAAGAGGGTGTTTGGCTAATCCTATTTAGAACATCTTATAAATTCTGTACCTTAAACATGTTTGATCTGACTTTAGAAATAATCCCTTGCAGTATTCGGATCAAGACCATGGAGTTTATAAAATGTTAATAATGGTAATTTGCGATTTACATGGTCAAATTGAGGAGTTCTAAGATTTTAAAATAACTTAGGCTCTCCTATAAGATGGTAAGATCTTATTTTAAAAGGTTATAAATTCTTCCTCAGGAATGTTTGCCTAACACTTTTAAACATCTTATAAACTCTCAAGCATCTTTTGAAGTATTTTATAAGGTGTTTTAAAGCGCTTATAAGCTCAACAATACCCTCTAAGTATGACTAAGTCATCTACCTTTCATCTTATCCTTAAAGTTAAAAGTCAGTCTGTATTATTGTGCACATAAGTTGTCTTTGGTGTTCGATCTATGTTCTACATCAAAATCACATGCATTCAATTTTGATATTTATCTTCATCTTGTGCCATGGCATGGATGCACGATTTAAAAGAAACGTCCATGACATTTGTTGCCTGTGCTGTGTTCTCTTTTTTCATTGAGTTAATTTCCATCTTTCCTTACTGAAAAACGTGAACATAGGAAAAACAGAAAGTAAGAAGTTATGAATATTGATAAGTTCGTGATGCTTTTTGCTTGGAAAGCATGAAGACCCTCATATGTGGCTGCTATTAGTTGTTAGGCAAAAATGTTTGTTTAGTCCACTAAGTAGACTACTTCAGACATTTAGTCCACTTTCTTATGTTTGTTTGAAATTAGTCCACTAAATGGACAAAATTCGGACTCTTAGTCCACTGACCCTCATAAATGTTTGTTTGTTTTCTTTTGCCTTAAAAAATGAATATTTGTTTGCTGATATGACATACTATGTGGCATTTTGGAGGGAAAAAAAGACATTATTTTAAATGTAGATTAGATAAAAAAAAATATGATTCATATGAATAAAATGAAAATAGTTTACATAATATATTTATTATTTATTAATTTGAAACAGAAAATAATTTAAAAAATTCCATGAAAAATAAAAATAATGTTAATAATTAGACTTAAAATATAGAAAAATATATTTGATTCAACTATAAATAAAAATTTATTGTGGTAAAAAGAAAATAGACAAAAAACTATTTAATTAGATAAATAATATTTTCTTTTTTTATAAGTAAAGAGTAATAATTAATGAAATTAAATATGTTTTTTAAGTTAGCGGCCTAGGTTTTCAATATGTTTTACAAAAAGAAGACCCGAATACACTTTAGATTCAAAGAAAGGTTTCGTAATATGTTTTACAAAAAGAAGACATGAATACAAAAAGAAGACCTGGATTATTTTTTATCAACCTAATTCACTAATTCTCTCTCACCTAGAAAGCTGGGGTTCTGGGGATGTGATTAGCAAAATATAATTAATTATTACTCTTTAATTATAAAAAAATGAAAATATTATTTATCAAATTAACTAGTTTTTTTATCCATAATAATTTTTATTATAGTTGAACTAAATATATATTTCTATAGTTTAAGTCTCATGTTTAAAAATATTAATATTAAGAAGTAATTTAAACTTATGATATAAATAATTTTTCTTATTTTATAATTTTGAATATATTTATCCAATTAAAATATCTTAAATTTTATTAACATTATTTTTATTTTTCATGGAATTTTTTAAATTATTTTGTGTTTTTCAAATTAATAAATAATTTAAATATATTATGTAAACTATTTTCATTTTATTCATATGAATCTTATACTTTTTTTATCTACTTTACATTTAAAATAATGTCTTTTTCCCCCCAAAATGCCACATAGTATGCCATATCAACAAACAATTCATACTTCAAGGCAAAAGAAAAAGCAAAAAGAAAAAAAAATCCACGTAGGATTGCAACCTGCAATAGGAGGTCAGTGGACTAAAAGTCCGAATTTTGTCCAGTTAGTGGACTAATTTCAAACAAACCTAAGAAAGTGGACTAAATGCATGAAGTAGTCCATTTAGTGGACTAAAAAACATTTTTGCCTTAGTTGTTAACATATATGTGGCATTGTAGTTTTGTGTTACTCGTCTAAGCTTTAGAACACAGGCCCTATTTCCCCTCCAACTTGGATATTTTCTTGAAAATCTATTAACTGTTAGGTTATAAATCCGACCTGTAGCCTAGCCATGGTGGTTTTTGTGAAAAATCTTAGTTATATGATAGAGAAAGCTTGCTGCATTTGTCGTACCTTGCATATATTCTAATTTAAACAGTTTATGAACTTTAGAAGTTTATTTAATTACTCTATTCCTGGTCAATAAAGGATGTAATTGCATTTGTTCATTGGCATCAAGTAGGCAATTATAATTGCAGGACATCATTTGGGTTTTCTTTTAACACGACTAAGATGGTTTGGACATGTTCATAGGAGACCTTTAGATGCACCTGTGCAACGTATAGAAGGTAGGGAGTCACTCACACAAATCAAAAGAGGCAGAGGTAGGCCTAAAAAGACTTGGAAAGAAGCTATTAAACAAGACATGTTATACCTAGAAATAAATGAAAATATGGCTTATGACCGTAAACGATGGCGCGATATGATCCGTATAGCCGACCCCACGTAGTGGGATTAAGGCTTAGTTTGTTATTGTTGTTGTATCATTTGGGTTTTCTTTTAAGTTATTCATGAAAATCTTGATTATTTAAACTCCAAAAGCAAGTCAAGGTGTCCTGGTCTTGAGGGAGTATTGAAAAATTCTCTTGAAATGCTTGATTTAAATTTTAAAAACTGTAACATGAAACCTGGTGATATCTTTACGTTGAACCCATTGTTTTGAAGTGGATGATAGATGAGCCAATGCACGGCATGAAAAATATAAGAAATAATTTGAAATTGGACAGTAGAAGAATCAACGCATGGCATGAAAAATATGAAGCATCACTAATTTAGGCGTTACCATCTGATACTTTTTCTCCTGTTACAGGGTTCTTGTTAAGAAAGCTGTGTCCATAAAAAAGGCTCTGTTGGACCTGTGGCATCTTATGTTTTCATACCAAGTGAACCCTCTGGCTGCCGTCCAAACGCTGCCTACCGCAACACGTGCAAACCTCTGATGATGCACTTTTCGACTTATATTTCTCGGTTAGATCCATCCGAGCTGATTACGTTGTGTTTGGATTTAACCAATCTGAATCAACCATGCAAGAACGAAGACTTGCATTTGGAGTTTGAGATATTCATCCATGTTTGAGGTGCAAACTATTCTGACACATACGACATAGATATTTTTGTAATGAAGAATTCAAACCGTTGTCCTAGACTGGGCCATGGATAGTGAGAGATTGCACACAGTTGTTTCAAATTTTATGGCGTTTTTGTATATGTTTTAAGTAGAAGAGATGGAGAAAATGTATGAAAATTAAAGCACAGAGTTATCTTAGGAGTTTTATGAACACTAAAAACAAAGTGATCCTCGTATTTTAGTTGGGAAAAAAATCACTGCTTCATTTATATCAGAATCTAAAAGTAGGTGGAGGGATGTTTTAGATTTCTAATTCTGCTTTTAGTTTGACTTTTACATGTAAAACTTTTAGTTTGATTTTTACACAAAGAACACTTGTACAGTATATCCACCAAACACTCTATTTTAACTTAATTACTTTTCATTTTTGATAACTTCTAATTCTCAACAAATTGTCATTTTCGCGACAATAAATCACTTTCTTCAAAAGTGTTTGCAAACGCTCCCCAAAAACGTGTACATTAAAACCAGCAAATTTTCTTTTCTTTTCTTTAATTAGCTATATTTGTCTACGAAAATAATATTGGTGTTCAAAAGGATAATTATATCACAACGCTTAATTTCAAACCGGTGACATTTTGTTGACGAAATTTGATTTATTCTTGTTTGACTGTGTATTTAATTTTTGAAGTCATGGAAACAATAAAGGCCAAAAGTTAAATACCTATAAAATTGGAGTATTCCAATAAATGAAATTTAGCTATATAATTGTTATTTGTATTTTTTGGAATTTCTGTAATTTACTCTTTCATCGAGATATATATTATAGAGAAAACAAGTACTGAAACATGTGATTCCAAAGAAGAAACTAGACCAAAGAAACTAGTCAATAAACCGAACATTTGACCAACTAGAAAATCGACAAAGACCTCATTCGGGCCAATAACATTTTTTCTTCTTCTTTTCTTGCAACTGCAGATGTAATTGGATGATTTTTAGTACACTTCAATGTCATCCAGACAAGATTTGGGTACACATACCCTAAAGTGTAACATTTAGTCTCCAAACATTCTTATTCCAAGGCCAAATTTAAAGGCAAACCGCATAATTCTCATGCACAAATATTTCCACATTCCATGCAATAAAACAATGGTCATTGTCTACCTGCCCTTAACTTCTTACCATTTGTCAAAAAATTTCAGCCCTAACAAACCACAAACACTATTATTGGCTCTCACCTTTCCTCTCCAACCCTCCATGTTCACAAGCTTTCATTTCAACCTTCTTCATTCTAATTCCCTCTCAAACAACCCATTCCCAAGATTTCTAGGTGTTCCTCCACCGGGCGCGCACCACCACGTGCGCGCACCACCGTACTCCCCCACCACGATGGCCAAAAACGTACAATTGCAATGATACGCTTTAGTCCAATATTTCTAATTTTCGTCACTTTATTTCATTTTGTAATCGTGGCATCCAAAGAATCGAAGCGAGAAATCCGATCAAATTTAAAGAGTCCCTTAAGAATAACGGGGCATTGTCCAATTGGGACAGTTCCAAGCCCCATGCAATGGTTGGCATGGTATAAAATGTGAGAGAGGGCTTGTTTGGGGACTCAAACTTGAGAATATGGGGTTAAGTGGTGTGATTGATGTTGAAACCCTAGCAAAATTGCAAGAGTTGAGAACTATAAGCTTTATGCACAACAATTTCGACGGGTCTTTGCCGAATTTCGCGAGATTGGGTGCACTCAAGAGCATCTATTTGTCGTATAACAAGTTTTCCGGTGAGATTTCTCCGGGCACTTTTGATGGGATGTTTTCGTTGAAGAAACTTCATTTGGCTAACAACGCGTTTTCGGGTAGGATTCCGACAACATTGGCTACGTTGCCGAAGCTGGTCGAGTTGATGTTGGAGAACAATGAATTTGAAGGTGAAATACCTCAATTTCATCAAGACAGGTTGAGGGAACTCAATGTTTCCAACAATGAATTGGTTGGCCAGATCCCTCAGACCCTAAGTCATTTAAATGCTTCATCATTTTCTGGTGAGTTTAATTTATTTTCTTCCTTCTTCCTACAATAAGTTTGTTTGATCATTTAACATGCTCTGCATTTAGATTTCAATTTCTTATGATTTATATATTGTGATGGATCCTAAAATCACCCAAACTGATGGCTTTTTCATTTTTTTGATATCTGCAAGTTTGATTGTTAATAAGGTGCATTATTTGCATGCACTAAATTGCAAGAAATTGGCTCACATGATCACATCACCATATTTCATCAATAAATTTATTCTAAATCATAAATGATTCGATTTTCATATTTTTAGGCTGAAAAACAAACTCTTTTGACCACCCAAATTGCGGATCCTATTCCGCTTACTCACCATATTAATTTTCAAGCATAAATTATAAATTTTTAACAACTAAAACACACATGTGACAATCATCTTTGCAATGAAATAACACATAAAACACCATTTTAGAATTGAAAATACCATCCCAAAATGAAAGTTGTTTATGAACCGCGATGGAATAACAGATGAAACACCGTTTCATAATTGAAATTTCCATCCCCAAATTGAAAGTTGTTTATGAACAAAGCTTGATAAGCTAATATAATCTTACATTTATTCCCAAACAGGCAACTCGGACTTATGTGGGGCCCCCTTAGAAACATGCTCCACCAAAAAACCCCTCCCCGTATTAACAATCGTAATCGTGGCAATCCTAGTGGCGGCAGTCCTAGCCGCGCTCCTCGCCGTAATCATCATCCTCCGCCGCCGCCGCCAGAAACGCTCCCAACAACCATCCTCCACCGCCGCCTCCGGCCATCCCAAAAACGCCGCCGCCGGATCAGATCTAGACAGAATGGAGCGCGGCCAGGTCGCGGCCGTCAACGGGTCACTATCCCCCGACATGAGCAAGCAGGGCGTGCGATTGACGTTCCTGAGAGAAGGCGGAGAAAGATTCGACATGCCGGATCTGCTGAAGGCGTCGGCGGAGGTTCTCGGCAGCGGCGCTTTCGGATCGACATACAAGGCGGCGCTGAACAGCGGGAAAGTGATGGTGGTGAAGAGATTCAGGCAGATGAATAGCGTGAGCAGAGAAGAGTTTAATGAGCATATGAGAAGGCTGGGGAGATTGAACCATCAGAATGTGCTTCCGATTTTGGCGTTCTATTACAGGAAAGAGGAGAAGCTTCTGGTGGCTGAGTATGTTGAGAATGTTAGCCTTGCTGTTCAGCTTCATGGTAATTTTCTCATTCTTAACACTAAAATTTAATTTTTTTTTAAAAATTTGATTTGATGATTATAATTATGATAGTTTTACTAATTTAATAACAAGAAAATTAACTGTGTTTAAGTTGTCACAAAGTGATTGTGTATATATTTGAATAATTACAGAAAACTCCCTTAGGTTTGAATTAATTACAAAAAAACCCATTTTTTTTTTGTAAATTACAAAAGTTCCATTTCATCTTTTTTTTTCACAAGCAAAAAATACTTTAAAAACTTTTTTGACATTTATAGAAATATTACAATTATCTTTTTAACTATAAGATAAAATCAAACATTATTGTTTTTTTTCTTTTGTAATATTCAATTTTCTTGCAATGTACTATGAATTTCACTCGAACGGGATCTTCTGTTACAAAAGTGTATTATCAACATGAAAATGCCATTTTTAGGCTTGATTTATCTTTATTAATATCTTTATTTATCATTTTTTCAATAGTTATATGTATAAAAATAGATTAGATCTTCTATTACAAAAGAGCGTTTCATCTCTCATTCCAACCTCATGTTGTGTTTTTTTCTTTCGAATGATTGAACGTATATAAAAGTTATCAAAGGCCTTCAATATGAAGAGGCCCCTCACACCTCATAAAGTGGCCTTTAATTTATTTCAAAAGAAATTAATAGGTTTGATTTGATTTTCGGCAAAATTAATATGACAACTCCTTTACATGTTCAAAGTGAAATTGTAGATGGAACACTTTTTTCAATAAAAGATCCCGTCCGATATAAAAGTTATCGTGATTTCTATTAATTTTTATCTGAAGCATAAATGATCTCATGAATTTTTAATTAGCTATCTCTCTTTGCTTTGCTGAAATATTGTGACTTAATTTTAAGTAGTCATCCGTGTGTTGGAATATAAAATAATAGTTTTAGAACAAAAAGATCTCATCTCAATTCTACAGGTGAAATGACATCAATTTATACTTGTGAATCATGATATTCATGAAAATTGAAATGCCATTACAAAACACGATATGTTGTGTAAATTGAAATGCCAGACAAAACACTCATGTTTTCTTTCTTTACAATCAGGCAATAAATCTCGAGGCCTACCATCCCCCGACTGGCCAACCATCGACTGAACATCGTGATGGCGTAGCCAAAGGCCTTCAATACCTTTACAACCCCCAAGCCTCAAGCCCCCACGGCCACCTCAAATCCTCCAACGTCCTTCTCGACGCCTCCTTCAAACCCCTCCTCGCCGACTACGGCCTTGTCCCAAAACCATTCTCGTTCAAGCATATCCTCCCCAGCAGAAATCTCCTCACCAGCCATGCACAAGTCCAACTAAGAACAGCCCAGCAGAACATGATCTCCACCCCTAGGGTACAAAACCAACCGCGTGGCACCAAAAAACCGACGTCTGGAGCCTCGGCATCCTCATCCTCGAAATCCTCACCGGGAAATTCCCCTCCACCCTGCTCCACCAGGGCGGCGACGCCAGCGCAGGCGACGCGACCACCGCGCATGCCTGGGTGGAGAACGTGGTTGCGATTTTAGCGGCGGCGTGGTTTCGATAAGGACATGGCGGGGACCAGCCATGCACAGGGCGAGATGGTGAAATTAAGAAACTAGGGTTGAGTTTCTGCCAGGCCGACGTTAAATGACAGGCGGCGGATCGTATTGATTGGACAGAGGCTGTGGAGAAGATCGATGAATTAAGGAAAAAAAGGATATCGACGATGATTTCTACTATAAAGGACCAGTGAGACCGATATTTTGCAAATATCTTGAGAGGGTTATCTGATGATTTCAAGACAATTAATATTATATAGCTATAGCTGGTTAAAGATTTTTATTAGCTTTGATTTAGGATGTTCCATCTCATCTCTCTTTGCTTTGCTGCTATATATATGTGCTTAATTTTTGTTTTCTTTCATTTGTTTGATCGGGAAATTGTTTTGGTGATTAACTGTTAATATAAAGGGTACTTTTTGAATGTTTGATTATGTATGGGCTGGGGCTGTTGGAAATGCTGGGCTGGGGCTGTTTGGAAATGTGAATGGAAGAGAACAAAGAATTGGGGAGTGGCATCGATCTGTATGTTATCGTTTTTTTTTTTTAGAAATTGAACATATGTATTTGTATTTATTTTCTTATATGTTTGTGTGGATTTTCATTTATATTAAATAGGTGTAATGACAAAGAATACATTTATTTTCATTCAGGCTAGCTTTTGTAATTAACCCTATATATTTGAATCAGACTGAAGATTGAAATCCCAGAATGGTAAGAAAGTTGGATAACAATCAGAGTACAAATTTGGTTGATATATCATACTTGCTAACATCAAGTACAGGAAAAGAAACTCCAAAGAAAATAAATCAATTGCTCAGGCTTCATTTGGATAATACTCTTATACTTTAGCTATAACAAGAAGCAACTCTTTCTTTATGCCTCGATGGGCTTGATCATAAATAACATTGGAATGCTTTGCAATGTGCAAATTGAACTGTCCTCCCTTTTTAGTAACATGAATCTTGTGCAAACCAGGAGGGGCCTCAATTTCAAAATTTGACACCAGTTTCGCAATCACTAGGCCGAGAATCGGCAGTGCAAGAATGATTCCCGGATTCTGTCATGCAGTACTGTTGCTTGGAGATATGGGAGTTGATGCAAGTTGGATTCTGTCACTCTCTGTTCTTTAAGGACGGCCGAGATTTCGTCACGGATTTTGTTTTGGATGATTTTGGTCATGTTCAATGATGTATATGTTAATATCAATTATATAATGAGACATGACTAGAGCAACTCATCGCTGTCTCATCGTATTTTCCATGCAAGCGAAAAAACTTGTGATGATGATGGTTTTGGACTTTCATCTCATTTCTCCTTCGTACGAAGGTTGCGTCAGGAAGGGCATCCGGTGTAAAACTATGCCACTTTGTTTTTTGTGCGAATTTGTAGTGTTAACTAATTCTAGATAATTAATTGACACTAAACTTCACACCACCGACCTCACATAGTGGGATAATATGCAGTTGATGATGATGATTTTGTTTTGGATGACTGGATGATTGGCCAGCTCAGCAATTGCCCATTCCATGGACCATAGAGTGGTTTCAATTGCTGCTACATTGATGTTCTCAACAATGCAGAATAAATTCTCTTCACTGATTTCTCCTCTCATTTGTGCATCTATGATGTGGTCAATTGCACAGCTTATCTTGTGTTTTTCTCCATTTTAAGCCATTAGTGTCCTGGATATGTAAAACCATACAGGAGATGCAAAAAGCAAATGATTTAGGGCTGATGTTTCGGCTAATTAAAAAAAACAAATCCAGAGGTAATGTTTGATTTCGTCTTATATTTTTACCCTTCATAAGCAAAAAAATATTTAAAAAACCCCTTATAAATGTTTATAGATATATTACAGCTGCGTCCTTAAATTTATGACAAAATCAAACCTAAGAGTGTTTTTGTAATTTTCAAAAACTTCCAATTTAGCCAAAACCTCAGTTTTTTTTAATTATCTCAATGATTTATATCGAAACTACGATTATAATAGATTATTTAGGGATAATTACAAATCTACCTATGAGGTTTTATCTATTCTATATCTATATCCAGGGCCCATCCTATCATTCTTTTGGCCTGAGTCGAACTTTTAAAATTGGGACCGTTTTTTCGTACAGACTAAAAAACAACATAAAGTAATACCATTAAATATATAGAACAATTCAAAGATAGTTAAACTAATTTTACATCTATGTTCAAAAATCTAAATAGTTATTTACATATAACTTACCTTATAGTTTTAGCCGCAAAAGTATTAATCAAATTAGTATAATCAAGTTGTTCAACAATTTATTTCTCCATTGATAACATAATTAACTCATTCAATCTTTCTTGGGACATGGTTGACAGGAGAAAACTTTTTTTTTTATTCACGGACGAATAACCTGCTTCTTTTCTATTTTGTTCCACCATTCCAATTAATTTAAGCTTCCTTTTTTTTTTAACTCTTTTGCCTTTTAAAATTTAAATTGAGAAAATTTAATGTTCGACCATTAAGGAAAATTAAACTTGATAATTGTTAGAATCTAGCAAGGCTCAAGGTTACAAGGCCCGAGGAAAATGGACCCTTCATTCTCTGTGGGAAGAGCTTTTAATTTTGAGGAAATACCACAAAATACCCTCATTTTTCAAAAAAAGATAAAAATATCACCCTATTCCAAATCTACCCGATCCGCTCCTTTTGTTCCCAAATATACCCGCCCACTTTACATTTCTGTTCAGTTTTTTACCCTCTCCTTTGGTTTCATCACCTCCTTCTCCGCTAAGGATTCACGTTTAATAACATGGCTGTGAACTTCATGTTGGAACTCCGCACCGAACACCTTCAAATCGTCCCCGGTGACAACTTCCACGTGGCGCTTGTAGTATTCGAGAACCTTCGCTAGCATCTTCGACGTGACATTGTGTACCGGGATAATGGTGTCGGTGTAGTCGTCCTCGATCATGTGCTTAATACTCTGCGATTCGACGGCAACCGCCTCCTCCACCTCAAACGTCTCGCCGTTAGAGCTCCTCAGAACGATCATCTTTGTTGCTCAATCAGATTTCAAACGAACTGGGTATCTTCATTTATGTTTTGTTTTTTCTTTTTTTTTGCGGGGGGTGGGTCGTTTGGGTGGGGTGGGGGTTAGGGTTGGGTTTGGGGTCGCGTGTATTTACGTTTTATAAACTATTGGGAAAGTTTTTTCTTTTATATATTTCGAGGTCATGAAACTGCCAAACCCCCGTTTTTTCACTTCCTGTTTTTGATTCAATGAATTTCGAAATTCCTAACCTAATTGAAATCGAGGGAGGAAATAATGGGGAAACAGAAAAATTGAATAATTGAGATTTGAGACTAGTTTTCTTGGCTTTTAGGATTCCGAAGTGAGGACGAAAATTTTCTTCAGCAATTTGGACTCGTGGTTTTCTTTTTTTTTTTGTTGAATGTAAATTTGAATGATTTGTTGATTTTGTGTTGCTGATGCATGATTTTTCTGTGTTCTTTTATTATTTTGTGGTTTGAAGTTTTTCGTTTGTTTCGATGTTGTTTCTTTTATGTTTCTTTTGTTCTAATTTATGTATTTTCCATTTATTTTGTTCTTTTTTATTATTTTTGATTTGTTGTGTTATCTATCTGACTGTGTATATATATTTTTTTATTTCTTTTGTAGTGAATGTGGGATTTTTTTGTTGCTTGTTATGCCAAGCACTTTATTGTTGGGAAGGCTATGGACGTCGAAGCGTTCGAGACAGAGAATGAACAAGCAAGGCTCAGTCATCTGCTTCACAATCATGTTAAGTTGAAACTGCAAAATGGTGATGACGATGACAACGACATTGAGATTCTACCTCCACTTCCTAATGATTTTAGATAATTATTGTTATGTAAATCTTAATGATGGTGTAATTAGTTGAAACATGTAAGAAACATAAATGAAAAATGTAAGAAACAATTGTGAAACAGAGGATCATGTGATAAAAGTTTGTAGTAAATTGATTTTAAACCATATACTCTTTAGCTTTTTTGTCATCTTTGTAAATGTTGATCTGCTTCATTTTCGATGTATGCATGCATAATCTTGAACTAAAGATATCACGTACTAGTAGGTCTTTCACCGCTCTGATTGATGCATTCAATAATTCTACGATGTTGGTAGTCAATACAAAGTATTTTTTTGGTCCGGACAATGAGTCGTGTCCATTTCTCGTAGCCGATGATGGACAAGTAAGCTCAAATTTTCTGAATTGAATTTGTTGTTCCAAGATTTCTTTTAGAGTGCTGAATGTGCAGTCCATTGGAATCAGTATTCTTGTTATCTCAAAGTTGATATACTCTCTATTTTCTTCCCATTGTCCATTGTAGCATACAACAACTGAGATTTTCACCATGCAACTGTGGAATGCAATGAAAAGTTGTCTAAGTGAAACATATAAGAAATATAAATGAAACATGTATGAAACAACAAAGAAACAACAAATATGTTTGAAACAACAAAGAAACAACAAAGAAACCAACGCAAAAAAATCAGCGGAAAATGGGTATTTTTGTCCAAAATCAGCGGAAAATGGGTATTTTTGTCAAAAATCAGCGGAAATGGGTATTTTTGTCCAAAATCAGCGGAAAGTGGACATTATGTAGGGATTTGGTATGGAAAATGGGGTATTTGTGTCCTTTTCCCTTTAATTTTTATAATATAAATCACAAAATACAAATTACAAGGCCCAAGGAAAATGGACCCTTCATTCTTGGTGGGAAGAGCTTATAATTTTTTTTAATCTAAATCACAAAACACAAAAAACAAATAAAAAGAACTTGCGCGGTTCAGATTCAACCCGGCTTTTGCAAAGTTACAAAACACAAGAAGCAAATCTGGGCTGCACCAATATTTTGTTCATTAATGTACTTACATATATATGTCTCCATTTAAAAGTTATACAAAAAAATTGGGCCCCTAAATTTTGAAATTTTTTGGGCACGAGTCGTGCCAGGCTCGCTCGACTAACGTTAGGAGCGGCCCCTGTCTTATATCTATTTATATATCAATATCTATATCTATATCTATATCGATATCTATCTTAAAAGTGTGAATGTTTCTTACAATTTTTGATTGGACAAAAATATCCTTTAGACATGGTAAAATTTTAGGACAACTAAGTAATTTGATATTTATTTAGCTTCTATTTGTTCAATTATAAGACAATGCGATATTTTATATTCTACATTTTAAAAGTATATATATTCTTTAAGCTATAACTCTTAAAATATTTTGAATTTTCCAATAATATTAGCCTCATATTAAATTAAATTTCGAGAGTTTTCCAACCATATGTCATAAGCTTATATAAGGACTTCACATGAGAAGATTTTAACATTATAAAGTTCAACACTATGTAAAAATTAAGAATTTATGTTTTTCTATAGTTTTGTTATTTATTTAATCTTTTTGTTTAATTATATGAGAGATGTTCATTATAGCAAAAAAAAATTCAGAATCTGAAATATTTTTTTTATTCATAACACTAATAATACTTTAAATTTCTTATAAAATTAATTTCAAATTTAAACTAGGTTTCAAAATTTTCAACTATATGTTCTAAACATATATAAAAGTCGTTATAGAAGAAAATTTTAACTATTTAAATTTTAGTATGATGCAAAATTGTATATTTCTTATATTCTTTTAAATTTTCTAAATAATTAATGTGTCTATTATAATTTATAAGAAAAAGATCAAATCACAATATACACGATAAGGAAAAATAAAATAAAAATATTTTAGATGGATTTGATGCTAAATAAAAAGTTAAGAAAATACATAATTCCTTTATGGTCGAAAAATTCTCCCTCAATTAGTAATGTGCAATTTAAAAATTAATTTATTGATGGTCGTTAAAGAAATAATATTGAAAACAAGAGAGTTTCATATTTTATTTTTATTGTAATTTCATATATATTTTATTTTAATTAGCCATATCAGTAAAATAAAAGTAAAAAATAAAAGGAATAAGATTAACATGAAAAAAAAGTGAACAAGAACCAAAACAAGTTTGTCGCGGCAAAAAAATTACATTTTAAATTTTAACTATATGTGTTAATATGTCTTTTACTTAATTTTTTATATATAACATTATAAGTTTTAGTTTCTAATTTATTATTTTTTAATATATTATGATTTCAATCTTTCGATTATTTTATATTCTCTAACTTTAAGAACAAGTGCAAAAAAGTATTAAAGTTGTATATATAAATTTAAAAAAAAAAACAAAGAAGACAAACTTAATAAAAAAATCCATATGTATTAAATTGACATTTGTGATAAAACTTGAATGTCGTTTGAAAATTACACCCTTAAAAATTATAAGTTTAAGATATCAATATGATACAAATTTATAATAAAAATGTATACCAAAATAATTGAATTTTAATAAAATAGTGTGAAACAGTGAAACATGAGCTAAAATTGGATTAGTCTAAAACATTATATCTGTTATGCAAAAGAAAAAAATAAATAAACTCTTTAATATGTAACAATTTGACTATTGAGAAAATAATTATATATTACAAATTATATATTAGTTCAAATACTAACATAACATTAATAAAAACTAAGTAAATTAAATAATTACAACAAATAAGAGTGAAACTAAGAATAAAAAATATTAAAAAATAAATGGTTATACTTGACATTAATGAGTTGAGATTGATCTAAATAATTTTCTGGGTTAATCTCACATATATAGATAGTTTACGATTAAACCACATGAAACATATTATAAAAATTTGAAAGAATAAGTTAAAAAAATATGTGGGTCGTAGCTGAGAATTCTAAAGAAAAATTAAATGACTTTCATATAATATGTATAATTTGATATTTTCGATAAAATCTTAGTTCATTTTGAACCGTATATTTATGACTTATAAATATTCAAGCACAAAGATATTTATTAAAAAATTGGGTACAAATTATTCTAATTTTTACAAAATCAAATATTATGAAAAACTTGAAAACAAGAATCAGAAATGGAAAGTCATTGTGTGTATATGAAATTGTAAACGAATAAATAAATAAACTAAAGTTATTTAATATGAAATAGTTTGATATTTATGTCAAAGACTAATATTTCTTAAATTACATGTTAATTTATGTACCAATATAATAATCAAAATATTGAAACAATATTTATGTATCAAATTTATTGTGTGAAACCATATATAATGATAAATTGGAGTGAAGTGACCATGTTTAGTGCCAAGTAATATGAATTATTTCGGGCATAAGAAGGTGGAAGAGAATAGTTAAGAGGATTTTAACACTTGATATCTAAATTTTGAAACTATATTTTCTTATTTGATCAAAAATTCAATCAAAATTTTAAATAAAGATTAAAGTACTATATACCATTTTCTCAATAAAAGGCACCAAAAATGGATTGAAAATTATATTTTACAAAATAATATGATTTTGTAAATGATATTAAATGAGATCAACTTTAAATTTACTGATCTCTTCAAACAAATATAGATTAGTTTCAGTATATTAAGAATAATTACACTTTTCATAACTATATGGCACACAAAATTTACACCTATGTAAATTTTAATATAACCAAAATAGCCAAATTCAATTGCATGTACAAACTCTAATAGTATAACATATCTTTCTAAAACTTTATGAAATTTAAAAAATTTATATTAGTTTTTAGTTTATTGTGTATAACTTTTAAAAACATAAGTGAATACAAAAAGAAAATCAGTGCGAAAATTGTCATCTTATTTTTTCTTTCAAAAGACTGTCTTTGGTTTTATTATTCATTAAATAAAGATATTTTGTGTGCAATCAATAGAGTTTCAAAACTCGATTTTGACATATCACTTTTCATAGTTTTATTTAATACTTAATTCTCGATGAAAATAATGGATTATTTTTATATATATTAGGTTAATGTTTATTATTTTTAAGGTACTTGGGAATAGGAGGACTACAAACTTTAAGTTTAAGTATTAATGATAAAAAAATTGACTTTGTTACTAGAATTAAAATAATATATGATTAACTTTTCTTTACGTATTTATTATATTGTAATTTTTTACATTTCTTTAATCGAAGACGAGATAGAATAAAAGAAGTAAGCACATGGAGTATAAGAACTTGACTAACCTTTATTTTATTTTATTTTAATTGAATAACAATAACAAATAAAATGATGATATTATGATGGATTTTGGTATAATATTTAATTAATTAATTTCTTTACTGATGCGATAACTTGCATGTAACTTACTAATCATTATCTTAAGATTTATAAGCTAAATTATTTTTCTGATTATGTAAAATGCATCCAATGCTAAAAAAATTCAAAAATAATTTAAGAGAAAAGACTTTTCTAGCGATAATAATGAAATAAAAGACCTATGAATATGATTGTAATCTAATATAAAACTTATGTCATTGTTATACTAATTGTAAATTTTTTGTGGGATTGAGTTCTTTAAAATGGTTATTTAACAATTCATATCGATTTATAATTAAAGTAAAGCAAAATATATATTAAATAATGTGTAATATTTAAATTTAATTAATATTTATTTCAATTTTTAATATTTTAATACTAATCAATAAATTATAAAATAATAAAATTATTTATATACAAAAAAAGTCCAAATATCTTTTAAAATTACAAAATACCCATTTTGGGTATTACAAATACCTCTTGAGGTTTCTACTAAAAAAACCATTTGTAATTTTAAAAAAATAACTTAATTTTTTTGTAATTAGACTAAACCTTATGCGTAGTATTCGTAATTATCCCTAAAGAGATTTATTTCAAATTACATTCTCTTCCCAACATAATTATTGTTGAAGAATGCAAGTCTTTTACTCTGCAAACCGCTGCATTTTTTTAGATACCCCTTCAAGAAAGGCCTCAACAATGGAATGAAGTCTCCATAGTTGTACTCAAAGCTCTTCGCCAACCAGCAATGGATGGAGTCCAATGGTTTTGGGAAAACCTATGGGCTTCAATTTGGCTAAAATGCATACTTAGTCCACTATCTTTTGGGAACTTGCATAATAAACTACTAATTCAGGGGTGTGGCACATTAAGTACAGTAATCTATAATTTATGGCAATTTAAGTCCAAAATATATTAAATTAAATGCATAAACCCATCCTAGGTGGAAAATATTTTGGAGGGAAAATAATTACACATTAATTAATTAAATTGGTACCAGATTATCATAAACCCTAAAATCAAACCTGTGGAGAAGAAAAAAAGAAACCCAGCCTTCGATTTCACCTCTTCTTCTTTCCAAACTGCCGAAAAAATCAAAACCCACAAATTTGAAGGTCCATACCCAGAGAAATTGTGTACATTAGGAACCAACAACACTGGATTTTGCCACCACCTCGATATCGTGAGTTCTCTTTTCCAGTTTCTTGTTTATTTAATGTGTTTTGAGAATATATTTTAGAAGATGGTCCCCCTTTCATTTTGTCTTGTAATTTTACTTTACAAAATGGTCCTCTTTTTCATGTTGTCCTTTGTCTGGTATTGTGAAACATGTGGGGTTGAGTTGTAATATTTTAATGTTTGGTCAAAGAATCGTGGTAATGGTTTGGTTGATGAGTTTATTAATTTTTTTCCACAGATCCCGATTCGAATCTATAACAGTAGTCTTGCATTATGGTGAAATTTTCAAAATGTACCTCATGCAAAGTATATTGGTGTTAGGCGGATAGTGTTTGACTATGTAGATATTATGAATATGAATATTATAAACTTTGAATTGCGAACATGAGTCTAGTGCAGAGAGATTGAGTGGTGACATTGGGGATAATGATAGTGGTGACAGTGAGGAAGGCGAGAGTGACAATGATAGTGGTGACACTGAGGTGTACATACAAAATTTCAACATTGTTGATGATGAGAGGTGACATTGGTGGTAATGAGAGGGGAACATTGTTGTGGATTCAGATCTAGATGACAGTGATTTTAATATGGGGAGTGATAGTATTGATGATGATGCTCTGTTTGATGAACATGTAGATGAAATTGCATCTAGAAGTGAACATACTGACATTGATGAACATGAGAATGGGGATATTCTTTGATGATTCAAATATAGTGGATAGTGACTTCAACATGCATGGGGAGTGAGAGTGTAGAAGATGATGATCTTTTTGATGAACATGTAGATGAAGTGGCATCTAGGAGTGATCATACACCTGAGTCCTATAAATCTGGTGAGGAAGATATTGTGAATGAAAAAGGAGGCTTAGATGAACATAGAGTGTCCGATGTAGAGGGAAAGATGGTAATGATCCTGTTTTCAATCCGCTGCATTTATGACCCAAAATTTGAAGTAGGAAAGATATTTAGCACACAGAGAAGAGTTTAAGAAGGCGAAGACACTCTTTTGCTTAAATGCAAAAGAAGTTTAAAATTCACAAAGAATGATAGGTACAAGATGTATGTCAATTGTTTTGGGGAGGGTTGTCCTTGGAAAATTCACTTGATTAAAATAAATGATCATAAATCATACCATATTTGCTCTATCACCCTCATCATTCATGTTCTCCTCAATTCAAAGTGAAAAATGTGACAAAGACCTTGGTTGATCGGAAGTACATACAACAATTCAAAATAGATCCAAAAAAGAAATGTAAAAGCATGGAGGCAAGATGTAGTGAATGACATTAGGTGTCATGTCTCAAGAGACCAAGCTTATAGAGCCAAAAAAGAAGAGCCATAAAATTAATTGAAGGTAGTCCTCAAGAACAATTCACAAAATTGTGGGATTACAAAGGTGAAAGAATTGAGAAGGTCTAATAAGCGATGAGGCTCCTAATAAGCGTAAGAAAAAAAAAGAGGAAAAAGCCTTTGAAAGCCGAAGACAACAAGACCATAACATGCATCAAATGTGGATTACAAGGGCACAATGCAATTACTTATGGAAAAAGGCCACCAAATTGAGGAAGTTCAATTCAAAATAGCACACCCAACCAATACAAGAGAGGACAACATTTTGAGCCTTGGAAGAGAAAACATAAACGAGGTATATCATTTAAACCCATTCATTGTATACTCTTATGTGTCTATCAATTATTGTAAATATACTTTTTTTTGTTTATTGTTTAGGTGAGAAAGAAGATTGTTGTGATGCATGAAGGGAACTCAAGACTATGACCAACACCGGTTACGTAAGTGTAAATTTAATAATACTCTATTTTTTACTATTTTTTATTAGTGTAGTTTATAAGACTCTTTTTTTTATTAGAAGGCAAGAGGAGGTCACATGTCTTCATTTAAACAACCCCGGATCAGTCCAATCTACTATATTACCCCCGCTCATAACTCGTTCCCGAAAAATCGAGGTGCATGAAGAAGGCTCGAGATGGCATCCTTACACAACATGTAAGTCCGCGCTACGATAATCTAGAGGGGTGAATAGATTATCTCCATCTTTTCGATTTTACCCTCTTTTTCGAATCGAATGCTCAAAGACAATAATAAAGTTGCGGAATATAAACAACACACATCGATTTATAGAGGTTCAACCCACCTAGGGCCTAATCCTCTACCACCCCAGTATATCCGGGATGGATTTCAAAAAGAAAAAAGATTTTATTAATTACCAAAATTAATACAACACCAACTTACAACAACACCTTGAAGAGCACCACACTCTTCTTCAACACCACCTTTGAGATTACCACAATCTCTCTTGAAGATTACCACAATCTCCAACGGCACCTTGTGAAGATTACCACAATCTTCAACCTTGAAGAATACCAAATTCTTCAACACCTCAAAAAGAAAATCACCACAATCTTCTTGCACCTATCACCTAGATCATCCAAGTGTGTTCTTACCACAAGAACACTCACAAGGATATCTTGTGTTGAATGATAACCTAAATTCAAGATTACAACTCGATAATGAATAATACAATTTGAGTGCAAGTGTAATCAAGATATAAGCCTAGACCTCAAGATGTGAAAGTGAAAGACCTTAGGCTATTACAACAAGAATAATAACAATGAAGAACAAATATGTTTGCTTGAGTGTATCTTGTTGTGTTGTAGTATTCTCTCTTGTTGTGTTGCTTCAATTCTTCATCTATTTATAGAAGATGTCTTGGACATGATAGGCTCCTCCTAGGAGATTGAAATCTGAAAAATTGCAAGACAAATGAAGAATATAGTCAAGTAGAAATCAATCCCACAAATTAGGGAAAAGTTGTCTCGATGCACAACGGTTAGAATTTTCTTTGTCAAACATTGAGAGGGCGGCAGTCAAAGCCGCTCAAATAGACGTTTGAAAATAAAAATACACATTTACACAGGCGGCCGGTCGACGAGGGTTGATCGACGGTCGACCCCATGCCCACCGGTCGAGCAAGACCAAAAATGAGTCCAGAAATTCTCTGCTTCGTAAAATGCTCCAGGCATGCTCGACACCTTTGGCCGGTCGATGCCCACCCCACCGGCCGACGCCTTTGATTTGATAAATACCTACCGGTCTACCACCTTGTTGATCGGTCAACTTGACCCTTTTTTCAAAGAATAGCTTATTCACTTTTTTCACAACTTTCAGTGCACGATGCCCTATGTGGCGTACCGATTGGCCTCAAAAGAAAAGTGTTGTCCAATTTTATATCGAAAATAAACTTCAAGAAATACTCCAAAAATAGTAAAAATATTTTAGACCGATCGGGAGTATTAGGACAATATTTTAGAAACATTGTTTTGGTGTAAAACACATTAACACAAAATCATCAAAAGTGTTGTCCAATTTATATCGAAAATAAACTTGAAGAAATACTCCTAAAATATTAAAACCATTTTAAATCATTTAGGAGTATTTGGATAACCTTTAAAAACATTGTTTTGGTATAAAAACAAAATCATCAAAATCATGATAAAATCATTTATCAAACAATCTCCCTTTTTGATGATTACAAACCAAAACAATTTTAACGAGGTCGATTTTGAAAACAAAACATTTTTACCCAGGTAAAAGGAACTTTCCGTTGTGAGCGACAACATTCCACGCAATATAATCACAAGGATGGGAGTAGAGATATTAAACATATATAGCAAAAGCTCCCCCTATCAATATGCACAACAAGAGTAATGTAAATGCAATCATCCACAAGCTAAAAGCTTAGCTTTTACATATTGATCTTAGGTTCAAGAGCTTATAAGCTCCCCGTCAACAAAACATCATTAGACAAGTATATAAGTCCATCATACAACAAATGGACTAAGTATAATACACAACTTATGGCTTTATCAAGCCATAGTTTATAGCTTCTTTTGTTTAGCTTAACTTAGCTTTTATGAGCTAATGAGCTTATAACCTGTTTTCCCCTTTTGAATCATCAAAAAGAATGTTAGCACGATAAAAACATCATATAATTATGTCAAAGTGCGCAACTAGACCGATGTATTGAGCTATTTGAACAATGAAGCTTATAGGCCAAATGGGAGGGAAAAGTCGATCATACGACTTGTAGAAGCTTATGAAAACTCATTTGATTTGCAAAAACATGATCTCTATAAATATATGAGACTTTTGAAATCGAGAGTGATGAATTTTTCATTGAAACATTTTATCGAACACTTGGCGGGCGTCAAGTTTTAAAGAAGATGTATATAACCCTTGTAAATGTAATCAAGCCAAGTTTTCATCACCAAAATCAGTTCAAACACAATACAATACATCATAAATGACAAGCTCATCAAATTCATATGAAACTTCCATCAACAATATAACAAATAAGTCACGATCTCAAGGGTTCAACCCAATGGAGCAAAGGAAGTAGAATTCTTACCATTTAATCGGTAAAGACAAGCAATGATGATGATAATCGAGCTAGATAATACCCAAAATATGAATTTTATGAAACAAAGCACATTTGAAGTGAAATGTGTGTGAAATTTGCAAAGGGACAAAATATAGAAGAAAACTTGTGAAAATAAGAATGTCGGGGAACACATTTTATCCGTAAAATGGCTTAGAGCGACCGGTTGTCGTTGAGGCGACCATCGGCGTTGAGGGCGACCGGTTGCCCTCAACCACATCATCCCATTGTCTTGCGGTTTTTCAAAATCCGACTTTGATCCAAAATCCGATTTTTTCGCCCCTAAGTTTTAAAAACGTGCAAAATGCAAACATATACATCATTCAATATACATTATGTCATAATCAAGCTCGAAATGAGGTAAAATACTCGGCGGTGAGTGATTAAAAGTCCGCGAGTTATCCTTGAGACTAATTAAACACATCTCAAGTTTTTGTTAAAACATGCAATCCCTAACAATTATATCGAATCTCAATATGTTTAGTTCGATTATGACGAACCATAGTTTGAATAATTTTGACCGGACTTGTTATCCCGAAAAATAAGAACATTTTAAAGCTTTGGATACAACAAGTCATAAGAAGAGTGCCTTTCAAATATTTGAAAATTTCTTTTAACGGCACTTTAATGAGATTCGTTGGGATAGTTTTTTGAAGTCGAGCATGTAGACATAAGGCATATGGAATGTTGAGTTTATAGAAATAATACAAGAAAACATACCTCGAATTTGTTTGTCGGCCGATATGCCTTTCTCAACCTTTGTCAATCTTTAGCCATAGAGGTTGAGATAGTTATTCTTTCTTCAATGCTTAACTCCTTCAAGAGTTCTTTTGAAATATAACCGTCTTCTTGGCATTGAGTAATTTGAATTCCAATGATCAAATTTGAGCTTCCCTCATCATGATCATCTTAGGTTCACCTTGCATTGACTTGGAAAAATATCTTGCACAAATATTTATTAGTAGCACCATAAATATTATCAACATAAATTTGCACAAGAAACAACCTTGCCCTTTTTCAAAACAAGAAGTGTAGTATCAACTTTACCTTTTGTAAAATCATTTTGCAAAAATAGCTAAGTCTATCAACCGTACAAGGCCTAAAAAATCATTTGGCCTAAAATTTTAAACTTCGATAGACTTATATTTGAATAAAACCATTTAGAAAATTGGATTTAACATCCATTTGGTAAAACTTGAAATTTTCTTAAAACAAGAATGGGCAAGTAAAATGTAAATAGCTACTAAATGTGCTATGAGTGCAAATGTTACATCAAAATTAATTACCTTCTTCTTGAAAATACCTTCGAGCTACTAACCTCGTCTTGGTTCGACCAATGTTGCCTTGGTCATCGAGTTTGTTCGGGAATACCCTTTTTGTCTTCTTCATCACTATCATCATAGGGCATCCAATTGATCTAAGGTGTTCATAATAGAACATTTACATCCAAATATTTTGAGGTAACTAATATTTGAGTACTTCATTCTCATCTACACAACTTAACAAACTCATTACCGGCACGCTTATATAAGCAAGAAAACATAGCCCAAGTGTAAAACATGCCTCAATCATCAATCACAAAAATATCTTGCATAAGAGCATAGTAGAAATAGACACTATATATATAGACCATGAAGCAAGAAACACATACTATGCATTTAGAAGATCATCAAGAGCCTAATAAATCATGCAAGTTCAAATAAGCTTAAGAAAGCTACAAAAGGTCTCTTTTAAAATATGAAAATCCGATAACATATAGTTGAGACCTCATTTAAAAGTATTTGAACAAGAGTTGACAAAGCAAATATGTGCAATCAATTATCGAATAGTGCGCTTTCAAAGAATCTAAAAATCTTCTTAATGACACTTGTATGAAATCTTATGAAAAACAAGCACATAGGCACATGGCAATACATATATCGAGTCTATAAGAGTAAGAATAACACAAGTAAATTACCTCGATAATTAATGCCTTTCTTGACAAATAATGACGTAAATGGCCATTTGTGAAAATATGTAAATCCTACAAAATTCTTAAAACAAATCTAGCACAAATCATAATGATAAAAGTGTAGGCTAAGAGATATCACAAGTAAGCTCATGCCATAAAAATCCATAAGAGATTATAACACACTTTAGTCTACAAAAATGCACAAAGAGTTTTAAAACATCATATAAGGTCTTTTTTTTTCAAAAATATTTTAAAAGCACAAATATATATTGAAGACCTTAATTAAAAAATAAATACTTGAAAACTCATTTTGCAATTAAGACACAAATAAAAGCATGCATAATAACAAAATAAAATGCATATTTAACTAGGGAGATACGGGTTACCAATTACGCCATTTCTATGGGTTGTCCGTTCCCATTGTTGATGATATCTTCCCCTCGAGAAGTCACTTTGTTGATGATGGCTCCTTTGATTACTCCATTTCCAAGATTTTTGTCCTTCCCATTGTTGATAGTCTCTTCTTCTTTGAAAATCATCTTGTTGATGATGTCTTTGCCATTTCAAGGATTGGGTTCTTCCCATTTTTTGATTATATCCTCTTCTTGAAATTGGCTTTGTTGAAAATGTTTTCTCCTTTGATCAAATGAATTGGTCATTTGATGTCTTCTTGCGATATGAATTTTCTCCGATTATTATTTCACGGTACCTAATAAAATATTATTTTGTGGTACCCTCAAGTGCTTCGGTCCTTTAGGATTAGCTTTGAGACTTTTAGGTCTCCAACAATAATTAGAGCTATTTCTAGCCCGACAAGTATTTACCGTATGACCCTTTTTACCGCAATAAAAGCAAGTAATAATTCTAGTAGCATAATGACCAACATGCTTAGAGACTGGATTCTTTTTCATATGATTGACAACATTAAACTTATGATCAAGTTCTAGTTTCGAATTATCACAACAATCAACAATTTCATAGGTACTCAAGTTGGATTTAGATAAATCCTTTTTCATGCAATTAATATCCTCAACAAGAGTACTATTTTCTTTTTCAATGTTTCTAACCTTGTCAAGTGTGGTGGTGTGAGCACATGATAGTGATTCATAGGAAGTAAATAAATTATCCTTTTCATTTTTCAAAACATTGAATTCCTTTTTCAAGTTTTTGTATTTAACAAGTAAGTCTTGGAATTCATTTTGAAGCTCATCAAAATTATTTTGCAAATCACTATAATCATTATCATAAGAAGTAGAAGGTATAGAACTTACCTCGTTTTCTTCTTCGAAGCCCATAAGACATTTTTCGACTTCATCATCGGAAGTTGTAAGAGGCTCATCCCATATTGTTGGATTTGATGTTGTATCAATTTGAGAAGTAGATGCTTTTGAGTTGCTCCTTTTATTTGCATATACTTCATAGATGGCTTCTAATTTTTGCCATACTTCATGTGCCGATCGAATACCTGCAACATAATCGATTCCAAAGTGGTAAGTGAACAATATAAAATATTGAGAGCTTTACCATTTAAGGAGATGATTTTCTTTTCTTCATCATTGAGCTCCTTGAGAGCTTTGGAGGTGTATGGTGTGTTTTTCATCGGAATGGATTCTCCATTTATGACGATGTTCCAAATATTGAACCCGCAACCTTGTAGATAACATTCCATTATTTCTTTCCAAAATATAAAATTTTTGGAATCAAATAGTGGTGGGCTTGGTGGTGGAGGTGCGGTAAGATGTGCTTCATTCGTAGGCCGACTAATCGTTTCTCTTCACTCGCGATTTGAAACGAGCTTGCCAAAGAGTTTGTCTCTGATACCACTTGTAAGTCCAAGCGGCTACGATAATCTAGAGGGGGGGTGAATAGATTATCTCCATCTTTTCGACTTTACCCTCTTTTTCGAATTGAATGCTCAAATACAATAATAAAGTTGCGGAATGTAAACAACACACGTCGATTTATAGAGGTTCAACCCACCTAGGGCCTAATCCTCTACCACCCCAGTATATCCGGGATGGATTTCAAAAAGAAAAAAGATTTTATTAATTACCAAAATTAATACAACACCAACTTACAACAACACCTTGAAGAGCACCACACTCTACTTCAACACCACCTTTGAGATTACCACAATCTCTATTGAAGATTACCACAATCTCCAACGGCACCTTGTGAAGATTACCACAATCTTCAACCTCAAGAATACCAAATTCTTCAACACCTCAAAAGAAGATCACCACAATCTTCTTGACCTATCACCTAGATCATCCAAGTGTGTTCTTACCACAAGAACACTCACAAGGATATCTTGTGTTGAATGATAACCCAAATTCAAGATTACAACTCGATAATGATAATACAATTTGAGTGCAAGTGTAATCAAGATATAAGCCTAGACTTCAAGATGTGAAAGTGAAAGACCTTAGGCTATTACAACAAGAATAGTAACAATGAAGAACAAATATGTTTGCTTGAGTGTATCTTGTTGTGTTGTAGTATTCTCTTGTTGTGTTGCTTCAATTCTTAATCTATTTATAGAAGATGTCTTGGACACGATAGGCTCATCCTAGGAGATTGATATCTCAAAAAATTGCAAGACAAATGAAGAATATAGTCATTAAAATCAATCCCACAAATTAGGAAAAGTTGTCTCATTTGCTACAACGGTTAGAATTTTGTCAAACATTAGGGGCGGCCGCGCTCAAATAGACGTTTGAAAATAAGAATACACATTTACACAGAGGCGGCCGGTCGACGGGGGTTCAACCGGTCGACCCCATGCCCTGACCGGTCGAGCAAAGACCAAAAAATGAGTCCAGAAGTTACTGTTTTTAGAAAATGCTCCCAGGCACGGTCGACACCCTGGCCGACCGGCCGACGCCACCGGCCGATGCCCGGTCGACCATACCGGTCTACCACCCTGTTTACCGGCCAACCATCTTTTTCAAATAGTTTATTCACTGCTTTTCACAACTTTCAGTGGGATGCCCTATAGGGGACCGATTGGCCTCAAAACAAAAGTGTTGTCCAATTTTATATCGAAAATAAACTTCAAGAAATGCTCCAAAAAATAGTAAAAATATTTTAGACCGATCGGGAGTATTAGGACAACATTTTAGAAACATTGTTTTGGTGTAAAAACACATTAACACAAAATCATCAAAAGTGTTGTCCAATTTATATCGAAAATAAACTTGAAGAAATACTCCAGGAAAATATTAAAACCATTTTAAATCATTTAGGAGTATTTGGACAACCTTTAAAAATATTGTTTTGGTATAAAAACAAAATCATCAAAATCATGATAAAACCATTTATCAAACACAACAAATCCCAATCCAACCCACCCCCCACCAAAAGTAGATGGACCTTCAATGTGGCAACAACTTCAAATAGAAAGACCTCCGCTAGATTAAGCAAAGAAGTTCAATCCACTATCTGAAATAGTGTCTACTATCAAACTTCAAAACCAATCCAAGAAAAAGTGAATATCTGGACATGTTTGGTCCATTTTGGCTAGTTGTTTTTTGTAAATGTCAAGATAAACTATAGTTTGTGGCATTTTATCTACTTTTTGGAACATGTTTGGTCACATTTTGTCTAATTTTTGGAACATGTTTGGGGTATTTTGTCTACTTTTTGGAACATATTTCGTCATATTTTGACATGTCAGAACATTACATGTTTAAGTCCTTTTGGCTATATATTCCTTCAATGTTTCAGTCATTTTGGTTATATAATCTATGGTTATTGTCATGAAACATAGTATTCATAGATGTTCAAAAGACAGCAGAAACATTATTTCATACCAAAAAACTGGAAAGGTTACAATAACAGAAGTTTTTAACAAGGTTCATTCCAACATTACATAACACCATACCATACCAACATGGGAAAATTGGCATGTTTTCCTAATCAATATTACATAATACATAAATGCTACACCAACAATGATCATGCTATCATAAATGAAGTAGTTCCAGCTTCTTTTCCACTCTTCCCAACAAGCAATAACAAGCATATCCGCCCCAAAATAATGCAGAAAACTGTCATTCCATAGACCAATCTCCATAGCTTTTTGTTGCTATGTTCCAGTTTTTGTTTGATAAATGGTTTTATCATAATTTTGATGATTTTGTTTTTATACCAAAACAATGTTTTTAAAGGTTGTCCAAATACTCCTAAATGATTTAAAATAGTTTTAATATTTTCCGGAGTATTTCTTCAAGTTTATTTTCGACAAAATTGGACAACACATTTAATGATTTTGTGTCAATGGGTTTTTACATCGAAACTATATTTCTAAATATTGTCCTAATACTCTCGATCGGTTTAAAATATTTTTACTAATTTTTCGGAGTATTTCTTGAAGGTTATTTTCGATAAAATGTTGGACAACATTTTGTCTCATGTTCAACCGGACATTCCATGTCCTGAAAAGATTGGTTTTGAAATAGAAACGAGACGTTTTGAAAAACCATGGAGATTGATCGTCGAGCAAAGCGGCAGGTACCTAAAGAGATTACAAAGACATCCTCGTATCTCAAATTTGTTGAGGGTGACCGGTCCTATAGTGGGCGATCGGTCGGACCCATGGTCCACCGGTCGGACCCCTCGGACCGGTCAACCAAAGGTAAATTTCTCGTAATCTTTCTTTCTCGTATTAGTGCGCGACCACACGCTTCCTCAAGTTTGATGAAAAAAATTCTAATGTTGTGGCAGGTACAGTTTTTCCCTAAATTGTGGGATTGATTTCTAAAAGCTATAATCTTGATTTTAATTGCAATTTTTTTGTAGATATCGATTCTAAGAGAGCCTATCAAGGATCAATCATCTCCTATAAATAGAGGAAGATTTGAAGCACAACAACAAGAGAGACCATACAACACAAAAGAAATACTCAAGCAAACACTTGGTCTTATATTGTCATTATTCTTGTTGTAATTTGTATAGCTTATCACTTTCACATTCTTGAGGTCTAGGCTATTCTTGATTACACTTGCACTCAATTGTATAATTCATTATCGAGTTATAATCTTGAATTTTTGGGTAATCATTCAACACAAGAAATCATTGTGAGTGTTCTTATGGTAAGAACACACTTGGGTGATCTAGGTGTTAGGTGTAAGAAGATTGTGGTAATCTTCTGTAAGTCCAAGCGGCTACGATAATCTAGAGGGGGGGTGAATAGATTATCTCCATCTTTTCGATTTCACCCTTTTTTTCGAACCGAATGCTCAAAGACAATAATAAAGGTGCAGAATATAAACAACACACGTTGATTTATAGTAGTTCAACCCACCTAGGGCCTAATCTACTACCACCGCAGTATATCCGGGATGGATTTCAAAAAGAAAAAGAATTTTATTAATTACCAAAATTAATACAAATTCAACTTACAACACCTTGAAGAGCACCACACTCTTCTTCAACACAACCTTTGGAGATTACCATAATCTCCCTTTGAAGATTACCACAATCTTCCTTCAACGGCACCTTGTGAAGATTACCACAATCTTCAACCTTGAATAATACCAAATTCTTCAACACCTCAATAAGAAGATCACCACAATCTTCTTGCACCTATCACCTAGATCATCCAAGTGTGTTCTTACCATTAAGAACACTCACAAGGATACCTTGTGTTTGAATGATAACCAAAAATCAAGATTACAACTCAATAAGGAATATTACAATTTGAGTGCAATGTGTAATCAAGAATAGCCTAGACCTCAAAGATGTGAAAGTGATAAGCTAGGCAAATTTACAACAAGAATAATAACAATGAAGAACAAATATTTGCTTGAAGTGTATCTTGTTGTGTTATATCTCAATCGTTATCTTGGTTGCTCCAAAACTTCATCTATTTATAGGAGATGATTGATCAAGCATAGGCTCCTCTTGGGGATTGAAAATCTACGAGAAAAATACAATTAAAATCAAGAATATAGTCATAGAAATCAATCCCACATTTTAAGGAAATATGTCTCATGTCAAACGGTCATATTTTTGTCATTAAAGCTTTCCTGGCGGCCGTCACGAGAAATAGAAGTTTGAAACGAAACACGAAATATACACATGCGATGCATCGGTCGACGTAGGTTCGGCCAGGTCGCCCCCGACTTCAACCGGTCCCTCTCGTAGGTTTGAGAAGAGAAAACGTTATTTTCAAAATAAACGTTCGAGTACGGCCGACAAGGGGTCGACCGTCGACGCCACCGCCGACGCCATCTGGTCGACCGACGACCTGACCGTTTTTCACTTCCGTCTCATTTTTTGTTCCAAAATCATCTTCAGTCACGGTTTGCTATACGGCGATCGGTTGACCTTGAGACAGAGAAGTTGTCCAATTTTAGTCGAAAATAAAACCTAAGAAATACTCCGAAAATTTAGTAAAAACATTTTAAACCAATCGGAGTATTTAGACAACATTTAGAAACCTTGTTTTGAAGTAAAAACATATAAACATAAAATCATTAGAAGTGTTGTCCAATTTTATCTAAAGTAAAACTTGAAGAAATACTCCGGAAAATATTAAAAAACATTTTAAATTATTTAGGAGTATTTGGACAACAATTAAAAACATTGTTTTGGTGTAAAAATAAAATCATCAAAATTAAGATAAAAACATGTATCAAACATCTTCTTGTCGAGGTGTTGAAGAATTTGGTATTCTTCAAGATTGAAGATTGTGGTAATCTTCACAAGGTGCCGTTGGAGATTGTGGTGATCTTCAAGCGAGATTGTGGTAATCTCAAAGGTGGTGTTGAAGAAGAGTGTGGTGCTCTTCAAGATATTGTTGTAAGTTGAATTTGTAATTAATTGTGGTAATTAATAAAATTCTTTTTCTTTTTCGAAACCCATCCCGGATATACTGGGGTAGTAGAGCACGTAGTCCCTAGGTAGGGTGAAGCTCTATAAATCGACGTGTGTTGTTTACTTTCCGCACCTTTATTATTGTCTTGGCTTGTTTGATTTGAATAAAAAGGGCTCAATCGAGAAAATGGAGATAATCTATTCACCCCCTCTAGATTATCGTAGCCGCTTGGACTTACAAGTGGTATCAAAGCCAAACTCTTTGGCAAGCTCGTTTCACATCGCGAGTGAAAAGGAACGATCGTTGGCTACGAATGAAGCTCACCTTTCCGGCACCTCCACCAACAAGCCACCTCGATTTAATTCCAAAAATTTTGCATTTTGGAAAGACAGAATGGAATGCTATTTACAAGGTTGCGGGTTCAATATTTGGAACATCGTCATCAATGGAGAATCCATTCCGATGAAAGACACACCATACACCTCCAAAGCTCTCAAGGAGCTCAATGATGAAGAAAAGAAAATCATCTCCTTAAATGGCAAAGCTCTCAATATTTTATATTGTTCACTTACCAATTTGGAATATGATCATATTGTAGGAATTCGATCGGCTCATGGAGTATGGCAAAATTAGAAGCCATTCATGAAGTTTATGCAAATGATAGAGCAACTCAAAATCATCTACTTCTCAAAGGGATACAAGGTCAAATCTAAGGAATGCACAGACCTTTTTACAACTTCCAACTATGAAGTAGTCGAACAATGTTTTATGGGCATCCAGAAGAAAACGAGGTATGTCTTAAACCCTCTACTTCCTATGATATTGTTATACAAAATGATTATAGTGATTTGCAAAATGATTTTGATGACCTTCAAAATGAATTCCAAAGTTTACTTGTTAAGTACAAAAATTTGAAAAAGGAATTCAATGTTTTGAAAAATGATAAGGATAGTTTATTTACTTCCTATGAATCACTATCATGTGCTCACACCACCACACTTGATAAGGTTAGAAACCTTGAAAAGGAAAATAGTACTCTTGTTGAGAATTTTAATTGCATGAAAAAGGATTTATCTAAATCCAACTTGAGTACCGTTAAAATGACCGATATTGTTGATATTCATAGTTGTGATAAATTGAAACAAGGACTTGATCATAAGCCTAGTGTTGTTAATTATGTGAAAAAGAAATCAAGTCCCTATGCATGTTGGTCATTATGCTCCAAAATTATTACTTGCTTCTATTGTGGTAAAAAGGGTCATACGGTAAATACTTGTCGGGCTAGAAATAGCTCTAATTATTGTTGGAGACCTAAACTCAAAGCTAATCCCAAAGGACCCAAACACTTGAGGGTACCACAAAACAATGTTATATTAGGTACCCGGCTGAATAATAATCGAAGAAAATTCATACCGCCAAGCTAACATCAAATGGCCATTTCATTTGATCAAAGGAGAAGACAACACCACAATGAATTTCCAAGAGAAAGACATTATCAAAAATGGGAAGGACACAAAGCTTGGAAATGGAGCAATTGGAGAAATCATTATCAACAAGACGATTCTCAAAGGGGAAGATATCATAGTGGGAACGGCACAACCCATGGAAATGGCATAATTGGTAAACCGTGTCTCCCCAATTATATATGCATTTTATTTTAATATGCATGTTTTTATTTGTGTCTTAATTTCAAATGAGTTTTCAAATATTTTTAAATTAAGGTCTTCAATATATATTTGTGTTTTTAAAATATTTTGAAAAGGATACCTTGTATGATGCTTATATAAACTCTTGTGTAGTCTCAAAAACTTGTTTGTTCATTATGGATTTTTTAAAGCATAATATAATTGTGATATCTTTTATTGCTTTAGCCTACACTTCCATTACTATGTTTTGGGCAAAATTGTTTTTAGATTTGTGTAGGATTTATATATCTTCATCATTGGTTATCTACTCTTTATTTGATAAGAGAGACATAAACTATCGAGGTACGCTTATCATAAACTATCGAGGTACGCTCATCATTGGTTATCTACTCGATATATTTTTTTTGTCATATGCCTATGTGGTTGTTTTTCAAAGTATTTTATACAAGTGCTATTAAGAGGATTTTTTGATTTTTAAAAGGCATTATTTGACATAGCTTGTTTTATCCAAGATTTGTAAAGGATTATATTTTGTTTTTGATAAAACATTTGAATTTTTATCCTCTTCTCAAAATTATGCATTTGATTGCTCATATTCATTCTTGTCAAAACTCTTATTCAAATGCTTCTTTTAAATGAGGTCTCAACTATATGCTCTCGGATTTTCAAATTTTAAAAGAGACCTTATATAGCTTTCCATAAGCTTATTTGAACTTACATGTTGCTATAATGTCTCTATTACTCGATATTACTATGCTCTTGTGCAAGATGTCTTGATAAGATTTTGCAGGAATTTTTGGTATTTTGGAACACGATAAATGACCAAGACAAGGTTAGTAGCTCAATGGTATTGTCAAGAAAAAGGTATTGATTTTGATGATTCATTTGCACCCGTAGCACATTTAGAAGCTATTCGCATTCTACTTGCCCATTCTTGTTTTAAGAAAATTTCAAGCTTTACCAAATGGATGTTAAATCCAATTTTCTAAATGGTTTTTATTCTAGAAGAAGTCTATGTAAAACAACTGGGGTTTGAAAGATTTTTATAGGCCAAAATGATTTTTATAAAAGGCCTTATTATGTTTAAAACAAGCACCCCATGTATGGTTTGATAGACTTAGCTATTTTTGCAAAATGATTTTACAAGAGGTAAAGTTAATCTACCTTCTTTGTTTTTTTTTTTTTTAAAAAAGGCAAGATTGTTTACTTGTGCAAATTTATGTTTGGAGCTACTTATGAATATTTGTGCAAGATATTTTTCTAAGTCAATGCAAGGTGAATCTGAGATAATCATGATGAGGGGATCTAAATTTCTTCATTGGAATTCAAGTTCAACAATGCCAAGAAAGTGGTTATATTCCACACTCAAAGTATACAAAAGAAGAAGTGAGGCATTGAAGAAGAAAGAACCATCTCAACCTCTATGACCACCATGTAAAGATTGACAAAGGTTGAGGAAGGCATATCGGCCGACAAAGAAATTAAGGTATATGTTCATTCACTTTTATTACTCCCATAGACTCGACATTTCATATGCCTTACGTCTATATGCTCGACTTCAAAAAAACTATCCCAACGAATCTCATTAAAGTGCCGTTAAAAGAAATTTTCAAATATTTGAAAGGCACTTTTTCTTATGACTTGTTGTATCCAAAGTCTTAAAACGTTCTTATTTTCGGGATAACAAGTCCGGTGATAATAATTTTTCAAAATATGGTTCGTCATAATCGAACTAAACATATTGAGATTCTATATCGTTTTCTAAGGGATTGCATGTTTAACAAAAACTTGAGATGTGTTTAATTCCGTCTCAAGGATAACTCGCGGATTTTTTAATCGTTTACCGCCGAGTATTTTACCTCATTTCGAGTTTGATTATGACATAATGTATATTGAATTTGTGTAATTATAATGTTCTTTTGATGTAGACAAATTTTCAGTTATTTCAGTATATGGATATGTTGAAGTTATTTTCTGCAGAAACTGAGGTTATTTGGTTTATTCACACTTTGATTTTGGTATATGGTTGATCTCACTAAGTTAAGGTGGACCAGTTGGAGATATACATGTTACGATCACATTACATGGAAATTTTCATGCTACGCTTACACATCATAATCCATGTCATTTAATTGTATTGGCATACGTGACCATTGATGGGTCGAGTTACGATATATGTAACGGGCCGCTTTGATCCTGTGTTGAATGCGATTAGTGGACCGGATTGGTTATAAATACATTTGGTTATGACAGCAAAGCTGAGCTCATATGGTTATTTTTACAATACATCATTATAAGGTTACACATATAGCCCAACTGGGAGATTGTTGGATCATTAATCCAACATTGGGCTTATATGTGAAATAACTATGTATTGTGGACTGTCAATTAAGGTTAAGCCCATTTTATAAGTGATCAAATAAGGTTTAAGGAATTGGGCTTTAATGTATCTAATAGGGTGTAGGCCTTTAATGTGTAGATACTTAATGGGCTATTCCTATTTTAATGATGGGCTAAAATAGGATACCCAATATAACACAGTTATATAAGGGTTATGGTCCCTAGGTCACACGTCTACGAAATTCTATTCTTCTATCCCATCGCCAGAAAGAATGGTTACTTATTTCTCATCCATGAAAAATTACAGTCATTGGATGTGTTCAAATCCTATAAGGCTGAAGTTGAGAACCAACTCAACAAAAGGATTAAAAGCATCCGATCTGATCGTGGTGGCAAGTACTACGGTAGATATGACCGTTTAGGTGAACAACGTCCAGGACCATTTGCTAAATTCCTAGAGGAATGTGATATTGTCCCACAGTACACCATACCGGGTTCGCCCACTATGAATGGTGTTGCTGAAAGACAAAGCAGAACGCTTAAGGATATGGTGAGGAGTATGATTAGTCATTCTACCTACCGTAATCACTCCGGGAGAAGCACTTAAGACTGCAGTATATATCCTAAATAGGGTTCTAACTAAAGCAACTAACAAAACCCCTTATGAACTTTGGACGGGCAAGAAGCCTAGTCTAAAACACTTGCACGTCTGGGGATGTCCAGCTGGGGCAAGGCCTTACAAGCCTAATGAAAATAAACTGGACTTAAGGACAATTAGTTGTTATTTTGTTGGATACTCTGAAAAGTCCAGAGGGTACAAATTTTATGATCCCACAACTAAGACTATTTTTGAGTCGGGAAAGCCATGTTCTTTGAGGATGTTGAGTTTGCAGGGGGAGATAGAGTAAAAAACTTTGTCTTTGAAGATGAGACTTTGATATTCCCACAAGTGTTGTTTGTTAGAATTAATTCATACCCCATAATTATCACGTAAATTATCAAGAAACAAATACAAAACTGAATCTAAATCAGAAGCGTACCTTAAATCTGTAAATCCGTATATATGACAATCAATACCTCAGATCCGTGTTGACGCCTGTGAATCCTTGATTGGGTTAGCGTCTTCCACAGTCAAATCCTTTAGGTACTCCATTGGTCTCTCTCTAAGATGGGGAAGAGGAGAAGACTGACGACTGATTTGACTTGGGGACCATAACCCTAATGAGAGTTTTTTATACACTAGGTTAATTAGAAGCCCATCAATCCTAATTAACTAGTATTAGGTCTCTACACATTGCAAAGCCCATACCCAATAGATATCTCTAGAGCCCTATTAAATTAGACCACTTAATTGGCTCCATTAAATTAGATATCCCATAATATAATTGTAATTACATATGTAAGTCCACATGGAAAATTAATAAAAAAAACCCAACAGTGTTGGCATTGATCAAAATTTCATTCCTGACCTTGTTCAAGATACAAATCAAGACAATGTCAGAGTTCCTCCTATTCTAGAAATTATTCCAAATGAATAAACTCTACAACCTCAAGAACCCGTTCCATTAAGAAGATCCACTAGGGAAAGAAGAAGAGCAATGCCAGACGATTACATTGTATTTCTCCAAGAATATGAGGTTGACATTGGAATGATGGAAGATGATCCAATCAGCTTCCATCAAGCCATGGAAAGTTCCAACTCTCAAAAGTGGATAGATGCCATGAATGAAGAGATAAAGTCCATGAGGGATAATGACGTGTGTGAGCTTCATCAAGTGATCATCTCGTTTGGTTTTGAGATGAATTTGGTCGATGATTGTGTATACCATAAGTTCTGTGGGAGTAAGTATATATTTACGTATTGTATGTCGATGACATTTTGCTTGCCAAAGAACAATATAGGCTTATCATGACGACACCAAGAGATTTTTAGCCAAGAATTTTGACATGAAAGATCTTGGTGACGCCTATTTTGTGTTAGGGATACAAATACATCGGGATCGCTCTCGGGGTACATTGGGATTATCACAAAAGAGCTATATCGAAAAGGTTCTTAAAAGATATGACATGCGGGATTGTAAACCAGGAGATACCCCGTGTGGCTAAGGAGACAAATTCAGTCTCAAACAAAGGCCCTAATAATGATTTTGAGGAAAAGAAAATCAGAGAAGATTCTTTATGCGTCGGCAGAGGGAGTCGATGTATGCTCAAGTATGTACGCGTCTAGATATTGCGTATATAGTAGGGATGTTAGGCAGATATTTGAGCAAGCTAGGAATAGACCATTGGAAAACAGTCAAACGGGTCTTGAGGTACCTACAAAGAACAAAAGGTTACATGCTCACATATCGGAGGTCGGATCGACTTGAGATCATTGGATATACGACTCGATTTTCTTTGGATGCCAAGATAGTATGAAATCTATGTCGCTATATTTTTACGCTTTCATTTGGAGGTCTTTTTCTCTTGGAGGAGTGCTAAACACCCATTATAGCCTCTTCTACTATGGCGTGAATTTATTACCTGTTATGAGGCATCCAACCACGGTGTATGGCTTCGGAACTTTGTCACAGGGTTGCGCATAGTAGATGGCATTGAAAGGCCACTCAAGTTATGTTGTGACAATAAGTCGGCAGTGCTATATTCCAATAACAACAGGAGCTCAACGAAGTCAAAGCATATTGACATCAATTTTCTAGTTGTTAAAGAAAGAGTTCAAAGTGGACAAGTGTCTATTGAACATATCGGTACAAACTCCATGATTGCGGATCCACTTACTAAGGGATTGCCACCCAAAACGTTTCATGGGCTTACTGCTCGTATGGGTGTCATGTCATTTGAGGATATTTAGTTCTAGTGGGAGTTTGTAATTATAATGTTCTTTTGATGTAGACACATTTTCAGTTATTTCAGTATATGGATATGTTGAAGTTATTTTATGCAGAAACTAAGGTTATTTGTTTTATTCACATTTTGATTTTGGTATATGGTTGATCTCACTAAGTTAAGGTGGACCAGTTAGAAATATACATGTTACGATCACATTACATGGAAATTTCCATGCTACGCATCCACATCATAATCCATGTCATTTAATTGTATTGGCATACGTGACCATTGATGGGTCGAGTTACGATAAATGAAACGAAGGCCGCTTTGATCCTGTATTGGTACGATTAATGGACCGGATTGGTTATAGATACATTTGGTTATGACAGCAAAGCTGAGCTCATATGGTTATTTTTACAATACATCATTATAAGGTTACACATATAGCCCAACTGGGAGATTGTTGGATCATTAATCCAACATTGGGCTTATATGTGAAATAACTATGTATTGTGGACTGTCAATTAAGGTTAAGCCCATTTTATAAGTGATCAAATAAGGTTTAAGGAATTGGGCTTTAATGTATCTAATAGGGTGTGGGCCTTTAATGTGTAGATACTTAATGGGCTATTCCTATTTTAATGATGGGCTAAAATAGGATACCCAATATAACACAGTTATATAAGGGTTATGGTCCCTAGGTCATACGTCTACGAAATTCTATTCTGCTATCCCATCGCCAGAAAGAAACCTACAGAGAAAACTAAAGGGTTCTCTGAAAAGCTTCGAGACGTGTAGATCTAGAAGGCCAGATCCCAGGATCTATGGATTCAGGTATGCTTCCGCGATCTAGTTTTGATTCTTGATAATTTGATATGAACGCTCCTGGATTAAAGTGATGTAATTCACTAAAGTTTATTCCAACAGTTTGCTGAAAAACAGGGCTAAAAGAATAGAGAAAAATATTTTTTGTCACTCGATTATTCGATTTTTTGACTTTGCTATCTAAACCTTTTAATTTCTTAGGACATTTTACCTCATAAAGTCTACGAGTTTTTCAAATTGCCTCATCCGATTCACTTTTGGTGAAAATTTCAACCGAAATCCCATCACATGTACAATATCGGAATCCAAATTGCCACCTTAAGGATCCAGCATGCACATCATGTGATGAGATTTCGATAAAATTTTCCACCAGAAATAAATTGGAGGTGGCGATTTGAGAAATCTGAAGACTTTAAGAGATAAAATGCTTTAAAAAAATTTACTTAGCAAAATCGAAAAACTCGAATAATTCGGATGGTAAATTATATTTTCCTCATAAAAATATTGCTTCACTTTCCCAATTATATTATAATGCCCAACTCAAATCCTTGTGCCCTCAAAAATTAGAAATATATTAATGGAAGTGAAACAAATGAATAAAACCTTACTATGAAATTTCCAATGGAAGAGAAGAGAGAGGACATGATTTCTTGTTCTATTGATTTAAAAAAAAGACATAATACATCAACTCTTTAAGCTAACCTTTCTTCAACTTCCTTTGACTACTTTATTGGAATAATTGCACCTGCAGATTCTTGGGCTTCTTCATATCTTTTGAATCACAAATTGAACATGCTTTTTTATAGTTTAAGACTTCAAGGATTGTATACTAGTACTTGTTATGACAATAAATGAAGATTAACCACGTGGCTTAGCCTCCATCACAGCCACCACAAGCAATTGTGGGGTGTAGGTCAGGGGTTCAAATCCCTGCTCCATCAAATTGCTCCCCGGAGAGATCGTTATTAGTAGATTGGGGGGTCGAATATAATTGTTCTTTTTACTTGGGAGGATCTGGTTGTACGTCAGCAGACCCCGTCAGAACACTAGCCAGTGCGTGTACATCCCGCGGTTTACCTTAGCGGCGGTAATGAAGAGCGGAGCTCGTTGTCCTCGAGCGTAGTCGGTAAAGCGCAGGAAGGCTGAGTTATAAAAAAAAAAAAATGAAGAAAATCATCGTAGCTGTACTTTTTCGTAAAAATAAAGGTTGCCTTTTTGTAATAGCATCTACAAGCTTATAAATGTCCATTTATTGCTAAAGTAATCAATGAGTACGCCCGTTGCCCCACATTTGTTTGGTGTACGAAGTCTTATAGATTGTTTGATTTTATTTCGCCGAGTTTGGCTTAGAAAACTTATGTTATCAACACCCTTATAGATTCCAAAAATTTATGAGAAACTAATGCGATTAGAGAGTTTGGTACGAATATTTGGTCAACAAATATTGAGAGGTTATTTGATTTGGTGAGAATTAGTGTACCTATGTCGGGTCGCTGATGCCGAGCTGAGGCACTTTAGTTCGAGAGATCTGAAATACAATATACGTTATTTGGGATGATCCCCACCTAAGACCTTCCGAATACAAGTCCAAATAGAGCCGACAATTTTTGGCCTGGCTTGAACGACCCGAGAATTGGCTGAGTTGGGATATGTTTTTACAGACCCGAAATGAATCAGGTCTCTTTGGCCCGACCTGACCGGCCCGAATCCCGAATGACCCGGACAACCCGATGTATTTTATGTATAAAAATGCATTCCGGGTTGGGCCGAGCAAAATAGAGACCCAAGCAGTTTTTGGATCGGTCCGGCCAGTCCGACCCGAACTTTTACCAGCTCTAGGCCAAGATTGTAAGGTTGCTAGGAAATAGAGAACAAATACCTGTGCGGATAAAAATGGGATGTATTTATAGTATTTGGTTGCTTGATCAACGGTTTGGGCGAGTAGGTCGCCCGGACCCAGACCTCGAGTTGGGTTGTGACCCGAAAAAAAAGGCACAAATCTTCTGGTATATTGGTTATTTCATTGACTAGGAGGTCAAAATCATAATTTCGACCTATCCTTTATTATTTAATTCTTGATCAACTACTATGCCAAGGTTCCATGTATGTAATATGAACTAACCTATTAGAAAATGCGAATTAATGTACCCATAAATATTTTCCTATTTTCTTTGACATTTATCTTATATTTTCCACTACTCACAACTTATTAAAAACTAAAGCTTGTTTATTGTAACTTTTGCTCAAGTTTGGAGTTTCAATGACTATAACTCGATTTTAATTATAACTTTTACAATTTCTTATATATTTATATGATATTATTTAACTAGTAATAGCGCTAGTATTCTTGAAACAACAACAATAGTGATAACGCAAAAACTTATGTGCGAAGGTGAAAGTCCGTGAGACGGTGATACTTTTCGGGTAAAAATTGATATTTTAATGTAAAAAGTGATACTTATCTAAATATACAGTATATTTAGATAAGTATCACTTTTCACACTAAAAATACCACTTTTTATATTAAAAGTATCATCGTCTCACGGTCTCATCATGGTTTCACGTCTCACAAGAGACTTCTTTGGAGGGGTTAGTCGATGCTTTGCCCACTTGGGTAGCTACCCAAGTGGGTTCTATACCATTGGATTAGCACACACTCATGTGGATGTGTGTGTATATGTGTTGATCTAACGGTAGAGAATCCACTTAGTTAGCTACCCAAGTGGGTAGATTCACTTACCCCTGCTGGAGTGACAAAAATATATCAAAATTTATAATAATGACTCGACATCGTTAAAAAATACATATTAATTCATAAGAAGAAAAATATGAAGAATAATCAACAAGACCAATTATTAAAATTAAAATTAAAATTATCCTTATATAATTAACGCTAAATCATACATCTCTCACATCATCATGAGATACTAAACAAAAAAAAACAGTAAAAAAAACTCGATACCACACTATTATATTAATGCTTAAAACATCAAACCAGCTATAATCACAAGAAAAGACAAACCAAACCAAAAGAAAAACATGAAGAAAGAAATAAAAAATATCAGCAACATTGGGGCAAAGTTTCAAGTCTTCAAATTCGATCTTCACTTCTGAATTTCGGAAGTTGTTCGAAACTATTTGCTTTCTTCTTTTCGGAAATTCCGAGGTTCTTTGAAATAACTGCTCTGAATTTTGCTATCAAAACTAATCTAAGTTAGTGCTTTTATAACCAACTTATTCTAATTTGATACAAACTCTATTTCCGACATATATACAAACATTTTTCTTAAAGGCAAAAACTTGTATAGGACCGTTCGGATCTTACCGCGACCCTCCCCAACTCCAACCCGCGTTGGCAGCTGTCAATTTAAAAAAAAAACTGGCATCTAAGACCCCTAACACGTTGGGCCCAACACCCTGACCAACCCGCCAGCGCCCGCCTAGAGACCAGCGAATTGAACCCGAGTCTATACAAAGGCAAGGTGTTATTCTACCGCTAGAATACTAGTGCTTGTTGTGCATATTTAGTATAACCATGGATATAAAGCTTCATTATCATCCCTTCATTTTAGAAATTTAAATTCTCTGAATACCAAGTGATACTTTATCCGAAAATAGTGATACTTTTGAGTAATAAATATGATACTTTTAAGGTGAACATTAATACTTTAATTTTACATATTCAAAAATAAGATTTTTGATGTATTCATTCTAGTCTCATAGCCGATGTTTTTACATTGAAAAAGCGATACTTGTCTTTGAAATAATTATACATTTGATATTAAATATGATACTTTTATGATGGACAATGACATTTTAAAATTTTAAATTCTCTTAAAAAAGGTAATACTTTATTCGAAAATAGTGATACTTTTGAGTAAGAAATATGATACTTTTAAGATGAACATTGACACTTTAATTCTTATATATTAAAAAACCAAGATTTTTTATGTACTCATTCTAGTCTCATAACTAATGTTTTTTACAGTGAAAAATTAATATTTGTGTTGGAAATAGTGATACTTTTGATGTTAAATATGATACATTTGTGATTCTTCAATGTAATGAATTTTCAATATGTGACTGTATTAAAAAAAACATGATACTTTTATCTCAAAAAATGGATACTTTTACTCATAAAAGTTGTACTTTTAACTTTGTCATATTTATTTTTCTTTTTTCATTGTACTGAATTCATACTTCGTGATTTATTTACAAAAACATGATACTTTATCTCAAAAAATGGAAGTAAAAGTATCCGTTTGTTGAGATAAAGTATCAGATTTCTTGATATAGTAACAAACTAGGAACAAAAAAAGATGAAAAATAAAAAATAAATATGATGTAGTTAAAGTAAAACTTTTATAAGTATCCATTTATTGAGATAATGTATCATGTTTTTTAAATTAGACTTGGGTTTGATTCTTAGCCTTTACATTTATAGGCGTTTTTAATTTGTTTTAATTACCAGTCATATTTATGAATGAGTTTATATAAATTGTCATATTAAAATTAAATAATAAGCATTAGTGGTGTAGTGATAGAACACCACCTTAAATTTATCAAGGTCGCGGGTTCGATTCCCTTGTAGAGCGTTTTTTTTAAATAAGAGGTGTTGCTGGGCTGTAGGCGGGTTGATGAGCTTGCGGGTAGGATCCGTCTTACGTATCCGTAAGACGGTCCTATAGGAGACCTACTCTTTCTTAAATATGTCGATATATGTATATTATATAGGAGTTCTATTATAACTCAATTTCTAAATTTAAGCCCTTGTTTGTTTATGTTTCCAAGGCCCCATTTCCAGTTTCCAACTATTCATAGAAATGAAATCATGTTTGTTTCTAAAATTTTCAATGGAAATCATCATTTCCACTTTCCACTTTTCACATAAAACATCATCTCAAACCTACAATTTCAATTCTCAAACCTATACACTACCCTACATCACTTATAATTTCATTTTTCATACCCAATCTATACCCTAATTTCACTTTTGATACCCCTGTTTTCAACCTAATCAAGATTGGTACCTAATGTTTCCAAAATTAATCAAATTTGGTACCTTTCCGTTAACTCTCCGTTAACTCCTAACAGTTTAACCCGTTATAGCGGTTTTCCTTCTTAGAACAATCTTTCGATTTGATCAAATGTTTTATGAATAATCTCTTTCAAGACCCATACTTTATTACGCTACAATAATGGAAATAGTCCATTACGACCATATCGAGGCCCAACATGCTTCCATAAAATTAATAGATCCCTTAAAATTCATACCTCTTTTGACCAAAACAACTGCGGGTTAAGTGGTTCGCGCAACGCCACCGGAAAATTATCGCCCCGGATCGTTTGACAAACACGGCTCACCTGTTCAACCTCACCCTCGGGAAGATGATCCGCAAGTTATCCGACCCCTTCAAAGACTTTCGGCCACGACCTTGTTCGTTTCCTACTCCCGGGCGTAAAGTATTTCTTCAAAGGGATAGATCAATAGAACACTATGAACACATGTTGTACAAAAGCCTTTATTTTATTAAGAACTTAAAGAAAAATTTATTACATTAGTAATCTCCTTTTGGGAGGAGAAAACTTGTTTAGCCTCTCATTATTGAGGCTTGCACTCGAAAATACATAAATTTAAAAAACTAAACACTCAAACTTATTACAAATTTTTCACTCAGATTTTATTGTAAGAAAACTAAGGAAATGTTCGATGTCCTCGGCTTCCTTCAAATCCTACATTTTATAGAGGTAAGTCCCAGGACTTCAAGGCGGACTCCAAATCTTGATACTTATGACGTCCATCAACGTCATATCCTGCATTATTGCCTCGCCACCGGTTTTCTTTTTCTTCCGCGTGACTTCGGCCCATGTGAAAGTTGTCGGGAATCTTCTAAAAGTTGGTTTGCGTGGTCCCCGAGGAAAACGCGTCTTGTGAGTGAGCCCTTATCCTTTCCAAGTGCATGATCTTGTCGGTCGGGTTTGGGTCGAAATCCTTTCCCAAACTCGGGTTCCTTTTGTTCGGGCATGCTTGTGGTCCGTCGATCCAACGGCCAACATGCGCCATGTTACTGAGAATTTCGGTAAGTTTCTTTGCTTGCCGGAATCTTGTTTTCCCGAGAGAATTCTTCTTTTGGTCTCGAAGAGTTCTTACGCAAACCCCGTGGTTGATCCGGTCATCGAATTCAAAAGGAAAGATCCATTTGCGAATTGCGAAGAACTTGAATGGATATTTGACTTTGTCCATTTCGATTAGACAAACCCAAAGACCCCATGCTCGTGCTGGTAGAAGCTTCGTCTTGAGAAAATGCTCCTACTAACATCGGTCCTTCTTCCTGAAGCCGCTTAATATATTTTAAAGCATTTCCATCCGGTCTTCTTAGCTTGATGAAATGAAAAGCTTCATTAAAGCCTTTTTCTTTGGTTCAGAGTCGCACCGATAAAATACAGTTCCAAAATATCGCCTCGGCCAAGTGTGGATTATTGGCCCAGGTCTCAGAAATCGCTTCTCCAATCCATTTCGGTAATTTTGAAATTTAAGAATCCTGGTGACACGGTATAGATTGAAGCTAAAGCTCCAAAAGTATACCATTCTTGTACTTCATTTGGATGACTTCCGGTTTCATCCAAACTCGGGATACTTTCCGAGATATCAACCATTGTTTTCTCCTGGTTAATACCTTGTCTTGTAACTAGTTTCTCCCATTGCCTTTGATATACCCGCATAGGAGAAATCTTATTCTCGTCGATTTGAACCTTAGGTTTGCACATGCGTGGCCTAAGATTCAACTCTCCCTCTTTTACCCCGCAGTCTTGGGTTGACTTGAAGACTCGGGTTGTGACACCGGAGCTTCAACATTAAATTCTGATTTGTACACCTCGGGGGATGCATCACCTGCAATACTTGTGATTATGGTACTTGAATCCATAACCTCCGGGTTAGAGCCCCGTACTCTCTCGGCCCCTTTTTTGCACCGTAGGAGATGCGGCTGGAAGAGAGGCCCTTGCGATGCTAAGAACAATTGTCCTTGAGCGAATCGGCATGCTCGTATTTGACTAGAAACGGCAGTTTGTCACGGTCGGCTGTTGAAGTCGTCCGGAACTTCGCATTGAGACATAACATCCCAAAATCTCGTTCTAGACTCTCCAGGTTTTCCCGAGATGTCTTACTCGTTTAAGGACTTCGTCGACAACGCGTCCTTCCATCTCGTGTCAAGAAATCGCAAGAATATTTTCATGAGATTTTATAATGACAATATCATAATCATAATATTGACATTCACTTGCCATCTAAGTAATCGAGCCTTTTCTAGTTTTGATTCAATTTTGTTTTTCGGAAAAGCCTTGACACTTGAATTATCAATTTTTAAAGTAAACTTTTTAGCCAAGAAAATAGAGGCCATTTTCTAAAAGCCTTTCATTTCGCAAAGAATTCTTTCTCGTTAATATGCCACCGAGTTGTTTCACTAGGGGTAAATAAACCACTCAGATCTACATGGCACTTCCTCGTTTGGTGTGACTTTCGTAAGAATCTGCCCACCAATCATCACCGGCATCGTATGCAGGACCGATTCATCCTCGTCTTGGGAATCGCAAGTTTTGGAAGCTTTTTACAAACTTCTTTAAGTTGCTTAATTCCTTCTTGATGTTCATCTTCCCATTTGAATATTGCATCTTTTTTTAAGTAATGGGCTAAACACCTTCCGTAGTATGCTAGATTGTTAATAAACATTCCAAAAAATTAACAACTCCCGAGAAAACTCTCAAAGTGCTTCTTTGTCTTTAAGTGTATCCGGAAATCCTGTATCTTTTCCACAATATGATTAATAGAATAATTCCGGATTCATCGATTTCAATTCCGAGGAATTCAATCATCTTGTTGCGATTACACGCTTTTTTTCGAAAGCACTAATCCTTCTTTGTAACAAACATCCAAAATATTTCCGGATGTTTGAGAGTGCTCCTTCATGTTCTTTGATGCGATTAGAATGTCGTCGATATATACGAACATGAAATCGAAATAATCTTTGAAAAGATTATCCATCTTTCTTTGATATATCCGGGGTGCGTTAGCCAATCCCATAGGCATCACGTTCCAAATATAGTGCCCCGTGGTGTGGAGAAAAGTCGTAAACTTCTTACTTTCTTCCTCCATCTTAACTGGTAGAATCCGGACTTGCAATCGAACTTTGAGAATATCTTGGCACCTTTGATACGATTAACCGGATGTTCTCTGCTTGGGATATAGTATCCGTCGAACTCCAAAATGTTATTAATCTTTTTGTAATTAATAACAAGTCTTGCTTTCTCTTTTTGATTTCTCCATGGTTTCGACTAAGAATCCTGGATCTTTATGGAGAAACTCTGGTGAAATTAACTTAAGGTCAAGATGTTCCTTAAGTATCTTTTGCATATCCTCACGATCTTCCTGATTCATAAGGATTGGTTTGAATCTTACGAACTCGTACTCCTTTCCTGGTTTAACCTTTAAGGAAGCTTTGAGCTCGTTCTTGTCCCACCAAGCCAAAGGATCTTCATTATAATTCCTTTGGATTTTCTTCTTAACATCCTCGAGTGATATTTGTTCCTCAATGGTCACGTCACTCTGTGGATTCTCCATTAGACTCATCCATAATTCTGCAATGGCTTCTGGAGTAACTCGTTCTTCACCTTGCACTCTGAATGAATACAAGTTGTTATCCCATATCTTTTGATCCTTCTGAATCGCACCAAATTGTCTATAGGATAATAATGCTTCACCAAATTTTCTTCGATCCGCCATTTTTGGATTGCGAAGTTTGGCTTCATCACCACGCTTGCTGCGAAAATTAATAGGCATTTTTCTGTAAAATGCTTCCCGCAGTCTCTGGACAATAATCTTATGATCACATAAGGTTGTGAAAATAAGTCTTCTCGTCTCGTTCTCTTGTGTGAATCGCTTGAATGTTTGTAGGAAATTGTTTCCTAGCAAAATATCTGCACCTGTATCATGGAAATAGATTGGTGGCGTCTTTACTTTGTACCATGGGGTACTGCCCGCTCCTCCGATCATTATTTCTGCTTGTTTAATTCCCCTGTTAAGGATAAGAATCCTTTTAGAGAAATCTCTTCCTGCAATAGCTGGTAAATCTTCTCCAATTTCTTTAGGAAAAACATCCGGCTTTGCAGTACATATTCCGGCACCTGAATCAATATAGGCGGCGAAATACTCGGCCTTGTATTCAGCATATAACATTCCAATAGAAATGTATATGGAGAATGGACTAGTGGTCATCTGATTCTGTATCTTTTATTAGCCACTGTGAACTCCATTCCGTCTTGTAATCTTTCCCAAGGTTTATGTTCCTCAAGAAATTCAATTCCCAGTATTAATTGTTCTGGGACCTTTCCTGCAACTCCTGTGATAGTAAGCTCAATTTCTCCTATCTTCAGGCTTCCTTGATACCTTCCAACGATTGGTTGTTGGAGATAATATAAAACATCACAAGGAAAAATGTTATCCTTTTGAGTGATGTCGAATATTACTTCAACCTCTCGCCATCCTTCTGGACATTTCAGCTCTCTGCTTGTTTTAAAAACATTGGGGATGCGTTGACAATCGTACTTGTCTCCTTTCTCCCAACGGCTGTTACTCACCATTCTGTCTTGTTGGAAAGACATCCTTCTAGGCTCAACTCTGAGACTCCGACTTTTGTTGAAGACTGGTTGATCTTGAATTATCATATCAATCTCCTTAATAGTTGGAGATTCAATGATTTCTGGTAACACCACCCTGGCAAAGTCCTCAAAGATTCTTGGGACTTCAATAAATTCCTTTCTCAAGAATACTTCGGAATGATGGGTATTCGAGAGAGCATAGGAAATCTTGTATGTGATCGAGTAAGGCCTGTTTCCTTCTTTCATCAAATCGACTCTTTTGAAATCTTGATGAAGGGTTAGGACTCTACTGAAGTCTCGATCTCCCAAATTGTATGCAATTCTAGGATAGACATTAAATGTCAATTTCCCTGCATACAAATTTCCTCAGAACCGCTCAAGGCATGAATCCTTGAGATGCGAGATTCGCTTGTCAAAGACAGCAAGATTAAGAGGCGAATCTATTCCTTCTTTGAATGTTGCTTTAATAATTACTCTTATGGCTCCGATATGAATCCATGAGAGTGTATTTGCAACTTCTCTTTTAACTTTGCTTTTGATCTCTTGTATTTCTCTAATAGGGACCAATCGCATCTCGATCAAAAGTTCTTGGTAAACTCCATCGAATAGCAAATTCTCCGGTTGTTACCACTGTGGATAATTTGGTGTTTTCTTCTACGAAACCCAATTTTATCCAATGCTTTTCCCATAGCTCCAATTGTAAATCCATCATAGACTTGAAGCTTTGGATCTTCCTTCATGATTCTCATAAGAGTTTTATGAGAAACGTCGTGTGAGAGAGGAATCCCGACATATCCTCCCCGATCTGTCACAAGAATTTCTTCTTCACTGATTCTGAGTTGAGTCACTTCCATCATCGAATAGATCTCTTCTTCATAGATGCTTTCATCCGAGGGAATATCCTCAAATTGATACACCGTATTAAATCCACGATAATAGATGCTTCTTCGATTTACGGTGTGGCCTCGAACCTGTCGACTCCTCGTTTTGATTGTGGGGCAATTCGTTGAGATATGCCCTCTTGCTCGCATGTCCAGCAATTACAGTCTTTGAAACTTTCATTAGCTCTAGTGTGAGCACGCTGAAAGTTCTTCTCCCGGATTCTGCCGGTACTTGCTTGATTAGAACCTCGATGATGAGGCTCTACTCCTGCTTGGTGCTAGTCTTTGTCCGATTTATAACCGGGCTTTTGTTTTGACGAACCTTCTAGGTCTCCATGAAGACCCGCTTCTTTTGTTGTTACTTCCTCGGCGGTATGGATGGCTTCTCTCCTTCTTCTTCTTGTGCCGCCTTGGTTGACCTCCCACAACTTGTTGGGATATCATTATCCACGCAACATAGAGGAACCGCTTTGTTAATTCCTCTTAATCTCTTGTAATTCTGTGCGGAGAGTCGCTTGATAGCACCATTCGGATAACTTGGCCTTTAGGAAAGACATTTTTATGGCCACAGTTTCTACTTGACTCCACCCTTGTATTCCCGATAAGCATTTCTCTCCGGGGACTCGGAATTTTGGCAAAGAATAGGTCATGCGACTTCCTTTTCCTCAATCTTGGATTTCCACCGTATTCGGTGAACAACTTGATATATTCGTCAATATGACAAATATCCAATAATTCAAGGCTATAGAGGGCTTGTTTATATTTCTTTCTTTTTCATCCTCTAATCCCTCGAAATAACCCGTGCCGATGAATTGGATTTTGAATAGTTTTGCCATACCATCGACAATTCCTTTAAGTGATTCCCCTGATGTGACCGAACTTTTCGTACTAGCATCGGTCATATCCCAGGCAATCTTCACCGATCCTTCAAGACTCATTTCAAGGAGTAAAATGAATGAATCCTTTGTAAGATCGAGGGTTCTGCCGTGAAATTCTCATAGTGAAGCCCATTCATCAATGAGAACTTCTCTGTTTTTTAAAATGGGATGTCCAGATTTAACATCAACCCATACGGACGTATTGGGTCGAGTGCGATCTTCCATAAGGCGTCGATAAACATTCGGCCTTCCGGTAGGTTGTCAGTTCCCGCAAGAGGTTTCGACCTCTGTCCCCCGAAAGTGGATCACTCTCGGTCGTGAAATCCCCAGCATGTGGCATCCTCTCGTCCCGAGCTCCATGATGTGAACCCGTACTTTCTTCGACGTTAGGATTAACTGGTGGCGGTGGTGGAGGAATTGGTCTACCTTGTGGGTCATAGGTAACCAAAGTTGATTCCTCACCTGCGTTCATCTTTAAATCTACAATACCTAATCCCGCGAAGGATTCTGCCAGGTCATGTAGATCTTTAAGATTCATCTTTTCAATATCCATCTTTTTTAATTTTTGATGGATTTTCCTTTGATTAGAGCAATGAGCTTTTCCTCATCCGTCATTTTTCGTATGACTTCGGTTGGTTTCCCCTTTTGGTGTAAATAGGGTACCGTCTCAAAATCAATCGTTTCTTCATCCGGATGAACTTGGCCATCCTCCGGTTCTTGACTCGTTTTGAATATCATGAAGGAGTTCAAAAGTTTCTTCATACGATATTTTATCATCGTTTCCATCTCGGTTCGGATCGATGAACTTGTCTTTGGTAAATGAATATGGCGGTTGCCATAATTACGCACCGTCTTACGATTTCTCTAAGATCTTCGGAGATCTTAGATTTGTCTGAAGTATCTCGTTCCACTCACAGTACTCCATCGGAATCATTGTTCGATGGGAATTTTCATGAACCATTTCTTGAAGGTTCATCAAGTGAACATATAAGTGCGTTAAGCATCCGGAATCGACTATAATATTCTGCTTTCGCATTTTGCATTGCCTTAAGGTTTCCCGTCGGCTCTGCATGCTCCTTTTCTTCATGTTGGTTTTCCCAATATGAAACCTGGTCAGTGTTCTTGTGCATACATCGTCAATATTTGACGATATGTCTGTAAAGGGTACATCTCGGACATCGGTCCGGATCCATAATCTCGAGTAATTTCTCCTCACCAATTGTTAATTACATAAATATAATAAATTTAACTAAAAGTTCTTAATAAACCTAGCTCACGATACCATTTTCGTGGCCCAAAGTTAAAGAGTTGAGTCTCAAGAGATCGGGTCCTTTGCATAAAAATTGAAATATCTAGGGACCAATTTTGATAAATCATAAACATAGGTACCAAAAATGATATATTCGAAAGTTTGGAAAACCTTCTACAACTCAACCGTTTTTTTAACATTTATTTAACTACGGTATTCGAATTGATTAAAACTCAAAACGTTGGGTACTAAAACTGATTAAACTGAAAACTAGGTATAATTGAGGTACTAAAACTGAAAATAACCCTTCTTATTTTTTAATCCAATTATATATGTGGGATCCTCCATTACCAACTTTATCTACTTAAAATACTACTATATATATCTAATGGGACCCACTAGCCTACAATTTTACAAATATAATATTATATATTCAATTAAAATATTCAACCACTATCAACTTTTCAAATTATTATATTCATAAAAGACTATTTCAAAACTATTTAACCAAACATAATCTCATTTCCAAATATACATAAAACTCATTCTCATTCACTTATCCAAACATAATTCCAGTTTTCACACGAAAACCAATAAATTCTGAAAATTCATTTTCCAATACTAGAAACTAGAAATAGTCCATGGAAACATAACCATACAAGTTAGGTACTCAAAATCAGTGTGTTTTTAGAGAGAGAGAATCTGGCTATGCTTCCTTAAGTAGTTACGTTACGTTACCGTTTTCCTTGTAAATTCTTGCACTTCAAGAGAGATTTATTAGGAAATTTTCAATCTATTGCTAGTAAATCTTATATTATTATATGGAAATATAGTATTTCGGTCCTAAAAGAAAATAAATAAATAAATTAGACCCATTTAAAACATAAATTGAAATTGAACCATAAATAAGTAATATATTAATGTAGTTATAGTAATATATTAAAATTACCACAACAACGATTAAATAGACAAAACTCAAAACTCTAACCTTCTTTTCTCTAAAACTCTCTCTCTCTTTTCTTCTTTTTTCTTGCTTAACATTGTTAAGGGGTAGTTTATGGCCATTTTTTGCCTGAAATCACCCCATCTACATCTTTTCATTTTCATTTTCTAAATAAGTGGTTTTTCCATGAAGATCTAGGTTTTTTGTTTCTTTTATTGTTTGTAGTTTCGCCATCTGGTGCGACGTTGGTTTGTTGCCGTCTTGTTGAGGTGTTTTTCTTGTGCGGACGATTCAAACAAGCAAATTTTCGATCAAACAGAGATAAATTTGATTGTGGTCTTCGAATGTTGCAGATATGGAATCATAGGTATTCTAGACATTATAGATTTTTCAAAATTGTAGGCTTTAAGCCAATTTTTGTTATTAACCTAGATTCTATGAATCTTTTCATAGTTTTATCTTTTATGATTTTAAGAGATTTGTTTCTATTTTTTACAGATGTATTATTAGTTTGAATTAATTAATAAAAATATTTCTCTTGTTAAAAAAATACTTATAAAATACAAACTACTAATATTGAATTATTGTTGGAAATTTAAGAACGGTGTATACCGAATGGCTGAAAACAATTGAGCAGAGTAACGATAAAAATCAAAACGTCGAGGCAAGAATTGGACTCTTTCTCTTTAAGACGAGATTGCCCGCTCACGGTGCTTACGGAATACGGCAATCGTCTCCCAAGATATTAACGACGAACTACTTGCGATAGTTGCACTACAAATCGCAAGTCTGCAGTAAATAACGCTAAGATGTTTTTGAACTCTCTTGACAAAGTTATGCGAAAAAATGAAGCGAAATTCGAATTTTGATGTGATGAAATGAATGTGAAATTTGGTTTATATAGAGCTCTTGGTGTCTCTCTCAGGCGGGTGCAACCCAGTGCTGGATCAATCGTGACCGTCGGATCGCGCCTTGTGGTAAACAGATTGCGATCCCGATGGTCCCGATCCCATCCGCATGAAGGAACACACCTATTAGCATACATCCTTCACACCGGGACAGTCGTGTCGATCCACGTGCCGTCGTGAAAACAGACGCATCAATTAGCGCCACGTGTCGCCACTCGAATGATTCCGCCAAGTCATCATTGCCACCTTAGCCCATGGTGCAAAGTGCGCCTCAGCGCCCAATGTGTGATTATGTGCGGCGTGCGCGGCGCCCGACCTGCCCGACTCGGGCTCCGGCTCGGACGAGGTGCCTTTTGAGCTAGTCAAAGGCTAGTCAAAATTGACTTGGTCCACTAGGGTGTACCATAAGGAGTTCCACTTGATTACTCCTTATTAGTGGTGAAGCTCTTTATTAACTAGTCAAACATTTACTATGTTTCCTATGTGGGATATGGTTTTCCATATTCCCACCCTTTATATTCCATATATAAAAGCGTTTTAAGTGTGCAACTTTATGCATTTATTTCTCATTCACCCGATATTGGTTTTGAGAAATTCAAAATGCTAAACTCATCTACCCGCGGCGTAAATGACATTTATCTAATTTATTTCATACTTTGAATAAATGACTCCACTTAAATAATTGATCAAAATCGGGTCAAACCCAATTTAATAAAACCAATTCCAACAATTATATCATTTGTAATATCATAATAAGGATAATATAAAACTAATTGACAATATCCAAAAATCATCGTGTTACTTTAAGGGATCATGTCACCATGAGTTTCTTAGACTAAGGTGGTTTCGGATATTGAAACCCAAGTTAATCCAGTGATGCTGGCCAAACTCCAAAGTCAATTGAATTTCCAAATACTTGGATTAATTTTACTAACGATCTAGACGATGAAGTGAGACAAAACACCATTCAAAAATTTACTCGGACCAAACGTCCGCCCACCAAGTTCTGTTAGAAGAATTTGCATATGAATTTTTAATCCACAATCCCACCGATTAACTGCAATGTGGTTTCCTTTGGTCATCTTAGTTTTCGTTTCTTTTTTATCTTTTGATATTTTTGTATCCATTTTTTTTTATTATTTTTGAGCTAGTTGTTCGGCATCTGGAATAATAGCGTCACTTTTTATTTGTTTATTGTTACATTGGATCTAGTTAAAAAACAATACCACTAATTATAATTAAAATAGTTATCATATAACTCACATTTAATAATCAAATACATTACTTCATTATTAGCTATTACATTGATTCTTAAAGCAGCAAACCAACAATCAAAAGAAAAGACAATCCAAGAAAATAACAAAAGACAAAAAAAACAAAGCAACATTAGGCCAATACACCTCTTTAATTCTTATAATTTATTTTAATATTTATAATTTACAATTGCCAAATATTATAAATTCTCAATATGCAGTGCTTCTGAATGATCCAAGAGCTTTTTACTGCTCCTGCCCTTAGGATGTCACTAGATTTGATTTGATCTTACATTTCCCCTCATTTGTAAGCGAAAAAAAAAACACACTTCAAAAACCCCGACAATATTAAAGTTATGCCCTTAAATAAAACCTTAAAATTAAGACACAAAAACTTCAAGGTTTTTTTTTTTTTAATTAGCCCAATCTCATGTTTTTTAGGGATAATTACAAAACTACCTCGGAGATTTGGTGTAATTACAAAAAAAAACAATTTTTTTTTTAAATTATAAAATTCCCCTTGAGATTTGATTTTCGATTACAGTTTACCCCTCATAAGGAAAATTATTTCAAACACCCCCACCCAATACATTTGTAAAAAAAATATAGTTATTATCCTCTTTACAATTAAGCCACAGCCAAACAACAGGGTTGTTTTTTTGTAATTTTTGAAACTGTTTTGGGTTTTTTTATAATTACCCCAAATCTAGGGGTCTTTCTGTAATTGTCCATTTTTAATAATTCCTTTTAGGGATAATTACAAAAACCCTGAGGTTTGGACTAATTACAAAAAAATATGGAGACCCCTCAAGTTTGCTTTTGTTTTAAAATTTAAAGGGTTAATTGTAATATACTTATCAGGGGGTTTTTGAAATATTTTTTATTTATGAAGGAGGAAAATATAAAACAGAGTCAACTTCAAAGGGTTTTTTTTGTAATTTTCAAAACTCTATTATTTTTTTTGTAATTAGCCTAAACTTCAGTGGTCTTTTGTAATTATCCTTTTATTTTATATACTTACAGGAACATGGGAATCTCTAGCATTTCTCTTGGGGTCAGTGGCAGAGAAGACAGTGTAAACCAGCACAAAAGTGCCAATAATCTCCGCCGCCAATCCGGTGCCGGTGCTGTAGCCCTCCGCCAGCCCATTGGCGCCGCCGCCGTATCGGACATAGTACGCCTTCTGAAAAGACTTCACCAGCCCACACCCACAAACGGCTCCCAAGCATTGGGCCACCATGTACAGTACGGCCGGACCAAGGACACCTTTCTGGCCAGGAACAGCCCAAATGTTACTGCCGGGTTTATGTGACCCCCTGCACCCATTCACATCAGTTTAATATGCCAATTTTACTAACCAAGATTTTGGCCAAAATTAGTCGTATAAATTATAAGAAAGATTAAATTGAGTTTGGGTTTTGGCCAAAATTATAAAATTATTTGGATATATATTGTCTCGTAAAATGCACATAATTTGAAAATTTTGGGTTTTCTAAAACCAAATTCGGCATTTAGATCCATGTATGATTTCGAAGATAGAATCTTGAAGAAACTGAATTAAAATTGTTATTTACATCCGAGTATGTATTAAATTTAAGGATGTAACTTTAATAATTTAATAAATGTTAGGGAAACTTTTGAAATATTTTTTACATATAATGATATGGTTGGCCTGGCCCGTCTGACTTGGAGGAAAAATCGGGTCGGGACGGCCAAACAGTAGCAGAATAGCTACGGAATATTGACGGATATGCCCGTCGCTAAATTTAACGATGGACGAGTCTCTATTTTTTAGTCAAGTCCATGAAAATACACTGTAAAAATCGGGTCAACCGAATCAAATCATTTTCGGGTAGAATAGGTCGGGCCAAATAGACTCGGTTTTTTTGGGCCTAATAAATTACAACCCAGCCCAGTAAAAATACCAGGCTGGTTGGGCCGTCCCACCGCCCATGTATGATTTAGAAGATATAATGTTGAAGAAACTGAATTAAAATTGTTATTAAATTTAAGGAGATAAATGTAATATTTTGATAAATATAAAGAGAACTTTTGAAATATTTTTTTACATATGAAGGAAAAATGTAAGACGATCAAACATAGGAGTTTTTTTTTAATTTTTTAAAACATATAGGTGGTTTTTTGTAATTAGCCCGGAGATTTTTTTATAATTATCCCTTAAATTTTTAAATATGAAAATCATCTGGCCTCACTCATCGGACTAAGATGGAAAATCGGGTCGGGCCGGCCAACAGTAGCTGAGTCTCAATTTTTTAGTCAAGTCCATGAAAATACACTGTAAAAATTAGGTCAACCAGGTCGAATCAAATAGGCTCGATTTTTGGGCCTAATAAACTACAACCCAGTCCGATAAAAATACCGCACTGATCGAGCCGTTCCAACGAGCCATGCCAAAATTGACACCTTTACTTTTATTTTTGGCATTCGCCATTAGTTACAAACTTACATATTAGTAGTTTTATATTTGGTGTCCCAACATCACAAAATGAATTATTAAATAAAAATAGAATTCCATCTACAACTACTAAATTTTAACAAATAAATTTTTAATTAGTTTTGCTCACCGAAAATGCCAGCGGTGCGATAGAACGGACAAAGATCATGCCACCAAATGCCCACACAATGCCAAGAATGCCAACGCCGCCGCACTCGTTGCGGCGCTCAGCTCTTGTACCCAATCACCGTCAAGACAGGGACGTACAAAAACAAAAGGGTAGCAATAAATTCAGCAATTATGGCCCGGTAAAATGACCACTAACCTAGCTCCGCCGCGTCGATGAGCGGCGCCGGCGGAGGATCTTGGTAGTCCCTGCGGCGTATTCGGTGGCTCCGCCCTCAATATCCTTTCCCATTTTGCCCTTCTTGATTTTATTTTTGTATTGAATGAAGGAATTTAAAAATATTTGTTTCAGTAATGAGGTTTGGATTCGAGTCTCTTTAACGACAAAGACGGAATTGTTTAAAAAAAATTGTATTTTGGTTTTGGTAAGAAGTTAATTTGTGCTTTGATGTGATGAGTGTGGATTGGAGATTGGATGGTACTTATATGGGAATAAATGGATGAAAATATTAGGAAATAAAATTGAATATTGCCGCCCCATTAAATCAAAGTTCAATTTCTTATTTTCGTTGCTTTGTCATCATGATCATTTTAGTGACCCCATGCACCACTCACCACCCCTATTGGGCCCAGGGACGGACAGAGGGGGTGGCTAGTGGTGGCAACCGCCCCCCACTCACCTTGCGATTGAACCCTTGTAATATATTATTTAATAAATTAATATAGTACATATATAAATATAAACCAACATATCTTGCCCCCTCTCCCCAAATTTCCATGTAATTTAGTTATAAAAGCTTGTATGTTTTGTTTTTATTTATATTAGATTTAATTTTGCCAAGCCGGTCCAAGGTTTCGAGGCGCCTAGGCACCCTCTTTTTTTAAAAAAAAATTAGTTAATATTTATGTTTTTTTTAGTTTTTTTTATTTGGCCCACTCCAATTTCGTGTATCGTCCTACCCGTAATAATTCCTAGTACGTCATTATATACAATGGCATAGCTAGGAATTATTACAGGGTGTGTCGATACAAGAAATTGGGGTGAGCCAGATAAAAAAATTAAAAAAATACAAATAAATAACTAAAAAAAAAAATTGATAAAATTTACCTAGTAATTTTTTTTAAAAAAAGAAAAGAAGGAGGGTCGGGGCCCAGATTGACCCCTATCTCCGCCATTGATTGTATATATACATATATAAAAAAACTTCGGAGGGCCTCTTGTGCGGCGACACCATCTGTGCCGCCTCTGGATTTCGCCCCCCCAAGAACAAATTTCTGCGTCCGTCCCTGATTGGGCCACTCAAATTTTTTTTTTTTTGAGGAAATACCACAAAATACCCTGAGTTTTTAAAAAAGGACAAAAATACCACCACATCAAGTGCATTTTGAGAATAATCATAATACGTGCATTTTGTGGTTTTTAATCAATGGAATATCCTGGAATTTTGATTACTATGTCATGCGATTATTCATTGACAATTACCGCAAATCTTATTGGGAATAATCATAACCAAAAATCTCTAAAGATAAAAAAATATTATCCCATTAAGTGTTTTTATGAAATCTTCAGTTTTTATCGGAAGATTTTGAAGACGAGAATAATAAAGCAGCTAGGGTTTTGCTTCTACTTTCAAAAAATTTCTTACAGTGGTGTATGTAACAGGACAACATGCTCTTCCCTGTATAATTTGAGGCAAATTTTTGAACTCCTCGCAAAGATTGTTGGAGCACGCCGCCGACAAAGATCGCATCGCGGTAGTGACGAAGAGGCTGCTGAGAGTATCTCCGGCGACGGATGATAGAATTTTGGGCTTATTGGAATCGATCGCGCGATTCTCCACCACGCCGGCGGTGGTTATGGAGATGCTGAGGGTGGGTGGGGATTCTAAGATGTGTATGGTTTTACAGGCGGATTGCGCGGTTTATTTTGAAGATGTGTTGCTGATGCATGATTTTTCTGTGTTCTTTTATTATTTTGTGATTTGAAGTTTTTCCTTTGTTTCGATGTTGTTTCGAAGTTGTTTCTTTTATGTTTCTTTTGTTCTTTTATGTATTTTTCATTTATTTTGTTCTTTTTTATTGTTTTTGATTTGTTGTGTTATCTATCTGACTGTGTATCTTTTTTTATTTCTTTTGTAGTGAATGTGGGATTTTTTGTGGGATTTTTTGTTGCTTGTTATGTCGTTGTTGGGAAGGTTATGGACGTTGAAGCGTTCGAGATAGAGAATAAACAAGCAAGACTCAGTAATCTGCTTCACAATCATGCTAAGTTGAAGCTGCAAAATGGTGATGACGATGACAACGACATTGAGTTTCTACCTCCACTTCCTAATGATTTTAGAGAATTGTTGTTACGTAAATCTTAATGATGGTGTAATCAGTTGAAACATTTAAGAAACGTAAATGAAACATGTAAGAAACAATTGTGAAACAGGGGATCATGTGATAAAAGTTTGTAGTAAATTGCTTTTAAATTTAGAGAAATAGTGTAGTTTTTCCCCATATACTCTTCAGCTTTTTTTTTTTTTGTCATCCTTGTAAATGTTGATCTTTGCTTCATTTCGATGTATGCATGTCTAATCTTGAACTAAAGATCTCACGTAATCTAGCAAAGTTGTTAATAATAAGTCTTTCCCCGCTACAGTTGATGCATTCAATAATTCTATGATGTTGGAAGTTAATACAAAGTATTTTTTGGTCTGACAGTAGAGTCGTGTCCATTTCTCGTAGCCAATGATGGACAAGTAAGCTCAAATTTCCTGAATTGAATTTGTTGTTTCAAGATTTCGTTTAGGGTGCTGAATGTGCAGTCCATTGGAATCAATATTCTTGTTATTTCAAAGTTGGTGTACTTATGTTCTTCCCATTGTCCATTGTGGCATACCACAACTGAGATTTTCTCTATGCAACTGTTGAATTCAATGAAACGTTGGCTAAGTGAAACATATAAGAAACATAAATGAAACAACAAAGAAACAACAAATATGTTTGAAACAAAAAAGAAACAGAAAAGAAACCAACACAAAAAAATCAGCGGAAAATTTGTATTTTTGTCAAAAATCAGCGGAAAATGGGTATTTTTGTCAAAAATCAGCGGAAAATGGGTATTTTTGTCCAAATTCAGCGGAAAATGGTATTTTTGTCCAAAATCAGCGGAAAATGGACATTATGCAGGGATTGAGTATGGAAAATGGGGTATTTATGCCCTTTTCCCTTTTTTTTAATTGTTAAATGAACTTTTTGGCTTCTAATAAGTTATTTTAAACCCAAATGATCGGTCTAGCGACTTTAAGATTGCAATTGCACTTACAAAATCCAGAGTTCAAATATTGATTAACGCGAAGTGAGAGGTTAGGGTTGTCCATCATCCCCTAGAGTTCATGACTATCACTGGAAATGATTAATGTTCCATAATCCAAAAGAAGTATAAATTTTGACTCCCCGAATAGTTTAGTGATAGTCTGGGTCGAAAAAAAACAAAGACAGGTTGTTTCAAACTCTCTTTTAAAATTATTTGTGAATTTAAAAGAAACTTTAAATTAAGATCACTAAGATGGTCGTAAAGGAAAAATCAATAATCATTTTAATTCATCGTAAAATATGTTCGAAAGATAGAAGAATGCTTGTTAGATAAAAAAGATAACGAAGGCTATTATTTTGAACGTGAGATTTCACTGTCCTTAAGGAAATTTGCCCCCACTATGTTGCTGCCGGATTAATGGCAATTCCATCCAGGATATTCAAAATAAACCAGAATTCACAGACAGCAAAATCTGTAGATTCTCCCAAGAACAGTTTCGAGAATAATTTTGATTGCAGGAATAAAAACGTGATTAATTTTGAAAGGAGAATCATTTATTTATAGCACTTTAATGCACCATTTGGTAAATGGCATGTCTGTTTAATTAAGACATCTTTTGGACATAAATCATGTCTTTTCAATACAGACACCCCTTTGTGAACCAAACAACTGTTGGAATAAAATGTTAATAAACTGCAATTATTAACATTCAAAAATAAAATCAATTAAAAATTCGAAACTGGATTTAATTGATTTTCTAACTTAATGCCCAAGTGCCATCTTTTGACCATTAAATATTATATATATATATATATATATATATATATATAATAGTCAAACCAAGCAATTTCAATTCACCAATTTGGAAATTGCCCTCCAAATTTCCCACCAACCAAATTTAACTTATTTGGTTTGTACCTCCTTTTAAACCTTTCAAAATATTCCTCTCTTTTCTATCTGGGACAACTAGTTATCACTAACTATTCCCAATAATCCCCCACTTAGTTAGTGATATTTGCAATCAAATTTAGTTTTTACGCATATAGAAGGTGTCTTTCGACTTAAACTTGCTATTAGTATAAGCATCTCAAAATCTTATCGAAATATGTGGTCGATTAATTTACTTAACCCACAATTCCTTTATGATAAGATCGAAAATGCCATACACACAAAAACTTACTAGCTTCTCTTAACATGTTCCCCGTGAACTTTGGCATCATATTATGGCCTTGTGCTATATCCTGAGTTTATGACCACTTACAAAAGTTTATTTCCTAACTTTTGATGGAAACGGCACCACTTCCGGTGATCACATAGGCGAAGAGTCTTTGAAGCCTAATTTTAGCTTCCTTGTTCATAACCAAACATGATTCTTCATTAAGAATATTTTATATTCAGCCTCCTTTACATAAGTACTATATCATTCTTAGTACTTGCTAACTATCACTAACAACTTGCTGTTACCCTTTAAACTTTTAAAATTGCTAGGCAATAAGAAAAGTAAGGTTCCTATTATTAGTGACAAATCAAAATGATTTTAGACCCATCGCACTCGTAGTGCTTTTATCATATTCCTCGAGAGTCCTTTTGTTAACGGGTCCGCTAAGTTTTTATTAGACCTTACATAGACAACTGTAATTATACCATCAGAAATCAGCTGTCTAATATATATATATATATATATATATATATATATATATATATATTCATGTCTTAGAGCAATATGTCTAGATTTACCATTATATATCTTACTAAATACTCTAGACATAGTTGCTTGACTATCACAGTATAAAGAGACTGCTGGCATCAGTTGTGGCCACAACTTAATATCTAACAATAAATTTCTTAACCACTCCGCCTCTTTACCTGCTGCTGCTAGAGCAATAAACTCAGATTCCATTGTGGAATGAGTTATACACGTCTGTTTTTAAGAAGCCCAAGATACAGCACCTCCACCTAAGGTGAAAATCCAACCAGACGTTGACTTATTATCACTCACACTAGTTATCCAACTAGCATCTGTATAACCTTCTAGCACAAATGGAAACTTGTTATAAAACAAGGCAAATGACTTTGTCCTTTTTAAATATCCGAGAACTCTTCCAATAGCTCTCCAATGTTCGGTGCTAAGATTATGAGTGTATCTTGAAAGTTTGCAAATAGCAAACACAATATCGGGTCTAGTACAATGCATAGCATACATTAGACTACCAATAGCACTAGCATAGTCTAATTGACTGACGGATCTACCCGAATTCTCCACCAGTTTGTTTGAAACATCAAGTGGGGTATTAACTTCTTTGATTCCCAAGTGATTGAACCTTGAAAGAACCTTATCTATATAATGTGATTGACACAAGGCAAAACCCCCACTATGTTTTCTAACTTTGATCCCTAAAATAGTATCAACGTCTCCCAAGTCTTTCATTTTAAACTGAGAAGTTAAATACTTTTTACTGTCATTCACTCCTTGAATATTGGTGCCTATGATTAACATATCATCAACGTCAAGACACACTATGACACCATAGTCTTTAGTAAACTTAGAGTAAATGCATTTATCTACTCCATTATGAATAAAACCATGTGATAAAATCACACTATCAAACTTTTCATGCCACTGCTTAGGAGCTTGTTTTAATCCATACAAGGATTTTACCAATTTACAAAGTTTCTTTTCATTGCCACGAAGCACAAACCCTTCAGGCTGCTCCATATAAACTTCTTCATCAAGATCACCATTTAAAAACACTGTCTTAACATCCATTTGATGAATATATAAATTGTAAATTGATGCCAGGTAGGGGTGGCAAATCGTGTTATCATGTCGTGTTTCGTGTCGACACGATAATGACACGACACGATAAGGACGCACACGAACACGCCACGATAAAGATCTGCTCCGACACGAACACGAACACGAAAATTTTCGTGTCGACACGACACGACACGATAAGTCAAAAACAATAAAAATTATTTATATGTTAATACACGATAATAAATTACACGATATTACACGGTATTACACGACAATACACAATATAAACATACAAATACTAGGTTATCGTGTCACTATCGTGTCACTAACAGGTAAACGTGTCATTATCGTGTTCGTGTCGTGTCATTATCGTGTTACTAACAGGTAAACGTGTCATTATCGTGTTCGTATCGTGTCATTATCGTGACACTATCGTGTTTGTGTCCTTATCGTGTAAACATGTAAAAACACGAACACGACACGAAATTTTCGTTTCCTTATCGTGTTGACATGATAAGAACACGAACACGATAAGGCTAAACACTAACCCGCTATTTTCGTATCGTTTTCGTGTCGTGCTATCAATTTTTGCCATCCCTAATGCCAGGGCAAATAATATTCTTATTGAGATTATTCTTGCTACAGGAGCATAAGCATCAAAATAATCAACTCCTTCCTTTTGTCTAAAGCCTTTTGCTACAAGTCTTGCTTTAAAAGTTTGTAGAGAACCATCAGTGTTATTTTTCCTCCTAAATACCCATTTACATCCAATGGGCTTAGAACTAGGAGGTAAATCAACCAATACCCAAGTACATTAGACTGTCGGTGTATGTTGTTTATACAATTCATACAGTGTTTATGCGCTATGTAATATCAATACATATAAAATATTTAAATATAAATAAAAAAAGGAGTGAAAACATATGCCCCATTAGCCACAAAGGTTTAGTAATATGGTGTTTGATGAGAATTTGATTAAAGTATATTTCTATTTACTCTAATTTTATGGAGTTCAATCAATAATCAAATTATCATTCTCGGGCATGTTTTACAATTCTATATAATTTTGTTTCCTAATTAAGAATCAATCCATAATTAAAGACTATCAGTAAGATGTATTACATGTCTTCATCGTTTTGCCATTGTCAACCTCCCTTAAGTAGGGTGATAATTTCTGACACGACATGAAACTAACACGCTATAAACGGTTGAGGTTGGCGGTTTTAGTTCATAATTAAGTCAGACCCTAATAACACGAATAATAAACAGGTCGGGTTACAGTTACTTTAAATGACACGATTAATCCGTTTAACATATTGTGATGTTATTATGTTTGTTATTGTAATATTTTTTGAATGATTGAATATGTTGCTAATATAATATTGAATTTTAAAAATTATCGAATTAAATATATGTAATTATAATTTTTGGATTAATTCATACATAGATTAGATGAACTATTTAAAAATTTAAAATATACATGTCATATATCATGTAGGGTTAACCCAGAAAACATGAAATAAATGGATCAGTTAAAATTGAGAAATATGATACAAATATTTAAACAGATTGGATTTGGATTGAGAAATCAGACATAAATATAATATTAAATATATGTATTTATAATTTTAAAATATTGAATTTTAAAAATTATCGAATTAAATATATGTAATTATAATTTTTGGATTAATTCATACATAGATAGATGAACTATTTAAAAATTTAAAATATACATGTCATATATCATGTAGGGTTAACCCAAAAAACATGAAATAAATGGATCAGTTACAATTGAGAAATATGATACAAATTTTTAAATAGATCGGATTAGGATTGAGAAATCAGACATAAATAACATGATTTTTATGTTTTAATATGACTCATGAATACGAACACAATACGAATTACCACCCTACCCTGAGAGCTCCAAATAAACAAAGAAATGGGGCCTCAATTGGCCCAACCCAATGAAAAATTCTATTTCCAGTCACATACTGACAAGCTGTTATGTTCAATTTGTAATTGTTTTATAATAAATTTTTGTTTGTGTATAGAATTATTAGAGTTTGAGATTAGGCTTAATTCTTTTCAAGGGATATATCAGACATATCATCTGTATCCAAACCAGCTCATTAGCACGTTTGGTTTCAATATTGAAGGTTTGATATCTCACTTTCAAGTCTATTAATTTGATTGGTTGGACTTGATAGTCTAGTGATATATAATAATTTTATATTTATGCCCTTATTCGTGTTTCAAAATTGCTCTTTTAACCCCCTTTGAAAAAACTAACTATTGACGGATTTGAAATTTTTTGGAAGGTGATATTAATGAAAAAACTCAACTATATATTTATCACAAAAACTCTGCCCCAGACCGTCTAACGGGTCGACCCGTTAAAGACGGATCGACCGCAGATCCGGTGGCATTTTCGTAATATTAGCAGTGGTGTTTTAGTAGTTTTCAAGAAGTATCAGTATTAGCAGTCCTTCTGAAATGTATTAGTCGTCCTTCTAAAAAGTATTAGCAGTTCTTCTGAAATGTATTAGTAGTTCCCTGAAGAGTTTTTTAGTATTTCTCCTAAATATACTCCTGAAATGTATTAACAATCCCTCAAAAAAGAATTAGTAGTTCCTCGAAAAATTATTAGTAGTTCCTTGAAATAAATTATAATTTTCTCCCGAAATGTATTAACAGTTATTCCGAAAAGTAGTAGTTGTCCTTCTAAAAAGTATTAGCAGTTCTTCTGGAATGTATTAGTAGTTCCCCTTAATATAATTAAATTTTTCTCCCGAAATGTATTAACAGCCCTTCTGAAAAGTATTAGTAGTTCTTCCCGAAATGTATTAGTAATTCCTGAAGAGTTTTTGTATTTCTCCGAATATAATTAATTTTTCTCCCAAAAAGTATTTTCGGTCCTCGAAAATGTATTAGCAGACCCTCGAAAAAGTATTAGTAGTTCTTTGAACAATATTTTATTAGTCCTTTTAAAAGTATTAGTTTTTTCAGTCAGAAGTATTAGTAGTTCCAGTGAAATGTATTAGTAGTTCCCTTGAAAAATATTAGTTTTTTCCTTTTAAATATTTTTAGTTATTTCCCCAAAAAGTATTAGTTTTTCCTTAAAAAGTATTAGTAGTTCCTTTAAAAGTATTAGATTTTCTCCTAAAATGTATTAGTAGTCTCCAAAACTTATTTAGTAGTGCCCCTAATAAATAGTATTAGTTTTTTCCTAGAAAGTATTAGTAGTTCTATGAAATGTATTAGCAATCAATGGAAAGTATTAGTGGTTATTTCCCAAGGTTAATCTTCTTGTTTCGAAGTCCCAATTTTAAGGCTCTATGTTCTCTGCTTCAATTCCATGGAAGATTTTTTTTTTGCCGCAATAGAGAATTCTGATGAACATTGGAATCCGATTTATATCCTTTACTAAAAGCATAAGGGATGGAGATTTTAAGGCTCCATGATCTCTGCTTTATATTATGATGAGGGTTTGCCTCCACTTAATAATGCTCAGCTAGAGATGGGAGATTGGAGGCTTCAACCTTGGCCATTGACGGAGGAGGAAAATGGATGGCAGCAGATGTACTGCGATGAGTATTCGACTGCCACAGTAGAGAGGATTTCCATGGAAGATTTGATTTATCCTTGCTGCATATTTCACAAATGGCATCTTTAGAATAGCGGATCAATTGGAAACCACTGTAAAAAACGGGTAACCCACATGCATAGGATGTGTTGGGGTTGGGGATCCGTCTAATAGATTAGATTCGTTAGACGGTCTGACAAGAGACTTGCTCTATATTTATATATCAATACTCCTTTGTCTCGTGTTTCTTGCTCCCATTTTAATTGATGAATTTTTTTAGGTTTCATATCTAAACAGACAAAACATTATTTCTAACCCCATTACAGAAATTTTGTTTCATTCCTATTTTCTCCTTGTATGATTGAACAAAAAAATTAAAATTTAGAAGGTTTTCCCCACACATAGATGATGATGGGCTACGAATGAAAATTAATGAAGACTGAAGAGAAAATTGAACACGAAGTTGATAAGAAAGATAGATTTACGAAAAGAGAGCCGCTATTTGCATCCCAAATTCTTATAAATACACACCACCTCCTATTTTTACAAAATTAAAATGACTTAAAATGACTATTATGCCCTTATTATTAAAAATTCTAAATACACCCATTTTTTTCAGATTTTTTTTCTTCTTCCCTAGAGTTTCAATTGGTAATTTTTTAATTTTTACTATTGTGCTATTTTAATTGTAGCATTAAGTGCAAAAATGTGTCATTTTTAATAGATTAAATATTTTATAGATTGGGTTGGAAATGGTGTTACAATTTTTGGGTTTTTATATTTCAAGTTCGTGCATTTTTTCGCCATGTTCGAATAGGTACGATCATGCTTTATTTTAATACATGGCACGATCGTGCCACACTTTTTACATCAGTTTCTTAAAGAAAACCGATGTAAAAAATGTGGCACGATCGTGCCATATTTTAAAGTGTGGCACGATCGTGCCATGTATTAAAATAGAGTACGATCGTGCCACACTTTTTACATCAGTTTCTTAAAGAAAACCGATGTAAAAAATGTGGCACGATCGTACCCTATTTTAAAGTGTGGCACGATTGTGCCATGTATCAAAATAGGGCACGATTGTGCCACACTTCCAAAAAACTCGTGGGGTGTATTTTTTTCGATAATAAGGGCATAATAGTCATTTTAAGTCATTTTAATTTTGTAAAAATAGGGAGAGGGGTGTATTTATAAGAATTTGGGTGCAAATAGCCGCTCCCTTTACGAAAAAGTGCACAAAAATAGAAGATAACGGAGAAGGGGCATTTTGGTATTCATAAGAGATATTATGGGATGGACCAATTGGTAAGAATAATGATCAGGCCAATGGATTTGGTCAATTTTGGCCCGGCTCGACCAGCCTAATATTTTTACCGGGCTGAGCTTTAATATCCAAGGCCAAAAAAATATCGGACCTCAAAGCCTGGCCCAATACTTTTAGTGCATTTTTTACTGTCTGGGCCATATCCTGCCCATTAATAAAAGAAGGCCATATCCTGCCCATTAACTCCAACCAAACACAATATAAGGATGTAATCATAGTTTTGAAAGGTAACTGGAATTTTCGTAAATAAGCTAAACCTAGATATAGTTTTTGTAATTATCCATATTCTTAATTTGGAATTGGCATCTAAGAGTTTGGATTATAATTTTAAATGCAATCTTGTGTTGCATCTCATAAGTCATAAGACTCATAACACACACAAGCTTACGTCTCATGTTATCATTCACTTCTATTGCAATTTAATTCCGTTAGAAGATAGATAACGGTTAACAATTAGGAACAAGAAAATTCAAAACAAAACAAAATTCAAACTATGAAAACTATAATATATCAAATATCAGTTCACTATACAAAATTTACAAAAACTGTTCAAATACCTATGCATCCTTCTATTTGCTTCATAAAGCCGCAAGCAACAAGAAGTGCACGGCATCGGGTTTTGGAGACCCACGTTCTAGCGAACTGAACTTAGAACGCTTTCTTATCAGATTAAAAAAGACCGTAAAAAAAAACAATATACTATCCTAAACACGAGTTGATTACAATAATCTATACTCATCTTTCATGCCATGTATGATCATCATCACCTTGTTCTTCATTAATTTCTTCTACAATCGTCTCCAATTCTGGAATATTTGAAGGCTTATAGAGATATATAATTGGAGAAGGAGCTACTTCCATCCATAAACTCAATTTCGCGCACATATTCCTCGTCATTTTTATTTTTTACCCTAACAAAAAAATTTCCGCGAAAAATAAAATAAAATACAATAAAATCTTAATTGTAATGCTCTCTTCCCTCCTAATTCTTGGAAGAAAGAGAGATGAGAAAATGAATTTTTTTTGCTAGTATTTATTCTCTTTTTTTCTGAAAATGTAACACTTTTTTGTTTGAGAACTTGTGTTGATATGGAAGAGGCGAGAAAGCTGCTTATGTAATGGCAAGTGGAACAGAAAATCTCAATCTGATGAGGGTGTTCCGTGGAAAACGGTGTTCCGATATTAAATGTATGGGAAAAAAAATTGTGCAATTTATTGGTAATTAACTTTATATGTCCACCACACAATTCGAGTGGAATTAGTTGAAGTAAACACACAGGCTTTGAGTAATTGACTCCCTGCCTCTCATTGATGAAAAAATATAAGAGGGTTTCAGTTGTTTAACAAACTAAAACAATATCATCGTGTAGTGTATGAAAACTTGTCTAAGATACATGGTGAAAATGGGGGTTTGAGCTAGAAAACAAAAAGGCTGGAAGTTGGATTTAATCTAAGGAATAATTAAAAAATACTCCAGAGGTTTGGGCTAATTACAAAAAAAAAAAAAAAAAAAAAACTTGAGGTTTGATTCTATGATCTTACATTTTCTCCCTTTATAAGCAAAAATTTTCAAAAACCCCTTGATATTTATGGAAATATTACAATTACTCCATTAAATTTAAGACATAATCAAATCTTAGGGGTCTTTTTGTAAATTTGAAATAACTCTTAATTTTTTTGTAATTAGCCCAAACCTCGGGGACTTTTTGCATTTATCCCTTATATTTGTGATCTGTTGATGTAATCAGCTGAATTTTATTTTATAAAACTCAATTTCTAATCACATTCTTGTTATTGTAGAATCACCAAGATGGTACTAGAATAGTATAGAAGTATCTGAAATATTCTAGAAGAGTCTAGAATGTGGTAGAAATGTTCTAGTCTAGAATGTTCTAGAGTAGTTTGAAACTATATAGAAGGTTGTAGACTAAAGTAGATAATAATACAATAATTATAGAATATGTGGGAATTATTTGGGGAGTTTTAGAGAACATCTTTCAACCGTTGGATTAAATCAATTACCACAGTCCATCAAGGAGATGGAGGTGAAATAGTATAAATAGGAGTATGACTAAGCCATTATAGTAAGTTTGAGAGAATATAAAAGTATAAAAGTATTCTCTTTCAAGTTTTTTGTGCTCTTTTACTTAGTCATCATCTACACTTCTTTAAACAGAAGCAATTGCAAGAGAGAAGACAACTTCTCTTTCTATCCATTTTTCGATCATATTTTTCAAATTAAATATTGATCATTCTTCTTCTTCGACAAAGCACAAAAATGATTAATAGTGTCTTCAACTTAGGGGGTCAACTCTATATATAAGTGCGAGTCCATGTGTGAGTTGCATGACTAAATTTTCTTTCTAGGTCTAAATGACCAAATCAAACATAAGTCTAATGTATGGAATTGGCAAAGCTATCTTCATCATAGGGTTCCAGTCGAGACTCATGCATTTAAGAATAAAACAAAAAGTACGAGACAACCGGATTTATAGCAACGAAAGATTTCCGGGGTTGTATTTGGTAGTAATCTCTATTTCTCATGTTAGAGAGAGGAATAATGTTTTTTTGTGTCCCGGCATTTGGTAGTAATCTCTATTTCTCATGTTAGGGAGAGGAATAATGTTTTTTTGTGTCCCGACTGAAGTTGAAGGAGAGATGCTTTCTTAATCCCAATTTGATGTTTTCACTGATTTTACAAAAGAAAGAAACTACATAAAACCATCTTTCAATTAGTAAATTTAGTAACAATGATTCCAGATCCCAACAAGATTCAGTAATTAAACGATATTACATCAAATGCCATAAATATAAGAAATACTTACCATTCATATATATATGGTATTCTTTTCTTTTTTTTTTTTTCATTTTGGCATGTAACTATATCATAACTTTACGTAAGCTTTTCAATTTATTACCATATATATATAAACAATATAATTTTGTCTAGTAGTTAATTAGTCCGCAAAAGGAAGGTACTAGTTTGGTTAGTGGAAGAAGGCTGTATCATGAATAATTTAATTACGATACAAGAAATATTACATGGATAACAATTAAAAAGAAAAATTAGCTAGGATACTTAATATAGTAAATAGTAAATACTATAATTAATTATCAATAGAGTTAACGATAGATTTATCCGTCGTTAACTAGTAAATACTATATTTAATTATAATTTATGTATGGAACATTCCGTCATTATATATAATATAAAATTTTAAATTAATTTTATGTTAACGATCGGTTAATTCATCATTAATAGGTAAAATATTAAAATTAAAATAAATCTATATATATATATATAATAACGAGTTCGGAAATTGCATTTTCCGCTCTTTTTTGACATTTATATTAGGAAACATTGTAAAAAATATAAATGGTAATTATTATAAATTATAAATAGTAATTATTATAAATTTTTATATTAGGAATATATTATAAGAAGATCATTGTAATTATATAAATTAGGAAAATATTATATAGTATCAATTCCATCTATATATAATATATATAGATTTTAAAATTTGTAAATGGTATTTCACCATTATTGTTGATAAACCTAAACGTCAGTTCTTCTGTTCTTCTACATATCTTCTTCAATTTTATTGTTTCGGCCAATTTCAATGGATTAAATTATATTTAGCTTATTATCTTATTTATTTATGTATAAATTTTAAATTAAACAAATTATCATTGGTTTATTTAAAATTAATCCGAAAATTCACCTAACCAATGAGTATTTTGGAGTTATCCAAAATTGGTGGTGCTTTTGCTTTGGCGAGTCAATACCAAAAAATTTAGTAACGAAAATATTTTTATTGGCTAAATATTTTCCCGCTCATAATTGTAGTAATTTTAGTGATTTGAAATTTAAAAATTATATACTAAATCCTATAATTTTCCCAAATATTCAAAAAATTGACGATAATTATACCAAACTGTTTTATGCACATTAGTAAGGAAAAAACTGAAAACAAAAAATATTGACATAATTAGTGTCATTTGTGCGGAAAGTGGGACCATATATGGCAAGGATTTTATTTAATATATATTGACAATATCTACGGCTTGAATTTTGTAGTAAAATTATTCTTGATTGTGTGGAGTGACAAGAAATGTAACAAATATGCATAATACTTTTGAGCAGTCAACTATTTGTTACCATTTTGAGTTATGTAAATTTTTCAACCAATTCTAGCTAATTACTATTCATATTTGATTTTTCTGTGAGGATTATTCATATATGATTTATTATAAGAACATGTGGCATAAAGAAAGAAAAACAATTATTTTTAAATTTTGGTAAGTTCGCAATGATTAAATAATTAGATAATTATTAATCCATATACATATATATATCATAGCAGTTGTCCGGAGAAAAACAAATCCTGCTCATTTTTGCTTCCTATATTATGAATTATTTTATCATAAAATCCTAACCGTAGATCTTGCTTTGTTCAAATATTTTGTACATAAATTAGGAAAATATTATAAATGGTATGGTATTCCAACTTATTATAAAATGGTATTCAAAGATCTTGCTTGCCATTTATCAATATACACAAATTGGCCAGTTTTTTGTTAGGAAAATATTATAAATGGTATGATATTCCAACTTTATAAATTTTTCAACCAATTCTAGCTAATTACTATTCATATTTGATTTTTCTGTGAGGATTATTCATATATGATTTATTATAAGAACATGTGGCATAAAGAAAGAAAAACAATTATTTTTAAATTTTCCAACTTTATAAATGGTATGATATTCCAACTTATTATAAATTTTTCAACCAATTCTAGCTAATTACTATTCATATTTGATTTTTCTGTGAGGATTATTCATATATGATTTATTATAAGAACATGTGGCATAAAGAAAGAAAAACAATTATTTTTAAATTTTGGTAAGTTCGCAATGATTAAATAATTAGATAATTATTAATCCATATACATATATATCATAGCAGTTGTCCGGAGAAAAACAAATCCTGCTCATTTTTGCTTCCTATATTATGAATTATTTTATCATAAAATCCTAACCGTAGATCTTGCTTTGTTCAAATATTTTGTACATAAATTAGGAAAATATTATAAATGGTATGGTATTCCAACTTATTATTAAATGATATTCAAAGATCTTGCTTGTTATTTATCAAAATACATGCATTGGCCGATTTTTTGGTATTGTATTTCTCCGATTTTTTGTTCAATGATTTCTTTTTTAAGTAGAAATTAATTGATAGATTTATTAATATATTTTTGTTAAGAAAATATTTAATTGAAAAATATCAAGTATTCATTTTTTCAACAATATAAGTTCGATATGAAAATATATGTCTCACGAATATATACATGTAATTTTTTATAGAGAGGTAGAGTATGCGTGAGAAAGAGAGTGATGATCTAATATTAATATAAAGACAAAAATATACTCAGATAATCCTAAACAAGCTTTTTGATATTTAAGTCTATAACTGAAAATATAAATTTGATGTATAATTTTTTGTTTTTATTTACTTTATATGAATATTATTTCTAAAACAAAGTAATAAACATCAGCTCATGTTAATAGATATTTCCATTATAAATTTAATAATATTAAAATAATAATACACGTGCAACGCACGTGCGGGATTACTAGTTATATAAATAACGACAGATTAATCTGATTAAGAAATTACACCTATTATCTGTACCATCTCAAACCTATTAACTGATACTCGCATACTACCCCTACCTGCCCAAAACCCATATATCTTATATAAGAAGTCATAGTTATACGATTTTTTTTGAATCATAATTATAAGAATATTTAAACAGGTACTCTACCAAAAATTAGTTATTATATAAAAAAATGTCTAATATGTTAAATTATTGATAAATATAATTTCAAAATTTTAATAACTGTAACAATTAACCATGTTCAATTTTACAAGTGTTTACTAGCTATCATCATTCATCAACTACATCAAAGCAACATATAAATATAAATATTGCAGTCGATAAATTTCTTAAAACTGCAGAATCAACACTAATATATCATTTAATCTATGTAATAACATCATCAAGCATAAAGTTCTATCAAGCTTGACAAGGTAAAACATAGTAAATAGGATCACAAATTCAAATAAAGTAACAACTTCATATATTCTTTGTGCAAAATGAAAATTCATATTGGACTTCCAAGATGAAACGTATCATGTCAAGTGAAAAAATAGATGGAGGTTACTGGAGGGTAAACAAGTCCGGCTAGCTGCTATCTGAGGGGATTTACTAAACTCTACCCGTATATAAATAGATAGCAATTTTTCATCCTATACTCGTCCTAGATCCAAAAAATAATACGCATACCTAGAGCTGTCAATTTTGACCCGACTTGGTGAAAAGCTCGGGTTGTAATGTTTTAGGCCGAAATGAACCGGACTTTTTTGGTCCAGCCCATTTGGCACAATTTTTTCAGTGTATTTTTGTGAGTTGGATTGAGTTGAGCTCTAAAAATATTAGCAAAATCTCGGTTTAGCCTGGTCCGACCCATTTTTTACTTTGGTTGGTGGGTCGTCATGGAGTGGCCCAACCCGTATTGATGGCTCTATGGCTGTACCATCCCATTAAGATCTGGCGGGTGGATACCCATGCATGTCTACCCGTCCCACTGCCGTCCCTAACGATAATTATCCCTGCATTGCCAAAAAAAAAAACGAAGAGAAGAAACATGAAACACTGTGAACAATAAGTACATCTAGGCCATGAAAAGCTTGTTCACACATTTTAGTTAATGACCGTAAGTTATATAATTTATTTTAACTTTTAATTTACCTATATAACGACGGATACACTTAACGACGACTTTGTTCGTCACATAATATCCATCTAGATTATGTCACTATTCTTTTTTTTTTTTTGAGAAAAAAAACAGAAGCTTCATTAATATAGAGGATTACAAGTTACATCATTACTACATATACTTTCCAGACTTGGTGGAACCTCCTCAATCCAAAACAATTCCTCATCAATGTTCATTTCAACATGAGCAATACCATGTGCCAAGCCATTAGCAATCCTGTGTGCATAACAGAAACCACTACAATTAGCAATTTTTGCAAAAATCAAAATGTCTTCAATGAGAATGTGTCCATGCATTTCTGGACTGGTTTTTCCATTAAGGTTATCAATGAGACCTTTGGAGTCGCTTTCAATGTGAAAATTTGTAATGCCCGCTTCCAAAGCCTTCCTAATGGCAAATAACATTGCTGCTCCTTCAATCATCGTGCTATTACCATCCATATTTTTCTGAGCGGATCCTGCTAGAAGCACATCCCCACAGTGGTCCCGAATCACAAACCCAAATCCAACAGAACCATCCTTAAAAGTTGCAGCATCAGTGTTCATTTTCAGAGTTCCCTCATCCGACGGCTTCCATCTATTAATTTTTTTGTCAACTTGCCTCGACTGACGAGGTGGAATGGGTTCATGGGACTCCAAAAATAAAGCTTGTGCACTATGTAAGACCCTTTCAACATCAAATTTTTCCCCCTCCATGCAAGCTTTATTACGTGATGTCCAAATCTTCCATGTTGTTATCGCCGCAAGTTCAAAAAATTCTGCTGGTTTATCTTTCATTACGGACCACATAAAATTTTTAAAAGAGCCAAACCTTGGGTTCATTGTGTCAATTCTCAGTGGACTCAATCTCCAAACTTGGTTGATAACTCGACATTCAAGGAAAAGATGTAACTGCGTTTCCGGTTCCTCGCCGCATAAATCACAAATAGGGTCGACTTGCACACCTCTTTTCAGTAGTCCATCTTTAGTGGGAAGGGCCTCGACACAGGCTCTCCACACGAAATGCTTCACTTTTGGTATGGTTCGAATATTCCAAATCTGCCTCCAAGCCGAATGGTTCGTACTTTGCGATGGTCTAGTATGGAGCTCCGCGCTACGTTCATGAATCCAATGGTACGCTGATTTAACAGATAACAAACCACTCTTGGAATGCAACCAAACATGTTTATCTGGTGGAAGTCTCGGACTCAGGTGCATTTTGAGAATCCTGTTGGCATCAATATCCTTGAAGATTCGTCGGACTTCATTAATTCTCCATCCTCCTGTCACATCGTCAATTAAATCACAGACTTTTAAATCCTCTGGAATAAGTTCATAACTCCCCAACAAACCAGAAGGCTTATTTCCTCCAATCCATTTATCCCCACGAACACGAATCGTTTTTCCATTGCCAACACTCCAGCCAATACCTTCTTCAATTATCCATTTCGATTGGTATAGACTTCTCCACAAGAAACTCGGTTGATAGCCGATACCTGCCTGTAAAATAGATGAACGAGAAAAGTATTTAGCTTTCAATATTTGTGCCGCCAATGAGTCTGGATTCAAGAGCATTCTCCAAATCTGTTTAGCCAACATTGCTAATTTGAAATGGTGCATTGATCTCAACCTAATTCCACCCATCGCCTTCGGTTTTTTCAAAATACCCCAACACGCCCAATGGATTTTGCTTTTTTCCCCATCTCCGCCCCACCAAAACTGAGCAATCTTTTGTTCAATGTCAGTCCATACGTGCTTAGGCAGCAAAAAACATCCCATAACGTAGGTGGGTATCGCTTGTATTACCGCCTTGATAAGAATCTCTTTGCCCGCCGGGGTAAGGGTCCGTTCTTTCCATCCTTTTAATTTTTGTACAACGCGCTCTTGGATACCTTGAAAGACCTGTCTTTTTTATTTTCCAATCGGTCACGGTGTAGCCCAAGGTACTTACTATGACATTCAACCCGCTTAACGCCTAGAATGTTCCCCAAAGAGTTTCTCTGGTCAGCCGAAATATTTCCACTCGTCATAAGCTCCGACTTATCCAAGTTAATCTGTTGACCCGAGGCTTTTTCGTAGGAGGCCAGAATTTTCTTAATGACTTTTGTCTCATGTTGTGTAGCTTTGTAGAACAAGATGTTGTCATCCGCGAAAAAAAGATGTGAAATGCGGGGTGCTTTCCTGGCGGCCTTGAAACCATGGAGTTCGCCGCACTTTTCAGCCCTCTTGATTAAATGTGTAAAACCCTCTGCACAAATCAAAAAAAAATAGGGTGAAAGGGGGTCGCCTTGCCGGAGACCCCTTTCTGGAGAAAAAGTGTCAGATTATGAGCCATTTATCAAAATAGAATAGGACACCGTGCAAACACAATGCATAGTAGTATTAACCCATTTACGATCAAAACCAAGCTTGAGCATAATATTTTTCAGAAAAGACCATTCAACACGGTCATAAGCCTTGCTCATGTCGAGCTTTAAAGCACAAAAACCGGTTTTACCATGGGATTTCATTTTCATAGTATGAAAAATTTCAAAAGCGGCCACTGCATTGTCCGTAATTAAGCGACCTGGAATGAAAGCACTTTGGTTCACAGAAATGACATTAGGTAAAACGAGTTTAAGTCTATTAGCGATCGTTTTTGTAATGACCCTAAAAATGACATTGCAAAGAGAAATAGGACGAAAATCTTTAGCCGTTTCTGGATTTTTGACCTTTGGAATGAGGACAATAAAAGTATGATTTAGAGATGATGGATCCATCTCTCCATTAAGAATTTTTTGGATAGTGCATACGAAATCATTATGAACAATGTTCCAGAATTTTTGAAAAAATAACGGAGACATACCATCAGGTCCCGGGGCTTTGGATGGATGCATCTGATTTAGGGCTTTATAGATCTCCTCGGCAGTATATGGTTCTGTGAGAGCCTCATTCATCTCATTAGTAACCCTTGGTTCGACTGAGTCAAGCACACTCGAGTTATCAGATGGCTCAACTGATTTGTACATATCATGAAAGTACTCCACCATCACTTTTGCAATTTCTTCCTCCGTTTCACACCAGTCTCCCTTCGAATTTTTAATACGCTCAATTGTGTTTCTTTTGCGGCGTTGGGATACTTTTTGGTGAAAGAACCTAGTATTTCGATCTCCCACCTTTAACCATAACATCCTAGAGCGTTGGTGCCACATAATTTCCTCAAGTTTATAGGTCATTTGTAGTTTGGTCTCCAAATTTCTTGCTCTATCAATATTTTCCTTGGATTGAGCAGCCCCCTGTACTTTTTTCAGTTCCTCGGTCAGCTTGTTTATCCGTAAATTCACGCTTCCAAATTCTCTTTTATCCCAAGATTTTAGAGCTTCAGCACAAAAAGAAATTTTCTCCCCAATATGTGTCATTGGAGGAGAGAAATTCCAAGCATCTTCAATAACTGCCCCACACTTTTCATGTTCTAACCACATTCGCTCAAAACGGAAAATGCGGCATTTACGTTTCCGGTTATGGGCCTGTCGTCTATTAGCCACATCAAACTCCACAGCTACAGGGCAATGATCAGACTTGGTTCGAAAGAGATGTTGGACCTGATAGAACACAAACAAGCTCTTCCACTGTTCATTCGCAAAAGCTCTGTCCAATCTCTCCATTATATTTCTCTCATCAGCCTGGCCATTCGTCCAAGTAAAACGATTGCCTATAAACCCCAAATCGGAGAGCTTATAGTCCTCAACCGCCCGTTGGAATTTCTCCATGCAAGCCAAAGGCTTCGGATTTCCTCTTTTTTCTCATGAATCCACAAAATTTCATTAAAGTCCCCAACACATAGCCATGGTAGATCATTCTGAATAGCTAGGGTCCTTAATAATTCCCAAGTTTTCCACTTTTGATTTTGGTCAGCCCATCCATACACTCCCGAGAACATCCAGTCCACACCGTGATCATTATTGCGAACGCGTAGGAGAATGTGATTGTTAGAGAATGAAACCAATGAGAGATCAGCGGGTTCATTCCATAACATACATAGACCCCCACGCTTATTTGAACCTTCCCCTGTACAGTCCATAGTAAAGCAACCACTGAAGCCAAGAAATTTTGCATTCACTTGAGACATACGATCACTTCTAACTTTTGTTTCCATTAAGAAGGCAATATTAGGATGCTCCGAAGCTAGGAACTTTTTTAGCGCTTGAACTGTCGTTTGGTTCCCAAGCCCGCGACAGTTCTAGCTGAAGAGTTTCATGGCGATCGGCGGGGCTGGAACCCAGCCTCCGCCGTTAGCTCCTCGTGAGAATCAATTTCCATTGGGCCTGCTCTTTGCTTTTTGAAACTTTCCACCACAGTTGTGTTCAAGTCATCGAAGGGATTTCTCTTTTCTCCCGTAAGGGAATCAAGTTCTGGTGTTTTATCGTGTGAGCTTTTATCCGATCGTTTTAATATTTTCACTATTCGGAGGTTTTGGGTGGGTTGTGGGTTCATAGTGGATGTTGATTTGGTTTGATTGGGTAAAGGGTTTTGGTTTTTTGGAGTTTTCAGTAGGGGAAGGCACATTTTGAGGTACAGATTGGTTATCCAAGTTTACTGGGGCAAGGTTATGCTGGTTTTTTTGTGTATTTGGTTTATCATCGAGCTTGACATTTGTTTGGTTTTCTGGGAAGGGTGGATGACGAGGATGGTGCTCAGATTTAGTGAGTGATGGGTTTTGAATTTTTGGGATAATGGTTGTTTCATGTGTGAGAGTGGGTTCACTGGGGCTTATTGTCTCATGTGAGTTGTGTGGTGTAGTTTCATCTATTTTAGTGGAGGAATGGGGTGGGTCAATCTTATATGTGATTTGGAGTGGGGTATGGGTGTTATCTGATATTGGTGGGAGGTATTTTGTATGGGGGTTGATGTTTATCGGCTTTTGGTTTTTTGGGTGAGGGTTCACGATCACCTGGTTAAGGAAGTTGGAAATCTCCGTGACTCCTTCCGTATCGAGACTTTTATCCGACTCATCTTCTTTCAAGTTTTGCGATTGAGTCTCTTCGTTGCGCTCAAAAAGTGGTCTACGAATTTCCTTATAATTATTTTCTTCCGACTTCTTCAGAACAACTCTAGCGTGTTTCGCCATTGGTGAAGCTCTTAGCCAATCTCCATACGGTAACTCGTCATCCTCTAATCCAGCAAACTCGTCTGCTTCATCGTCCACACTACAGTCTCTTTTAATGTGACCCACACATCCGCAAATATAACAGAAAGATGGGAGTCGTTCATACATGATCGGGATCCACATACTATTACCATCATCAGTTTTGATTTTTATACCCCGTTTAAGAGGTTTTGTAACATTAACCATCACTTTAATCCGGACACTTCGATCAAAACCTTCGAGCGTCGTGTTGTCAATCTCAACGACTTCGCCAACCTTATTACCTATAGAACGGATCACATTAGGTTCACGACCTATTCTCGGAAGATCGTAGATTCTTACCCTGAAGGGGGTGGTTTCAAACTTCATAGCGGACGGTTGAACACCGTGCTCCAGTTTTTTCAAAACCAGCAGATTCTTGTCAAAGTGCCATAGTTCCATTGACAGAATCTTCTCCATATCACGCCTTTGATTGAATAGGAAAGAGAAAAGATTGGTTTCGATTTCTTTCGCTGTCATTCCACCTGTAGGCTTCCATATCTTTCTCATTGTTTCAAGCAGCCCAAACGCATTGATAGATTTCGTCGTCACTAGTTTCCCAATCAGGCAGCATGACAATTTATCGTTCATTGATTTTTCTCTTGTCTTTATTACCACTGGTTCGTCGTCATCTTCCTCTAACCATGAAAGTTTCCCTTTCCGTGTAGCCATCTGATAAACTCAAGACTCGAGACTCGGTGCCGAAAAAAAATTTAGGAAGATAAGAGGACTCTCACAAAAAACCAAACCTGACTTGGATTCTATAAGATAAAACAGTAAGAAGAAGGTTTGAAGAAAAAACACAACAACACTAAGAATATTAGACAGACTCTCGAGAAAGACGCAAACACAGACCAAACAAAAACAAAGAAAAGACAAGGAATAAAACAAAAGAAGGCTTAATAACTTGGAAAGTACGAGCTAGATGATCGACTTAAAGCTAAAACTCCGACGGGACCCGAGGCGGCGGACGCGGAACCAAAACCCTAATAGAGGATACGAGAAGACCCTAGTGGAGGATACGAAGAGACCCTACTGGAGGGTACCATACATGATTATGTCGCTATTCTGACTCTAATGTTTTGCGCCAAAATTCGAAGAGAAAAATAGCGACGGATGATTATCCGCCGCTAAATCTGTCGCTAGTCCGTCTGAATTTTGTTGCTATTTGTGAAATATATTCTTGGGCTGGTTTGATTGCAATCTAATAATGGGCTGTATGAATTCCCAATTTATTAGTTCAGCCTAGGAAGCATGTACATTTTTCTAAAGATGACGTATCTGTATTCGATATGATATTTTATCCGATACTTCATGGATACTCCATGGATAAATCTACACATGAAAATAAATAAAATTAATTCTATTACTCATTTTTTAAGCAATTTTTTGTGTGTGTATGTGAGTTATCACATTTGATTTGAGTCTTGTGTGGAATTTTGGTTTTTATACTTGAAACATTATTTTTTTTAATTATACTTATTACATATGTATTTTCAATAATATAAAAATATATAATTTTATATAGATATATATACTGTACTCATGTCCTTAAAATTTCGAAATATGTCGTATTCCCGTATCCGTGTTGTATCATATTTGTATCCCATATCCATATCAAGATTTTCATAGAGTTCAGCTGATTCATTCCAATCACCCTATTAAGTGGTTTGGTTTCTTAATTGGGTCACAGGATATCATGTCCATTAATTAATAACAAATCTGGTTGGATCATGATAACAATCCAAATTTATCAAATTTCTCTCTCCCACTACATCTCTGAAAACCTTTATGAATGTATGTCCAACATGTAAAGTCTTATAAATGGGCCAGGCCTGGTTTCATAATCCACGTGACTTGCATCCCAATTCCTAACCGTGGCCCAACATCCTACTCATATGAGTCATATCCAAAGCCATATTAAAATAAGAATTTACCAAATTAGCCTTCACCTATAACTTATCAAACCCAACAGAGACCTACTTCTTCTGTTAATCTGTTTGAATCAATGTTATAAAAACCAGATCGGTGAGTGAACCGGTTTTTACCGAGTGAACCGGTTTTGCTACGGATTCGTGGTTTAACCGATCGAACCGGTTTAACCGTTGGTCCAACCAACCTAATATAAGTTGACTAGATTTATTTTATAATGTTTATGTAAAATGCATATATGTACATAAGTTAAATAACCACATACATATAATGAAATATAAAGTTCAATCTTTTTAAACAAAGTAAAAATAAAGACTCGAACCCAAATCTATTCACGTAACACTTACTCACCTGCCATGGCAAGCGGATTCCCACCATTTAGCGAGTCCCCAATATTCTGTTTTTACAGAGAGTTTCTCAAAAACCGGGAAGACAAGGACGGGTCCTATGGGAAAATCCTCAAAAACCTCCATGATACCTGAGTGCGTAAGCTGATTTGATTTCTTTTTTCACTAATCATTCTTCTCATTTCCTATTTTTTATCATTTATATTTCGATTGATAATTATTTCGATTATATTTGTTTACTGATTGATTGATACATTGTGCGAATTTTGAAATCAGAATAATTGGAATTTTTTTAAATAATTAAAATAAAATAAAGATAACTTCAATAATTGTTAGATCGACTAGTTAATTAGGGTGGATCCAGGGGGTGGGGCGCATCCAAGAATTTTTTTGTTCCATTTTTTCTGTGGGGGAAAATAATATATATATATATATATATATATATATATATATATATTTTTTGTAAGAGAAAAAAATATTTGGGATGAGGTAGCCGAACCAACAAGCTACGCCCTTGTAATTAATCATATCCATTTTGAATTGATTATCTCAATTATGTCGATGAATTTGCTGATTGATTCATGTTTTAATATGCTAGAAGGGTGTGCTTTTGTTCTTCCTAATTTCCTACTTTTTGTTAATTGAGAAATCATCATTGTTGCTTTCATTACTACTACTTTCATCATCATCTTCCCTCAATCTTGTATTTAACATGAATTGGGATAGGACACTACAAGAAAAAAAATCAATTTTCTTACAGAAAAATATGTAGATAAATAATAAGATAATTGTAAAGCGTAAGTAAAATTATTGTAGATAATATCATTGTAGGTAAATTATTTTACCAACAGAATCTAAAATTATTGGTAAATAACTATAATATTTTTGTCGGTAAATTTAAGTATTGTCCGTGATCTGTTGGTATAATTGAATTGGAAATTCATTGGTAGGGTTATGACTTTGATATCCATGACCATCTTCCGCTGTATTCTCCTCTGTTTCCATTGGACATGTCCAATGAGGACGTGATAGAATTGTTTGGTTACACAGTGAAGAAAGGAACAAATTCTGCATTTCAGAAAATCAACGATAGCATGGTATGTATGTTCTTGATAATTTATCTCATGGTACTTGTTAGGGTTAATTACAAAAAATACCCTTGAGTTTTGACCTAATTACAAAAAAACCCAGCTAGTTTTCAAAATTGCAAAATATACCCTCGAGGTTTTATTTTTCTAACATTTCAACCCTTCATAAGAAAAAACATTTCAAAATCCCCCTTCATATTTATAAAAATATTGTAGTTTATCCCTTAATTTAACACTGAATCAAACCTCATGGGTACTTTTTATAATTTTAGAAGTTAGCTGGGTTTTTTTGTAATTAGATCAAACCCCAAGGGTACTTTTTGTAATTATCCCTACTTATTATATGAACTATCTGATTTAGGAAAAAAAACTCATATGAAACGGTCTCACGAATTTAATTTCGTAAGACGGATCCTAATTGATCCCAAGGGGTGCCTCGGTCCACCATAGGCCGTCGTAGGTAGGGGTGTCAATTTGTGACACGATACGATAACTCGACACGAACCTAACACGAATTTAGCAGGTACATGTACAACTCTTAGCATGTTCGAGTCAAAATTAGGTCAGACAAGGTTAACACGCGAAATAAATAAGTCAGGCCAGGTCGACCCGCGGGTCGACACAATTGACCTATTTAACCCGTTTAAATTTATAGTGACAATACTATTTTCATATTTTGTGATGTTTTGGTTATTTATATGATGTTTTAGTTAGTTATATGATGATGGACAGATTATTAAATAGATTTTCTAATAATTTAAAGTAATCGTTATTGATAATTTTAGTTTTTCTCTCTTTTTTTCGTATGTGTTATATAGGTTTTTCGTGTCGTGTTCCGGTTACCCGTGCCATAAATGGGTCATGTCTGTGTCATGTATCTTGACACGAATAATTGAACGGGTTGTGTTCGTGTTCGTATTCGTGTCCGTGGCAAGCGTGTCATACTCATGCTAGGACACGACCCGCGAACACAAAACACGAAACGATTAACACTCCTAGTCGTAGGGCAGGGGGCTCACAAACACCTTCCCCCTATAATAGGCTTAAAAATATTTTCTCTTGTGATGACCCATTTGAATTTGGATCTAACTTGCTGTGATTTGTAAAATAGGTTGGATCGATCCGTCTCACGAATATAATTAATTCGTGAGACGGTCTCAAAAGAGACTTACTCCTGATCTAGATTATTTGCCAATTGCAGGACGAAACTTATGAGCTTGTGGAAGTTAAAAATGTTGTTCATCACGTGGCGAAAGGTTTCTTCTGACCTTCACTGCTAGAGAAGTTGAAGACGAAGATGATGACGATAACAATGATTAAGACGAAGACGAAGATGATAGCGATGATGAAGACGAAGACGAAGATGAAGTGACAACTTTTCATGCAACGGTGTATGTGCCATCCTTTGGGCCGTATTATGACTGTGTTCCTGCAGTTGAGGATTGGAGGGTTAGACCAACTTAGATTTGTGTTTAAGTTGGTCTAGGTTTGGTTTCGCGATCTGATTATGTTTGTCATAATGACTTGTCAAGGAATTATTAGGGATTTTTAGAAATTATAAATTGCAGTTTAATTATTATTTGTTAATTTATCCAATAAAAGAGAAGAATTTAGAAACATGTAACACTTAATTGCTGGAATGCAAGTGAGAAGGCAAGTGATTGCTGCTGGTTTTCAATATTTGGACACAATATTAGATTTCTTTTCAACAAGTTCCTTCCCAATGTTTTCCATCGATTATGCAAACTGAAACAATATCATCTTGCAATGTATACAAACTTGTCTAAAGATACATGGTGAAAAATGGGGGTTTGAGCTCGAAAACAAAAGGTTGGAAATTGAATTTAATCTAATGGATAATTACAAAAACTCCAATGAGATTTGTGCTAATTACAAAAAAAAATTCAGAGATCATTTCAAAATTACCAAAAAAATAAAAAACAATTGAGATTTAAGTACTCACCAATCATCATCCGGTTTTTATTTTTATTTCTTTTTTCATTTTCTTCTTTTTTCCCCCTTTTTTGACGGGAGATCATCTTTGTCTTCTCGTCTTCTACCTTTAATTTTCGCCCTTTTTCATTTTCATCTTCTTTCAAATAGAATTTATCATCTTTCCATGTTTGAACTTGTTCTAGACCCTTTACACATACTATCTCCGATTCTTTTTCCATTGTATTCTTCTCCATATACTGATATGAAATTATGAGATTAAATGTTAACCCAGGTTTGCCGGCAAATAACCTCACAAAATTAAGAGAATTTTTAAAGTAGCCATAAAGAAACTTCTTTTCCACCATCCTTATTATTTTTTTCTTGTGGGAAGATGATGCTATTTAGGCTAAGACAAAAATAAAAGAGAGCATTTGGTGCAAGAATATTTGCTGATTCTTCCAAAACAAGACACCCATATTTATACTAAGACAACTTGTTAACCAACAACTAGGATATATTCAATCTAATGGTTATTATTCATGCACTAAATCATCTTCCAAAATATCCACTTTCCTAGAAGTTTCTACAAGCTTTTTCTTCAAATAATATTTAAGATATTTTCTAAGACATTTCTAGAGAAATTATAAAACTTTGGTCTTTTGAGCTTGGACTCTTATCTTATCTTTTAACTCTAAAATATAGTTTCAAGCCCAATATTATTTGGACCCAAATTAAGTTTATATTCCAATAATCTTCTGCTGGTAGGTTGGACAAGGCATGGGGATTAATTTTGATTTTTGGCCTTGAAATTTTTGAATGGCTTTGATTTTTTACCTATATTTTAGGCATGTAGAATAAACTTTTTTTTTATAGGATTATAGTGGTAATTTTACCCATTACCTGATTTATTAGTGAGGTTAATTTTGTAATTACAACTCATATTTTTTTCAAAATTTTTACTGTTTTTTCGGGATAATTTATACCCGAAATATCCACCATTGAAGATGATCTAATTCTTTATTTCGCTCGTGAGAAATTCAGCAATTTTTTAGATTCGGAGTTGAGAACCTCAACAACTTCTCCAAATGCATGTGTAGTTTTTATATTTAATAATTGTTCATATGTTAAAAAAAATCTCAAATTAGGGCTTTTCTATTTTTAATATTCTAAGTTCGGTTTTGAAGATTTTGTGGTTGGAACTATAATACTCTTTAGGGATAATTACAAAAAGTACCCCTGAGGTTTGACCTAATTACAAAAAAAAACCCAGCTAACTTTAAAACTTACAAAAAGCACCCCTAAGGTTTGATTTAGTGTTAAAATTAGGGGGTAATCTGCAATGATTTTACAAATATGAAGGGGGATTTTGAAATATTAGGGGGTAATCTGCAATGATTTTACAAATATGAAGGGGGATTTTGAAATATATTACAAGCCTTAGAGGTACTTTTTGTAAGTTTTAAAGTTAGCTGGGTTTTTTTTGTAATTAGGTCAAACCTCAGGGATACTTTTTGTAATTATCCCTACTCTTTATTTCGAACCTTAGTAGTGTTTTTGGTGAAGGTATTTGTTTAGTTTTTGTGTGATTTTTATATTGAATAGGTGTGGTAGTTACAAAATGGGGGATGGACATGTTTGTGGAGATGGAGGTAGTATGTGATGATTGAGTATTTATAATAAGTTAAAGGGTTAATTACAAAAACCTCCATCAGGTTTGGACTAATCTATATCTATATCTATATCTATATCTATACTTATTATAAAAATGTGAATAGGTTTTAAGGTTTCTTGAAAAAAATGAATTGCCAAAAAAGTCCTTATGGTAAAGTTAGCTTTAAGGGTAAATAAGTAGTTTTCTATAATGATTTTGCTTTTATTTGTTTAATAATATTGACAGGTGTCTCTTTATATTCCAAACCTTTCTTATATGATTTATTTGAATTTTAATTCTTAGAATATTTTAAATTTTAAGATAATATTCATTTTATATTATACTAGATATCGAGAGCTTTCCAATCATATGTCGTAAGCATATATAAAAGACTTCATATGGGAGAATTTTAGCCATTTGAAGTTGAATGTTATGCAGAATGTACACGTAGAATATCTTTCTTTAATTTTCTAAATAGATAAATACATCAAAAAATAAAAAAAGAGATGAATTTACAACAAAATGAATAGAAAAAATAAATAAATAAAATAATTAATTTTATTTTATTCAAAATAAATAGCAGGACAAAATATATTTTCTAGACTTCACTATTGGTTAAAAATATCCATATAATAATAAATTTATCATCTATCACACACCCTAAATTGTGAGATAATATTTTTTGGTTGGAGTATATGATTCATTTTTTAGTATGGGAAGATGGGAATTTGTGACTATTAAAAATTTCAAGAAAACTTATAGTTTTTCCATAAAAAATAAATAGTTTTTAAGATAAGTTAAATAATTTTTTTACTAAACTTTTGAATAATTAATATTTTGTTTCTAAAATTTATTCATTAATCTTTATGTATGTTTTCCGTAATAATGGATATACGGTTTAACATGATTTAGATTCAATTATCAGTATATTTTATTCGTGTATACTTTTGATAAAAAAAAATCGACCATTGTGACAATGTAAAGTTGAATTTGCAAAACAAATATATTATAAGTATATACTCTAAAATTTAAAAATAAAATAAACTTAGTTTAAGGTTATGTGTTTGAAGTTAATGAAACGAGATTTTAAATCTCAAGGTGAGTGGATGAGATATGATTAATATTTGGTTAATTTTGATTATTCATAACATATATTTATAAATTTTTTACCTTTTTTAGTGACATATTTCTATTGTAAAATTAAATAAATAAAAAATAAAAGAGAAATAAGTTTACAACAAAAATTACAATAACAATTATGAAATAGCTAATACTAAGAGATTTGACGCTAAATTGAAAAATTGGTTCCAAGAAGAAACAATATAAGAGAACTAATTTTGTTTAACATTTATTTATGCACTTATTTATTTTTTTACCGATACACCATTTTGACCTTTCAAATCCTATAATTTAGAACATTTATCAATTTTAATAATATATCATTGTATATTCTTTTAGTTATATAAGCCCAGTAAATATGATAATAAAAACATAAAATTAACTATAAAATATATTTAAAAGGATAAATATGTGTTTTCAAACATAACGAAATGTAATTATAAATTATGTTTTCATATGGAGGTAAAGAGAGCAGGATTTTTTTTTTAATTTTGATTATATTTTTCTTGGCACAATAAAATTATAATTAATTGGATGAAAAGTCTAACAAGTTTGAATAAAAAAAAGAAACTAAGTTATTTTATTGTAACAAAATATTTTATTTTTAAATTATAAATAAGAAGTTAATATATCTTTTAATAATCTTATTCTATTTTACATACCAGGAATTTTAGATTGAAACTATTGTTCCTATTTAATCTCTTCTATTTTATGGTAGTTTTTCTATTTAATACTTATACAGAGGTGTATTGATTAAAAAAGAACTACATCAATAAACAGACTTTGATTTACAAAAATAAAAATTAATATAATAAATTTAAATAAAATACAATTAGAATTGGTATATATATATACTATTGTAAGAATGGTAGAAGAAATAATGAAGAAAAATCACTTACGTATGTACATTTTAACATTTATGACAACACTTATGTTTGCTTAAAACTTACATACACCCTTAATAAATTATATATTTTTTGGTAAAAAGATATGTATTATATTATTTAGGTAGTGAAATAATCTAACTTAACAAAAAAAAATATGATATGAAAACAAGAATCAACATCTGAAAATTTTAAAGAAGTATATATATATATGCTAAGAAAAAATAAAATAAAAATCTGATATTTATATCATAAGTACGTATTTCTTAATCTACATGTTGATATGTTAATCTTTTACTTAAGAAATATTGTATTAAATTATGCACAATAAGTATAAAACTTACTTGATATTTGAATGGTGACCACAAAGATCATATTTGATTGAAATTCTTTATCAAAAATTTATTTATGGATCAAAGTAATATATTTCCTTAATATTTCAAAAATAGACATGATTTTGGAAAATAAAATTGTTCATTATAATTTAAATATTAATTTCATTAACAAAAGTAACTCACTTTAGTCAACTTTAAATCTTGAGTCTCTTTGAAGATATAAACACTATATATTAATTTCTATATATATAAAAAAAAATTATGATTTTGATCTAACATTTTATAGTGTACATATATATATATATATATATATATATATTGTTAAAGTAATAATTTAAATTTTGGTCAAACATTGTTTTCATAGTTATGCATTTTAAAACATGTCCCCTCTTGAACAATTTAATTTTTAAAATGTGTACTTTTCAAATGAAACCAGATTTTATTGTAAATATTAAATTAACAAAGATCTAAATAACATTTTTCAAGTTTTTCTTCTAAATTTTACAATGACACATCTACCATTTTCAATCCTCTTTACTTTTAACCTTTTTTCTTATAATTTTTCATATTATATATTTTTTTGTTAAATAAAATTCTATCTACGAATAACAATATACATATGTACAATTAATAAATAAATATGTTGTGATGGAATATCAAGAGACAAAAAAGAATAATAATTTGAGTAAGATTCGAAAAGTTATATTATTTCCTGTTTGGAGTTTAAAAGTAAAATTTTAAACATGCATATATAAAATTATATATATGAATAACAATTAATCCTTTAATCAAATACTCAAATGTATATATTGACATTCTTCAATATCAAATTCATCATCTGGTAAAGCTGATTTAATATTAGGTCGAAGATTTAAATCTACGAGGATATTTATTTTTAACATTTTAAGCATTCAAATACATGCATTATAATGCATTATACTTTTGTAAATCATGTTGTAAATTTTATGCTACATAGAAAGATGCTCACCGACAAAGATAAAATGAGTAAATGAATTTTTTTATGCTTAAGACAATAAAAAGATAAGCCTATCAATTTATATATGATGTTTTTATTGATGTCACAAAAAAATTAAGACCTATATTTTGCTTGAAAATATCGCATGCGTAGAACACAACAACTAAAAAGTGAGGTGTTTTTTGTTATGTCATTCTTATAAAAATGCTATACTGAGCTTAACATATGCTTTACGGTTATTTGACATACTTCAAGACTATTATATTCTATATTCAATAATTTTGTTGTAGAGCTCTGAATGATGGTTTATTCTTTGGATATGTTCCGTTGGATGGATTTTTAGAATGTAAAGTGACTTCTTAAAAGAAAACAACACGAAAGACGTAAATGGGGTCCTTCATATTATTTATTTCAATGTATTAATTAATAATTTTTACTGTTGTTAAATTTGTCATTACTATATTACATAACTATTTTTTATATAAGAATTAATTAGAATAATTATTAATCACATCAGTGCACTCAATAATAAAATCTTATGTGGAAACAATAAATTTATGATGTCGTGCATGTTCTTAATGATAATAGAATGGAGCATAACTATTATTATTCTCTATGATGTGGTTCTGTCATTTACTTGATATGTAAATATGACTATTCTTTCAAAATGAATCAATTTATTGACCGTTTTCAATTACAATTGATTAGTCTATTTTATCTTAATATAAATAATTAATATAATCATGGACAACATGAGAAAAATTGGATAATAGTCAAGTGGTTAAGACTCTTATTCCAGCTAGAGGTGTAGGATTTGATTCCCATCATCCTTCCCCTCCTAACATATGTACTTAATTATTTAAAAAAAAAGGAGGAGAACATGAATCAAAATATTACGGGAACTAAGCTTCTAAATATAAAATAGAATTTTACTTTTTCATCGTTCTTAATAAAAGAGGCACATGTGGTGAATGAAAAACTGAATCTTGTAGTCAAACCGATTTAAAAGATAACACCCATTAGGAAATAGAGTAAAAGAGAAATGCATCCATACGTCAATCAATCATGCTCGGACTAAAAGTGCATTAAAAAAATTGCAAACAAATCTCAAAGCTAATTATGAAGAAGAAGTAGACACTCAAAAAATAAACAAGAGATGCATTAAATTTAAACGAATTCTTGGAATATATTTTTTTAATTTATATATAGATTGCTCATTAGTTTTTTAATCCATTGTACTTTGTTAAGCGATAATATCATTTTATGTATCATGTTTTTTTAGTTCAAATGCCTTAACCATATTTCACCAACAAATAAGTTTAAATTTTGTCAATTACACACTTTCTTTTATGATCAAAATACATGAATGACATTTCTTATAAATACAAATATAATAAAAATTGATTCCAGTTTATAGATTTAATTTTAATTAAATTAATAAAATTATTTGGTTCACGTGTAACGCACGTTCACCTTACTAGTTGCAAAAAAAACCTGGAGATTATTCAAAATTACAAAAAAAACCCCTCAAGTTTGTTTATGTATTAAATTTAAGGGGTTAATTGTAATATTTGTATAAGTATCAAGGGGGTTTTTGAACTTTTTTTTGTTTATGAAAGGGAAAAATGTAAAACAAAGTCAATTTCAAGGGATTTTTTGTAATTTTCAAAAATCTCTGGGTTTTTATGTAATTAGCCCGAACCTTGGGGAGTTTTTAGTAACTATCCCTAAGTTAAATGTGCTCTGGAGAAGATGATAGTGAAATATATAAACCATAATGGATGGTGGGAGATAAACATAGTTGATTTTCTTTTGTTGCTTAGATAATTTTATTTAATGCATAGTTAGTTAATGTTTGCCGCATAGTTTATGACATGATTTTGAAGTTATAACTCGTAAAGGAGGGTGGGGTTAGTTTTAGTTTGATGCTTAGATAGATATTAGACTATGCATACTTAGTTGATGTTTGTTTCATAGTTTTACGACATATGTTACATATTTGAGTATATTGTATTACATGTGTTAGTTATTTTACACTGCATAGATAACTTCTAGCTAGTTGAAGCGCTTAAGGTCTTGAATCCAACACATAAGAATGTTATTGTTGAGATTAGGTTTGGTAATCTGTTGGAGCTAAAAGTCAAAGAGTTTCCGTTTTAGCTTTTTTTGGCTTGTGGACGCTTTCAACCCGATCGATCAATTGGTACAACCTAATGGGAGATCAATCCATATTGATTATAAGGATCTTTGAGAGAGTGGGTTTTCCAAATGGGCCGATTAGCATCGAGAAGAAGAAGAAGTCGAGTTGTGTGACGTGTATGACGAATATGACATTAGTTTGAGATGGATGATAACAGATGTGTGTAATATGTCACGACTCGTGAGCTTAGGAAAAAATGATTGAGGCTATGGATGGGGATGGTTTGAAATTATCGGTCGATAGCTTATTATATTGTCGGTAATATTCGGTGTGGATATGTGAATCATGTATTATAAAGAGTTTGGTTGATGTAAGCAATATGCGAAATGTAATATGGCGTGAGTATTTGTTGAAATGTTTATTGTGAACAAGGATCGATACGGTGCAAATCGAACAAATCCCAGATAGTGGGCCTTTGTTGTTTCTCACATTTAAGTTTATTTTTGATTTCTAAATATATTTTGTCTATTGTCATTTAACTAAAATAATTTTTCGACTTTTTTTTTAACTTGTACTTTATTTGGATAGAGTAGTCGGGAGGATTCCCAGTAAATATTGTCATGGACCACGGAGAAACTAAGGAAAAGAAATGAAATTAAATTAAATTGATTCTTCTTCCGTTGGCAACGACATACATGTATTTTTCTTGTTATCTATTCTTTAAAGTCAATGCTTTCCTAAATAAAATTCATTAAATTTATGTTATCTGTTCCAAAATAATTACAATTTTTTTTTGCTGGTTTAACAGAAAGAAAGTGATAAGAAAAGGCAGAAATTAAAAAAAATGATAAAACCTGTTGATTTTCTTCAACTTCACTTCTCCGATTCCTTTCTCCCATGCTTGTACTCAGCTCCATTCGCACATAAATCTCTCTCTCTCTCTCTCTCTCTCTCTCTCTCTCTCTCTCTCTCTCTCTCTCTCTCTCTCTCTCTCTCTCTCTCTCTCTCTCTCTCTCTCTCTCTCTCTGTGTGTATGTAATGTAATGTATGTATTTATACAAAGCGCCTTTTTTTTTACAGTTATATATGGCGCCTTTTTTTTTAAAGTTATAGAAAGCGTCTTTTAGCAAAGACTTTCGATCGTTTTGTTATAGAAAGCGTGTAAAGCGTATTGGGGGACTTATATTAATTTGAATGTTCAATCAATTTCTCCTGAGATTTTGAAAAGATCAAGGTATTGTAGTTATTAGTGAACTAATAAGTAATTTTGTTCACATAAGTCCAAAGCTGCAAAGAAAGCAAGAAAATAGGTGTGTTTGCGATCACTAAAAAAATACTTCTTAGTTTTTTTGCTAAAAAAAAAACTGTATTTGCAAATGTAAATTTTTGCTTCAGATTCTGTTTCATTTAATTAGAATCTAAAAGCAAGGAGACAAGTGATTTAGTTTTATGTGATTTTTACAAACAAATAAGCATTTTTTCCAACTTTTTCACCAAACACTCTCAACTTCTAATTCTCATCTTCTGATTTTATTTTCAAACATTATCAACTTATGATTCTTAACTACTTTTAGGGAGTGTTTGCAAACACTCAAAATAAGTGCTTTTCAGTTTTTTACTTAAAAAAGCAGTTTTTAGTTTTTACATATACTAACTTCTTCTTATGATTCTGCTTCATTTGATTAGAATCTAAAAGCAGGGAGAGGGGTACTTTAGATTCAGTTTTTGTTTCTAGTTAAAATTTTACAAATAAATAAGTATTTTTTCTACTTTTTCACCAAACACTCTCAACTTCTCATTCTCAACTTTTAATTCTATTTTCAAACACTACCAACTTCTGATTCTCAACTGCTTCTACTTCTGTCATAATAAATCACTTCTTCTAAAAGCAGAAGTTTTTGCAAACACTCCCTTACTTTCCGCGACAATAAATTATTTTTTTTCAAAAAAGCACAAGTTTTTACAAACACTCCCAATGTTGAGTTAAAAATAGGTGCACATCTATAGGTAGTGGAAGTGGTTGCTTGACTTCTTATTTTCTATAAGTTATATTTTGTTAAATAATATAAAGTAATTTAGAAGAAGAGAAATTATGAAAATGTGTATACCCGAGGATAAAATTATAATGATTACAGTTGATATCATGAATTATATGTTAAATACTTTAATGTGTATATATAATTTTTTTTAAATAGTGTTTAAATGGACAATAAAAATATAATGTAATCTTTTTAGAATATGAATATACTTTTATAAGTAAAAAACATATGTTTTGAAATTTTTATTAGCGATCACTACATTGCATGTTGATTTGACCAGAAATATTGGAGTCGCCCCAAACTATTATTACTCAATAAAAATACACGAATCCATCTAACGATCCGTTAGACGGTCTGACAGAGACTTACCCGATAAAATTTGATTGGTTCATGAGAACATCAAAATTCAATAATTTAAGATTGCTAAAAAAAATTTAAAAAAAAAACAATCAATTACTTAAGAGAAAGGTGATGATACTAGGGGAGGAAAAAAAATTACTCCACAATCATATACTTCAAACTTTGCACTGTACAGACAATTTCAATTCTGTCACTGTTTGTGTCACAATCCCTAAACTCATCAAGACAAATTCCTATTGAAAAAGCATGTCTAAATTGTATTTACACCAAAGAATTAGGTCAACGTCAGATTTAACGGGAAAAAAATTTATCACTGCATCAATGTGGTAAAACCGTCAACCTTCTCCCCGTTTTCGCAAAGTCACTGCAATATTAAAACAAGTAAAATTCTTAGTGAACAACAAAAATAATAGGGATAATAACAAAAACCCCTGAGTTTTGGGCAAATTACAAAAAAAAATCCAAAAATGTTCAAAAATTACAAAAAACTACTTTAGGTTTGATTTTGTGTTAAATGTAAGGGGGTAGTTGCAATATTTTTACAAATGCACTACTACAAATATGTAAATAGACACCGGTTTATTAACCGGTGTAATAAGTATATGATTAGACACCGGATTTGCAACCGGTGTCTAAACATCTGGTTTCTAAATAAATTAAAGACACCGGTTTTCGATGTCAAAACAACTGCTGTCTAATATAAAAAATATTGTATAAATAGACATGTGAAGAACATGCTCCCGTGCATCGGTCCCAGTTTCGTAATCATTTCTATGCCGCTTTTCGCCCCACAATAACAGCATGGAACGCGTGAAGATGGTAGACCGTAGTGCCTCTCTGAGGATGTTGCGATGGAACGAAAAGAGGTTTTTGTGGCGTCCAAGTAACGGCATTGAGCGAATTGGTTATGGAGAGTTTAAAGCCCCTTTGCACAATCAAAGCAAGTAGACGGGCGGTGTTCTTGGCGTCATCCAGACCACAGTGAAGGCGGCCTTCCCAGGCGAGCCCGGCCTTCTCGACTGGCTGTTTCAAGTTGCATTGTTCCATACCGAACACCTCATGAAAAGGGACTTTCAAATTGATCTATCTGTGCAAGAAGTGAGTCTCAGTATCATTCTAATTATGTCTGCATAACAATTTAATTTATCTAAAATTAATATAAGACTTTATATAATTACCTATTGAAATAGGGTGGCTTTGGAATGTTTTTGTAACGGCATTCTGATTTGAGCATCACACGGCAATCCCAGTCTGACCAAGTTACCACAGCAAAGTTGGTGTTCTTGATTCCACTTTTTTCGAGCCATTGGTCATGGCTAACAAGTGCTTCATTTAGTGTAACTCCCCTGTCCACCTATTAAACCCGAAAGATAAAGACATATTAGGAACCACAGAAAAGGGATGGAAGCATCAGATAGTTTGATGAAGAAAAGGCAAGTTTAAGACACAGACGAGACGAACAACAGAGCTTGTCATTCCAAAATTCAAATTTCTCACAATTTCGGACCAATTCACCAGAACAAAAACAGAGGATATTTTGCTTAACGCAGTAGAAACGAGAAAAAAAGAATCTTTTGATTCACTATGCTAATCTAACATATATAGTTATATGTCGTGGCTGAAAGCGTATAGTGTTGATGCGTACGGGTTTAGTAATGTCGCGAATTTGCAAAATGAGCAAAGGAGCTCGTCTAGGATATCTTCGAGTCCATACTGAGCTATTCTAGCAATTGAAAACAACGCTTCGATGCATTCGTGCAGGATTTCCTCGTGTTCGAAAACAGCTGCGACTGTTGCAACTGAGGGTCTCATGATTGAGTATTTATAATAAGTTAAAGGGTTAATTACAAAAACCTCCAGCAGATTTGGACTAATTACAAAAAAAAACCTGGAGATGTTTCAAAATTACAAAAAGCCCCCTCAAGTTTGTTTATGTGTTAAATTTAAGGGGTTAATTGTAATATTTGTATAAGTATCAAGGGGGTTTTTGAACTTTTTTTTGTTTATGAAGGGGAAAATGTAAAACAAAGTCAATTTCATGGGATTTTTTGTAATTTTCAATAATCTCTGGGTTTTTCTGTAATTAGCCCGAACCTTGGGGAGTTTTTAGTAATTATCCCTAAGTTAAATGTGCTCTGGAGAAGATGATAGTGAAATGTATAAACCATAATGGATGGTGGGAGATAAACATAGTTGGTTTTCTTTTGCTGCTTAGATAATTTTATTTAATGCATAGTTAATTAATGTTTGCCGCATAGTTTATGACATGATTTTGAAGTTATAACTCGTAAAGAAGGGTGGGGTTAGTTTTAGTTTGATGCTTAGATAGATATTAGACTATGCATACTTAGTTGATGTTTGTTTCATAGTTTTACGACATATGTTACATATTTGAGTATATTGTATTACATGTGTTAGTTATTTTACATTGCACAGATAGTTTCTAGTTGAAGCGCTTAAGGTCTTGAATCCAACACATAAGAATGTTGTTGTTGAGATTGGGATTGGTAGTATGTTGGAGCTAAAAGTCAAAGAGTTTCCGTCTTGGCTTATTTTTTGGCTTGTGGACAGTTTCAACCCAGTCGGTACTGAATTGGTATAACGTAATGGGAGATCAATCCATATTGATTATAAGGATGCTGAGAGAGTGGGTTTTCCAAATGGGCCGATTAGCATCGATAAGAAGAAGTCATAGTTGTGCGACGTGTATGACGAAAGGCAGAATTAGTTTGAGATGGATGATAACAGTGTGTAATATGTCACGACTCGTGAGCTTAGGAAAAAATAATTGAGGCTATGGATGGGGATGGTTTGAAATTATCGGTCGATAGCTTATTATATTGTCGGTAATATTTAGTGTGGATATGTGAATCTATGTATTATAAAGAGTTTGGTTGATGTAAGCAATATGCGAAATGTAATATGGTGTGAGTATTTGTTGAAAATGTTTATTGTGAACAAGGATGTATAGGATGTAACGAACAAATCCCCAGTATAGTGGGCCTTTGTTGTTTCTCACATTAAGTTTATTTGATATTTGATTTCTAAATATATTTTGTCTATCGTCATTTAACTAAAATGAATTTTCGACTTATTTTTTTTATAACATGTACTTTATTTGGATAGAGTAGTCGGGAGGGTTCCCAGTATATTGTCATGGACCACAGAGAAACTAAGGGAAAGAAATACAAATTAAATTAAACCGATTCTTCTTCCGTTGGCAACGACATACATGGATTTTTCTTGTTATCTATTCTTTAAAGTCAATGCTCTCCTAAATAAAATTCATTAAATTAATATTATCTGTTCCAAAATAATTACAATTTTTTTTGCTGGTGTAGAGTAGTCTACATCATTAGAGCCGTATATTATTATCAAACATTTCAATGAATAAGCATAAATGCAGATCCAATTAACCAGATAGTAAGTTTTTAAGGAACGTACGTAACTTTAAGTATTCTTCCTGAGCTTGAAAAAATGTTAAATTCCTTTTGGTAGGGTAATGGTAAAGATAGTGCGAAAGGTATTAAGTGGATGAAATGGGATAAGATGTGTGTGCGTAAAGAGAAAGGTGGATTGGGTTTTAGAGATTTGTTTTGTTTTAATATGGCTCTCATTGGGTAAACAAGGTTGGAAATTTATCACAAATCCGGATGCTTTAGTTACAGGGATTTTCAAAGCCAAATATTTTCCGAATGGGGATTTTCTCAATGCAAAACTAGGATCTTGTCCTAGTTTTATTTGGAGAAGTATTTGGAGTTCCCAAGTGGTGCTAAAAAAAGGGGTGAGATGGAGAATTGGGGATGGCTCTCGGATTAAGGTGTGGGATGACCCATGGATTAGAGATGATTCTAATTTTTGTATCACTACACCTAGTGTTCCAGCTTTTCGAAATCTGCGAGTTGAAGACTTGATGATCCAAGGACTGTTACAATGGGATATTGAGTTGGTGGAGGAGATATTTAATGAGAGGGATGCTCAGCAAATTATTCGAATTCCGCTTAATAGTATAGCAGCTGAAGATCGAATGGTATGGCATTTTTCAAAAATGGACAATATTTGGTTAAGAGTGGTTATAGAATCTCTTTGAATGGAGATAACCAAGATCGCAGAGTTGTATCTAGTATGTGGAAAAAGTTATGGAAATTGAAGGTTCCCCCAAAGGTGAAACATTTTGTATGGAGGGTGTGTAAGGACAGCATTCCTACTCATAGTAATTTATCAAGGAGGCATGTTGAGGTAGATTGTCATTGCGTTCTCTGTCGGGTTGATTACGAAACAGCTTGGCATGTTTTCCTGGAATGTAAGATCAGTAAGGAGTGTTGGGATAAGGCTGGGTTGAAAGAGTTGATTGCTGTTTGGAGTGTTAATGTGGAATCCATGAAAGAGTTTGTGGAAAATGTGTTGAGTCACCAAGATGAATGGATTGTGGCAAAAACACTTATGATGTTGTGGAGTCAATGGAAGGAACGAAATGAAGTTTTGTGGAATAATAAATGTAGCTCATCTATTGGGATAATTAGTACAGCAGTATCAATGCTTAGCAATTGGTGTACTGCCAACTCTGTCTGCTCTTATGGAGATGCACCTGATTTTTTTCAGCAGCAACCAGGTCTGAATTGGTTTGGTACAACAGCTAATAGTTCTTATGGAGGAGCAGCTGATTCTGTACAGCAGCATCCAAGTCGATGGAAACCGGCTGAGTTTCCTTTCTTTAAGTGTAATGTGGATGCCGCATTGTCGAGACATAAAAATTCTACAGGGATTGCTATGGTGGTTCGTGATGATAACGGGGAGTTTGTTGTTGCGCGTACAGTTGTATTTCAGGGATTATACGAAGTGCGTGAAGCTGAGGCCATTGGAATTCGAGAAGCATTATCGTGGACAAAAAACTTGGGTTTTCAACAATTGATTATCGAGACGGATGCGAAGTATGTAGTGGATGGACTTGTGAGTTTGGAGCCTGGGATTTCGGAGTTTGATAACATCTTGAAAGAATGTCAGATTTTATTACAAAGTGAACCCGCCTTTTCGGTAACTTTTGTTCATAGAAATGGCAATAGGGTTGCTCATGCACTAGCAAAGGAAGCTTTTTCTTTTGATAGTCCATTTGTGTGGAGTTCTCCACCCCTTGTATTTTGAACTATCTCTTGGATGATTTGAGTTAATATAATAGTTTATGTTTTTCTCAAAAAAAAAAAAAAAAAAAGTTTTCTTCCTTAGAACTGAATTTAGATTATTGTTTGTTTATATTTACATTTCATTGCATAGTGGAAATTTGGAAAAGTAGAAAGAGATGCCAATGAATACTTGTGAAAATCACTTGATTATTATGTAATCAAGTTAAACCTCAGGGTAAGTTTTTATAATTAATCCTAGGGTAAATTACGTGAATTGTTTTCACTTTACCTCCTAAACCTTTTTTTTGTTAACATTTTACCCCCTAAATTTAGTGTTTTCCTCACACAACACACCCTATGGAGGTGGTAAAGTACTAAAGTGTACAAAACAAAGTTAAGTTCAGTTCAGGGGGTAAAATGTCAACGTGCAAAAACTCGCACAGTTTAGGGGGGCTTAGTATAATTAACCCTTAATCCTATATCATATGTATGTTCTGATTATGACAAAAATGGTCTTCAAAGATTCCAAGAACTACTGATAAAGAACATCAAAATTCAGTAACTTCAGAGAAAGGCAATGATATCAGAAAAACAACAAAGAAAGCAGAAAAATTACTCCACAATCATTTACTTCAAACTTTTCACTGTACAGACAAAATCAATACTGTCACTGTGTGTGTCACAATCCCTAAATTCATCAGACAAATTCCTATTGAAAAAGCATGTCTAAATTGTATTTACACCAAAGAATTAGCTCAACCTCAGATTTACAAATCTAACATCTTTGGACACAGATCTAAATTCCTACATTGATAACTGCATCAATCGGGTAAAATCGTCAACCTTCTCCCCGATTTCACAAAATCACTGCACTTTTAAAACAAGAAAGTAAAATTCTTAGTGAACAACAAAAATAATAGGCATAATTACAACCCCCGAGTTTTGGGCAAATTACAAAAAAATCCAAAAATGTTTCAAAATTAGAAAGAAAAAAAAACTACTTTAGGTTTGATTCTGTGTTAAATGTAAGGGGTAATTGCAACATTTTTACAAATGTAAAAGAGGTGTTTGAAATATTTTTGCTTATGAATGGGGTAAAGTGTAATACATATCAAATTTCATGGCTTTTTTTCGTAATTTTGAAAAACATGTGGGTATTTTTGTAATTAACACAAACCTCAGGGTAGTTTTTGTAATTATCCCAAAATAATATTCCATGTTCGTAGAAAAGATTCAAACATATCTCACCTAAATGGCTCGTCACCGAGTTGTCTGACCGCACCTGCGGTATCCCTGTAGACGACACGATTCCGAATGTCTGAAATATTAATCCCGAACAAGCTCCGCAACTTTTCGTATAGTTCTTCGTACGAACCTACCAAAGAAAGATCCATTGTCCGACCAGCAACCACCAATTGCACAAAAACTTTGCACTCCGTTTGAAATCCTTCGCACAATGATCGTTCGGTCCCATCATTACGGTTAAGGTCCGAGCTGGACGCATCCAAAATATTCCCGACTCCATCAGCATTGCAGTCGGACGAACGACTAGTAGAAGAAATCTGCTGCTCAGTATTTATGTCACTGCCAGGCTTGGAAATGATGAGATTGGAGGGTGCAGTAGGTTGAGAAGATCCATCGAAACCCAGAAAATCGACTAGTGGAAACAAATTTGACTGAATGTTACTGAAGTTTGGTAAATCTGGTAACGATAAACCTTGATGAGCATCATGCCAGGCTCCCTGCATGCCAGCAAGCGCGTTGTTGGAAAGACGACCAATGAGATTGTTGAAAGAACTGAGAAATGGGTTGTTAGGAAATGCCGGCAAAGTGACTTTTCTGTCAACTTCTGGATGCTGTGGTGGTGGTAGTCTCCTTTTCTTAGGCCGACACCGAGTAGGCCAGGATGGGGGAGGATGGATGGTGGGCTTATCCGGCTGTACTAATTCCACTTGCCATGGGCTGATGCGGTTCATGTTTTGAAGCAGATCAGGCTTGTCCCATCTCACCTGCAATTAATTCATCACCTTAATTAAGAATTAAGACGGAAACTTAAATAAACCGAGCACAGATTATCAGTACATATGCAGTTCAGGTCTCAGTATATTCACCTTACAAATTTCTGCAGAAAACTAACAGCAAAAAAGAGCGGAACTGAAGATGTAACAGGAATGAAAAGCCATAGTAATCAATGCTCAAGGCTATATAACCACACTGGCCCTTAAAATACCGTTGATCACGAGAGAGAATAGATTTGTTTTATACACCAAAAAATACCAATAATCACCAGTCCAGATATCACTATAAGCAAATACATATTGCAGAAACAAAAGCCATAGATTTGTTTGCAATCACTAAAAAAAATCACTTCTCAGTTTTTGGCTAAAACTAAATCACTTTGTAATGTTTGCAAATGTCAACTTTTGTTTCATTAAATCCGAATTTAAAACCAGGGAGATGGATGCTTAAAATTTTTCTTCCGCTTCTGGTTTGACTTTTACAAACAAATAAGCACTTTTCCAACCTTTTCACTTAACACTCTCAACTTCTAATTCTATTTTGCAAACACTGCCACCTAATGATTCTCAACTACTTTTACTTCTCCTACAATAAACACACACTCCCACAATCTGAGTTAAAACAAATCCGTAAAGCGAAACAAAACAAAAAAAGTACCCGGAGACACCTCCAAAGGGAATCAGGCCAGTGAACGGGATCAAAATCCTCAACCGATACTACATTTCCCATGAACCAACTAGTACGCATCCAATCCTCTGTCTCAAATGCCATCTTGAACCTCATCCCAGTTGACCAAGGTATCCCCATCGCCGCTCTTACAATAGAGGCTCTCACACAGAACTCCGGCGTGCCAGCTCGCGGCCAGTAAACCACCTCAAATGGTTTCCCATTGACCGCAAGCCTCGCGGCTTCAATCACATCCTCTACTTTCACTTGTCCCTTGCTACTGTTAGCGCGTCTAATTCCCACACAGAGATCGCCATTTTCGGCCCTCATGAAAACAACCGAATCTTCTGCTGTAAGTTCCTTTTTCTTCACAAAATCTTCCCATCCCGTTGTCAGGAGGTGCCGACGTCGCCAACCCACCCCAAAAATATACCTGAATTCCCAAACCTTGCCGTGAACGTCCTTCAGGTGGATATTCTGAGCTGGTGGATCAGCGGCCTGGTTTAATTTAGGAAAAATCATGTCCGCGCAATACCTATTAACCGAAACCCCTCCTAAGCCAATCGCGTCTGATTGTGTTAACGTCTTTGTAAACACCGGGGGCTTGTCTTGATTCCGGTTGACCTCAATAGGCCCCTCGTCGTTGTTATAGAAATCAATGCTGTTTTCGTCACCGGGAACTAATCGAATTTTCGCGAAAACCTCGTCTGTTTCGGGATTTGCCATGAACTTAATCGATGATACTGTACAGGGTATGTGAGGAGGGAAGCTAGGGTAACTTCCTAAATCGACGTTTTCGGAACATTGCTCGAGATGACCTTGAAGGACGTAAAACACCTTGGAATTTACCGGCGGCATTTGGACCATGTTGCCGGCACAGGCATGCCAAAACTGAGAATCCATACATTTCTCAGTTTCTTCTGTTTTTTCTTTAGATTCCACTAAGGTGATCGTCATTGCAACCAACAATTTTTATATCAAAACGAATACTCAGTTCAGAAAAGGATCCTCTCTTTAAAAGCCTTGTTATCCAGACTAACCGCTGTCACAAAATAAAAGAAATTTCTCAAACACTATATTAAGAAACACAAACGAATATCAATACTATTAAACAGATAAAAGAAAATCTAAAGAAATACACTGAAGAATTATATTTTACCTCCCTGACAATCAAATTCCTAATCTCCGAAAATGAAACCCCCAATCCCCGAACAAGAAAAACAAAAAAATCTTGTTCGATTCAAGAAAATCTCATTTTCCCCAATTTTCACACTACATTTCATGTTTCTTGCTAAAAACTCTCGATATCAGTACTCAGTAGAGAACACCATAACTCAGAGCAGATAAGCATCCTTTCCAAAATTCTCGACTAACATTACACAAAAAAAAAACCAATACCACATTAAAATTGGAAGAAATAAAACCTTTTCAACTTGTTCAGTTGTTTCCTGATAAAATTCAAAACACACCACCAAATTCGCCTCTCACAAAAAACACTCGACTACTAGAAGATGAATTAATCGGACAAAATAAGAAGAGTAACAGAAAGAAAGTGATAAGAAAAGACAGAAATTAAGAAAAAAAATGATGAAAACCTGTTGATTTTCTTCAACTTCAACTTCTCCGATTCCTTTCTCCCATGCATGTGCTAAACTCCATTTACTCATATAAAGCTCTCTCTCTCTTTCTCTGTATATGTGTAATGTATTATAGAGAGCGCCTTTTTTTTTCCAGTTATAGATGGCGCCTTATTTTTAAGTTATAGAAAGCGCCTATAGCAAAGCATTTTTTTTTTTTTTCTGTTACAGAAAGCGTGTTTAGTGGACTTCTATTCATTTGAATGTTTAATCAATTTCTCCTGAGATTTTGAAAAGATCAAGGTATTGTAGTTATTAGTGAACTAATAAGTAATTTTGTTCAGATAAGTCCAAAGCTGCTAAGAAAGCAAGACATTGAGTGTGTTCGCACTTTTGCAATCACTAAAAACACACTTCTTAGTTTTTTGCTAAAAGAAAAATATGTTTGCAAATGTCAATTTATGCTTCAGATTCTGTTTTATTTAATTAGAATCTAAAAGCAATGAGACGAGTGATTTAGTTTTCTGAAGGTTTGATTTTTATTAACAATATTTTTTCCAACTTTTCACCAAACACTCTCAACTTCTGATTATATTTTCAAACGTTACCAACTTCTGATTATAAACTACTTTTATTTCTACAACAATAAAATACTTTTTCATTTTCTTTTCTTTTGAAAACTAAATCACTTTTTCTAAAGGTAGAAGTTTTTACGAACACTCCTAATGTTGAGTTAAAAAATAGGTGCACATTTATAGGAAGTGGAAGTGGTTGCTTGACTAATAACTTCTTATTTTATATAAGTTATATTTTGTTAGAAAAAATAAAATAAAGTAATTTAGAAAAAGTGAAATTATGAAAATTTGTATACACGAGGATAAAATTATAATGATTACGGTTGATATCATGAAATACTATTAACTACTTTAATGTGTATATATATATTTTTTTAAATAGTGTTGAAGTGCACAATATAAATATACTGTAATATTTTTACAATATGAATATATTTTTATAAGTAAAAACATATGTTATGAAATTTTGATTAGCGATCACAACGTTGACTGTTGATTTGACCAGAAATATTGAAGTGACCCCAAACTATAACTCAATAAAAAATACACAAATCCCACTTGTGTTACATATTTGCACTGTTTTAAATACCGGCCGGTACCGATTATACTGGATACCGGTGGTCGGACCGGTACGGTAGAGCTCTAAATACCATTTTTGCTATTATACCGGTCAAATCAAACAATATTTAAAATGCACTATTCAATATTATGTTAATATTTACATCAGTTATCTGTATTTTAACTAATTCAAACAAAAATTCTAATCAATCAAAATATTCTAAATTTGGACAAACCTCTATAATATAGGCATAGACAAACAATCAAATAATTATATAATAAAAAATAAGAAATAAAAAAATATATAACTTCTCTTTTTATATCAATATACTACATTAATATTTTATATAATATATTTTATTAAAACCGGTAAAACCAGCGGGCAGCGGTTGAACCGGTTGCACCGCTAACCGGTGGCTTGACCGATTTGATCACCGGTACGGTATTTAAAATACTGATATTTGTATAGTCACATCATCTACCATAATGTTAAATTTTTTTCAAGTGGGTTCTTTCTTTGGTTCAGACTCTCTATTACATTTCTTATTCCACTTCCTATTTGCATTATTGTATATATAATTTTCAAATCCCGAACCATCGAGTTTGACGCAATAGTCTACCAAGTGACCCACACTAGGAAAATCGTGTGCAATTGTGATAACCAATAATTTTAATTAGTGGTTAAAGTATGAGTCCTTTTAGGGGTTAATGTAGGGGTTAGTTTAGAGTATAATTTAGGGGTTGGGATTAGGGGTTAGTTTAGGTTTTAAAAAAATATATATATAAATAAAAATGAAAATTTGCCTATAAATACATGGTTAACCCACATATTTTTTTCACAACTTTCTAAATACTCTATAATAGAAAACGTGATAATCGAGGACTAGGACTTTTGTCGTTCAATTTTTCTACAACAAGTATCTGCGATTATTAAGGTAGGGATTTCTATAGTATTTGTCTTTATTTAATGTTTTATGATTGTACTTCATTGATTGCAATATATGTCAAGAGAAATAAATTCATATAAGCTAGGGGCCATGAAAAGGGTACGGGATCAAACGTATCTTCGGGGTGAACCTGCAATGCTATATGCGAGAACCGGCGATCGAGAGGAAAAAGTGGAAATGAATGAATTTCTTTCATTGTAATTATGTGAATGTTTTTCATGTTATATTAAACATTGACAGATATATCCCTACTGAGCGAGATGAAGCTCACCCCTATTATTATCATGACTTTCAGGTTGAGGAATCCGGCTGAAGATATGATGTTGTGGATGGTGGAATAAATCATGCTCTATTTTAAATAATTATGATTGAACTAAATTTTAGATTTATGTCTTTTAATTTTTTTCTAGTTTATGCTTGGAACAATTGTTGGATATTTTAATTTGGAAGATGTATTATTACTATTATTATTATTATTATTATTATTATTATTATTATTGCTATTATTACCACTATTATTATTATTATCATTATTATTATATTTTTTTCCTTAAGAATTAAAATTTCTCAATCAACCTTTTTGATCATTATTGTGATCACTTTAATTTATAAAATTGTGTTTTTTTAAAAAATATTTTTAGAATATTTTAAATTAATAAAATTGGGTCGTTACAAGTGGTATCAGAGCATGTCTACGTTTCTGTAGGCTTGTTAAAAAAAATTAAAATTATAATGTATGGTTTTTTTTAAAAAAGTCAAACTTTGTATAAGATAAAATGGTGTAATAACATCCACCTCCGTCATATCTTGTCGGTATCCTCAAGGTAAGAGAATTATTAATGCGAGTGAAATTATACAATATGCTCAGTTATGTCATGATGTATTTTATTATGATTCCATGTTATTAAATTTTGCTTTAGAAATATAATAGCAATTTATATGTTAGATGAATAGAAATATTGTATTCCTTTAAAAAAATGTAAAAATAGACTTATAGTTGCAAATGCACATATATATAGATGGCAAGAACTCGCACTCGCCACACTGCAAGAAAGAATAATAATAATAATAATAATTGGGGTCCGAACCATCCAATTAACCGACTCAATCATTATTTCAACTATCAAATTGATGAAGGGAATAGTATTGGAGAATATATAGTTAAAATTCACTAGTTGTGGTACAATGTGAGGAATGTGATCGGGGCTCCAAACGAACGCGCTGCCTCCCGTAGAGTGATTGATAGCTTACCCTCTTTTTGGAACGTCAAGGCTGAAAAGCTTTATGCCTCATTGTTGGAGTATGACATGCATGATGACCGACCCAAAATCAACTACGGGATATTTACTGCCAGGTTATACCGTAAATGGATTGAGTTTTTGAACAATGAGGCTATGGTAGAAGATAAGGAACCATAAGAAAACCTGGAAGAAGATCCAGAAGAAGATCCAGATGAAAATCCGGAAGAAGATCCGGAGGAAGATGAAGACATGGATCACTAGAGATAGATGAGTCTATGTATTTCAATAATTGATAAATAAATCCTTATTATATATAAAGCTTAGTTGTCCTTTAATTGATCTTAATTTATTTGACCATTATATTATGATATTTAGATTTTAAGTTAGATATTTCATGCAAAATCCATTAATAACTTGGGATAAATAATAATAATAATACATTATGTATGACCTTATGAATATGGCTCTCCGTCGTGGAAATCAAGTCAATGGTGAGAACTCCACTAACACAAGAAATCAAACCACTGCTACTGCTGGAGATATAATTGTTGAGTTCCTCAGAGGTGTGCAGAATAATGGGGACAACAACAACAATAACGCACGAGTTGTGGAACAATTTCGCCACTATCGTCCACCTACATTCAACGGATGTGATGGCCCGACAGCAGTAGAAGAATGATTTCGATCGCTACAGAGGATTTTTCGACTTATTGGATGCACAGACGAACATAGAGTCATATGTGCTGCTTTCCAACTTACTGAAGACGCTGATCATTGGTGGGAAGGGTATTAGAGGACTAAGACCGAGAAAGAGCGAAATACTTTAACATGGGATGAATTCAAAATGATTGTAATGGAAAAGTTTTTCCCACAATCATATCGGGACAAGAAGGAGACATAATTCCTTAACTTTAAACAAAGAAACATGACTGTCACAGAGTATGAGAGACAGTTCAATCAACTAAGTCGGTTTGCTCCACACCTAGTGGATACTGATTTGAAAAAGGCTCTGAGGTTCAGAAGGGGACTTCGAGCACAACTATCAGGAATACTATCTGCTCAAGGAGATTTGGAATACTCGGTGATGGTGAGAAGGGCTCATGAGGTGGAAGCAAGTTTTGCTGGGGACGAAGAGGAGCAAAAGTTGGTCGTTTTACCTGAGAAAAGAAAATGGGACGGGGCAAGACATAATAAAAATGAAAATCAAAATAAACAGATAAAGACTGATGGAAATGCACGTCCAACTACGCAAGCGGACAAAGCTGACTTGCCCAAAATGCAAGAAGAATCATTTTGGAGAATGTTAAGCTGGACAAAAAAAATGCTTCAAGTGTAAGAAGCCAGGACATGAAGTCTCTAATTGTCCTCTTTTAAAAGCTGATCGGGAAAGAAGAGAACAAACATCCGGGGGTAGAGCTTGAATGTATGCTATAACTCAGGAAGAAGTTGATCAGAACCCGAGTACAATGTCAGGTATGCTAACCATCTCTGGAATACCTGCTCTTGTACTTTTCGACACTGGTGCCACACATTCATTTTTATCTGTCAAATTTCATACTATATTAGGATATAAGAGTGCTAGAGTAAGTGAACCCCTTGAGGTTGACTTGCCATCTGGAGATTCAATAACAACTGACTCGGTAAATAAGGATGTTGAAGTGAATATAGGGGGAAAATATCTTAAAGCTGATCTATACATAATTAAGATGAAGGATTTTGATGTAATTTTAGGTATGAATTGGCTTAGTAGATATCAGGCAGACATTAAGTGTCACGAGAAAGAGATAATATTCAAACTGCCAGGAAATGATGAGATAAAATTCTATGGGATTAAGTCTAAGGCAGTACCATGAGTGATATCGGCAATGAAGGCAAGAAAGATGTTGAAAAAGAAAACTTGTCAAGGATATCTAGTGAGTTTAGTAAATACCTTGACAACCGAAGTGACACCTAATGACGTACCAATTGTGCAAGAATTTTTGGATATATTTCCAAAAGACTTGCCGGGAATTCCTCCAGATCGCCAGGTTGAATTTGGAATAGATTTGGTACCTGGGGCAACACCAATATCTAAGGCACCCTATAGGATGGCGCCAAAGGAGTTACAAGAGTTAAAGGCGCAAATACAAGAACTTTTGGATTTGAGATTTATTAGACCTAGTGTATCACCGTGGGGAGCACCAGTTCAGTTTGTAAAGAAAAAAGACGGGTCATTTAGAATGTGTATCGATTATAGAGAACTTAATCGACTCACAGTGAAGAACAAGTACCCGCTACCGAGGATTGAAGACTTGTTCGATCAATTGAGAGGTGCCAGCACTTTCTCTAAGATTGACTTGAGATCCGGATATCATCAGTTAAAAATTAAAGAGAGTGATATTCCAAAAACGACATTTAGAACTCGATATGGACATTATGAGTTTGTAGTAATGCCATTTGGGTTAAGTAATGTACCAGCAGTATTCATGGACTTGATGAAGGGATTAGGGGTTAGTTTAGGTTTTAAAAAAAAATATATAGAAATAAAAATGAAAATTTGCCTAGAAAATACATGGTTAACCCACATATTTTTTTCACAACTTTCTAAATACTCTATAATAGAAAACGTGGTAATCGAGGACTAGGACTTTTGTCGTTCAATTTTTCTACATCAAGTATCTGCGATTATTAAGGTAGGGATTTCTATAGTATTTGTCTTTATTTAATGTTTCATGATTGTACTTCATTGATTGCAATATATGTCAAGAGGAAATAAATTCATATAAGCTAGGGGCCATGAAAAGGGTCCGGGATCAAACGTATCTTCGGGGGAACCCGCAATGCTATATGCAGGAACTGGCCAGTCAGAGGAAAAAGAGGAAATGAATGAATTTACTGTTGTAATTATGTGAATGTTTTTCATGTTATATTAAATATTGACAGATATATCCCTACTGAGCGAGATGAAGTTCACCTCTATTATTATCATGACTTTCAGGTTGAGGAATCCGATTGAAGATATGATGTTGTGGATGGTGGAATAAATCATGCTATATTTTAAATAATTATGACTGAACTAAATTTTAGATTTATGTCTTTAATTTTTTTTTCTGGTTTATGCTTGGAACAATTGTTGGATATTTTAATTTGGAAAATGTATTATTATTATTATTATTATTATTATTATTATTATTATTATTATTATTACTACTACTACTATTATTATTACCACTATTATTATTATTATATTTTTTTCCTTAAGAATTAAAATTTTCTCAATCAACCTTTTTGATCATTATTGTGATCACTTTAATTTATAAAATTATGTTTTTTTTAAAAATATTTTTAGAATATTTTAAATTAATAAAATTGGGTCGTTACAGCAATAGACTCGATCAAGTGGTGTACAAGTGGAGATTCGAACTTAGAAACTTTTCAACCTAAAAATCCACACTAGACACCTATGAGGGCCCAAAAAATATGTTTGTTCTGAAATATGGTCTCCAAATATACCAAGAATTGTTGATCCTCAATTGTAAACAAAATGGGGAGATAAGATTTGATCGGATGATAAAAACATCAAAATTCATTAACTTAGAATAAACCCAACATCTCTGGACACAAATCTAAATTCCTACATTGTCACTGCCTGAATCAGCTAAAACCGTCGACCTTCTCGCCGTTTTCACAAAGTTACTGCAGTTTTAAAACAAGAAAGTCAAATTCTCAGTGAACAACAAAAATAACAGGGATAGTTACAAAACCTCCCTGAGTTTCGGGCAAATTACAAAAAAAGTCCAGAAATGTTTCAAAATTACAAAAAATTCCCTCAAGTTTTGTTATGTCTTAAATTTGAGGGAGTGTAAGTTGTAAATGTAATACTTTTCTATAATTACGGGGACCGGTGGGGGAGGGGGTTGAAATGTTTTTTTGCTTATGAAGGGGAATCAAACCTCAAGTTTTTTTTTTTGTAATTTTCAAAAACCTCGGAAGGTTTCTGTAATTATCCCAAAATAATACTCCATGTTTGTAAAACAGATTAAAACGCATCTCACCTTAATGGTTCTTCACCAAGTTGTCTGACCGCACCTGGGGTATCCCTATAGACAACACGATTCAGATTGTCCGAAATTTTAATCCTGAACATGCTCGCCAGCTTTTCGTACAGTTCTTCGCATTTAACCGAGCAAAGAAAGATCCAGCATCCAACCAACATCCTCCGATTCCATAAAAACTTGGCAATGACCAGTCTCCAATCCGAGATCCGTTTGAGACCCTTCGCACGATGATTGCTCGGGCGTAAGAACCGAATCGGATCCATCCGAAGTATTCCCAACAGACGAACTATTCAAATCGGTATCGCTAGAACGACTCATAGAAGAAATCTGCTCCTCGGTATGTATTGGCTGACCAAAAAGCATGAACTTCGGTGCTTTCTCATCGTTACCAGATTTTTTCAGCTCTTGAGCCGAATTTCGAAGATGAGACATGTTTTGGTTACTGCCAGGCTTGGAAATGATGGAATTGGAGGGTGCAGTAGGTTGAGAAGACCGATCGAAAGGTAGAAAACCGACTGATAACAAATTCGACTGAATGTTACTGAGGTTTGGTAAATTTGATAACGATAAACTGTGATGAGCATGCCTGGCTCCCTGCATGCCAGCAGGAGCGTTGTCGGAAAGACAACCAACGGGAAAGTTGTAAGATTTAAGAAATTGATTGTTAGAAAATGCTGGCAAAGTAACTTTTCCATCAAAATCTGGATGTTGTGGTGCTAGTCTCATTTTCTTAGGCAGAAGTGGAGTCGGAGGCGGCAAGAAAGGGGGGAGATGGATGGTCGGCATATGCGATTCTAATTCTTTACTAGCCATGGGCTGATGCGTTTCATGTTTTGAAGCAGATCAGCTCGTCCCATCTCACCTGCAATTATTTATCACCTTAATTAAGAATTAAGATGGAAACTTGAATAAACCGAACACATATTATCACTCCCCTAGCAACTCAGTCAATAAGGCCAGCTAGCATGAAGAATTCGATAAATACAAGGGATAATTACCCAAAAAAAAAAAAAAAAAAAAAACAGAGGTTTGGGATAATTTTAAAAAACAAATCCACATATGTTTCAAAATTACAAAGAACCTCTAAGGTTTGATTATAACTTAAATTTAACGAGAAATGTCACATTTCTATGAATATCGGGGGTTGTTGAAATGGTTTTTTGCTTTTGAAGAGGAAAGTGTAACATGGAATCAAACCTCAAGTTTTTTTTTAATTTTAAAAAACATCTGGAGTTTTTGTAATTAGTCCGAACCTCAGGGGTTTCTTTGAAATTATCCCTAAATACAATGGAAGACCTTTTTTTTAATTTTGTTTAACGCATTCAATTTGCGGGTTGCTGCTAAATGCTGCAAAATTTATCGTCTTCCAACAAGTAAAAGATAAGAGACTCTACGAGATTCTAAATAATCACGACGACAAATTGAAGTAGATATGCAGTTCAGGTGTCGGTATATCCAACTTACAAATTTCTGCAGAAAAAACACAGCGAAAATACCATTGATCACGAGAGAGAATAGACTTGTTTTATACACCACAAAAATACCATTAATCAACCATTAATCACCAGTCCAGATATCACTATAAGCAACTACATATACCAAGATGATTTAGGACCTAGAACAACAAATATAGGGAGTGTTCTTAGTTTTGGGCTAAAAGAAAATCAATCTACATATACCAACTTTTGCTTCTGATTCTACTTCATTTAATTAGAATATAAAAACAGGGAGAGGGGAGTTTTATATCTTTGCTTCCGCTTCAGGTTTGACTTTTACAAACAAATAAGCATTTTTTCAACTTTTTCACCACACACACTCAACTTCTGATTCTTATGTTCTAATTATATTTTGCAAATACTATCAACTTCTGATTCTCAGCTACTTTAACTTCTCCTACAATAAATCACTTATTCTGAGCTAAAACAAAGTCTTAAATCGAAACCCAAAAACATTTACCTGGAGAAGCCTCCAAGGCGAACCGGGCCAACGAACCGGATCAAAAACCTCAACCGATACTACATTTCCCATGAACCAACTAGTACGCGTCCAATCCTCCGTCTCAAACGCCATCTTGAACCTCATCCCCAGGCAACCAACGTACACGCATTGTCGCCATTTTATTACAAGAGAGGTATTCACGCAGAACTCCGGCGTGCCAGCTCGCGGATAGTAAACCGCCTCAAACGGTTTCCCACTCGCAGCAAGACTCACGGCTCCAATCACGTCTTCGACTCTCACTCGTCCCCTGCCACTCCAATTCCAACCGCTATTCGCCCGTCTGATTCCGACACAGAGATCGCCGTTTCCCGCCCTGAAGAAAACGAGCGAATCGCCCACCACGAGCTTCTTCTGGTTGACGAAACCGCTCCACCCCGTCGTCAGGAGGTGCCGACGAGGCACCCCCCGGAAAATATGCCGGAATCTCCAAACCTCGCCGTGAACCCTATGCACCGAAAATCCTCCGCCGTTGTTCGCGTCCGATTGCGATAACGTCTTCGTAAACGCCAGGGGCTTGTCTCGATTCTGATTGACCTCAATAGCTCCGTCGCTATCGAAATCAACGGTGTTCAATTTAACAAGAACCAATCTAATTTTCGCGAAAACCTCGTATGTTTCGGGATTTGCCATGAACTTAATCGATGATACTGTACAGGGTATGTAAGCAAGAAACACAGGGCAATTTTCTAAATCGACATTTTCGGAACATTGCTCGAAATGACCTTGAGGGAAGTAAAACACCTTGGAATTTACCGGCGGCATTTGGACCATGTTGCCGCAGCATGCCAAAACGAGAATCCATATATTTGCCCTCCTTGACAAACCAAATTCCTAATCTTCTAAAATCAAAACCCTAATTAAAAAAAAAAATCTCATTTTCCTCAATTTTTCTCACTACATACCAGTAGTGAAAATCCATAGCTCGAACCAGATAAGTATCATTTCTGAGATTTTTGACTAACTTTATACGCACAAAAAAACAATAATGCATTAGAATCGAAAGAAATATAGAACGTTTCAACTTTTTTCTCCGTGAAATTCAGAACAAACCACCAAATTCGCCGCTCTTCCACCTCTCACTAAAAGAACTCAACAAATTAGCTAATAGTAAAGATGAATTAATCAGACAAAATAATAAATTAAAAAAAAAAAGATGAAAACCCGTTGGTTTTTCTTCTGCTTCAACAAAGTACTAGCGTACACAAAAATAGCCCACTGATTTTCAATGCAATTATCTATGCTATACTCAACTTCAACGCAAAAGTGATTTAGAACCACATTTAATACTTTAACTTTTTCAGACCAACCACACAAAAGACCCCCACTTTTACCAATCGGATCAACTAACTTCCAACGATCTCCCCATTTAAGATTTTGACAAACTGTAGTAACAAAATTTGATTTTTTTCTTTGTTTCACACAAGAATACTATATCCGGAATTCCGGATGGTGGAGTCTAAGAGACTCCTTTAACTGGGAAATTGTACAGGGCCCTCCAAGACCTCTATAACTCCACACCATAGCCCTCATTGATCACTTTGGGGCCAGTTTTGGCTGGCTTCCACCACCATCATATCATTCGAGTCTGACAATTTTTTCTTTTTTTTTGTTAACGGGGCCGACCTCTAACTGACAATCAACTTCAATGGAGGATTCAATTTTTTGGTGGTCTCTTTTATTACCACTGAGGGGGAAGGAGATATTTTCCTTGTCAGATTCAGATGAAAAAAAGATTCTATTTTCTCTCTGGCTCTTATTGAATTTAACACTTTTTTTCCACCTATTCCCGCGCCATTTCTATTGGAAATATTCTGTAATGGGAGCACAGATTTCCCAACAGAAATGGGGACGTTTAGAGACTCCTCCGAATCCATAAGCTTATCTGAGGGAGAGGGGGGAGGGTGTATCGAAATTAACGCATTAGACTTTGATGATTGGGGTATCTCCTGGAGATCAAGGGAGTGTTCGATCAGGCTATGAAAAAGGGGTGGGCATTTTTCTGTATCGGGATACTGATAGGGCGTGGCTGGGGTTTAGGCTCAGGGGTTGTTTTGGGAGGGTGAGGGTTGTTTTCTGTAGCTAAAGAGGTTTTTGGATTAACCAAAAGGGCTTCAACAGGTATTTGAGGTTGGGGATCATCTTCTTTTGGCTGGGAAAGGGCTTTGGAAGTCATGGGAGTCACTTCTCTTGGTTCCTTTGTTTTTTCCTTAGACTTAGTTCCTCCAACATTGAAGGTCGGATGCTCCTTTCCAAAATGTTGGTTAACAAAGATTTCCGCACGAAGCCATTCGCCATATTGACCTTCACTTAACTGTTTCAACCGAATATCCTCGAATCTTGATTCACAAGTTCTTTCGTTATGGCCTACTCTGCCACAGTAAAAGCAAAACCCAATAGCCTCTCATATTTGAAATCCACCCAACATTCTTTGTCTCCAAGGCATATCTGAGTTCCTCTTGGGAGAGGTTCATTGAGGTCGATAGAGGCCAGAATTTTAATATGGCGCCCATTGCAGCCCCCGAAATCCGAACAAGTAACATCAAGAACATCTTGAAATTTTTTCCCAATCTTTAGACCTATTTCCGAACAGATCCAGTGGAATTCCAGATCTGAACCCAAAGGTTCACCGAGTGAAACGAGTCCACACTGAGTGTATGGTTTTCATTCCACTCTTTAAGCATCAGGAACTGATTTTCAAAGGACCAGAGTTTGCCTTGAAAGATTTTGAGCTTATCCACCTGGTTTTCGAAAACAAACTAATAAAAATTTTGCCCAAGTTCTCTGGTCACTAAAGAACTCCTAGCTAGCCAAATGGAGGCAAGAGTGTTTTTTAGACCTATTAGGTTAATTTTTTTGCTTCCGAAGCAGCAACCGTAAAGGCTCCGAGAGCATTCTTCCTTACTGAAGGACACGTCATTCTCTTCCAAAGAGATGCAACATTTTTCGGTTTTGGTAAGAGAAAATTTTTGGAGTTTGGAAATGATGTCTGACCCCATAACTTTTGAATCCCTCAATCCACCGAGATAGTGAGGACAAAGAAAGGTGCCACCTGTACCAAGAAGATAAAATAAAAAAAAAACAGAGATTAGCAAGTTAGAATCCAAACAAAAGGAATAAAAGGAAAAACCAGGTAGATGAGAATAATAAATGCAGGTTAAAGGTTAATGAGAATCTAGTCAGCGGAAGAAACCTGCGAAAAGGATAATAAATACTAAAAGCAAGTAGAAAGAAAAGGCAGAGTGAAATAGAAATTAATAAGGTAGTGTCATCAATGAGGAACATCAGGGAGAAGAGAGGAGAGCATGGTCGGGATGCGGCGGAGAAAAGCGGCGAGAAGAGAAAATTTGAAGAAAAGTTCCCAGGCGGGAAACCAAACCCTATTCCCAGAGAGAGAAACGTAACCCAAATGGCGCCTATTTTTCAGTTATATAAAAAGTGCCTTTTAGCAAAGCCTTTTTTTTCCGTTATAGAAAGCGTGTTAGCAAATCGTATTAGGGGACGTCTTTTTTTTTTTTTTGAGAATTATTAGGGGACGTCTATTAATTTGAAATGTTTAATCAATTTCTCCTGACAATGGGTGTGTTCGCAAATTTTCAATCACTGAAAAAAAAAACGCTTCTTAGTTTGTTGGCTAAAAAAACACTTTATAGTGTTTGAAAATAGCAACTTCTGCTCAGATTCTATTTTATTTAATCAGAACCTAAAAGCAAAGATACGAGTGCATTAGGTTCATGTTTCTGCTTCTAGCTTGATTTTTTTAAAAAAATAAGCATTTTTCCAATTTTTTCACCAAACTCTCTCAATTAGGGGTGTTCATTCGGTTAATTCGGTTAACCGTTAACGGAAATATCAAAAAATGAATTAATTGAATTTACTAATTAGTAAAACCAATAACCGAACCAAATTTATATTTACCGAATTTACCGAATCAATAATATGTTGTTTAATTTGGCCGTTTAACCAAATTAACCGAAATTTCTTAAAAATAAAAGATATATGTTTTATATATAATATATGATATAAATAAATAGATATACATATATATAAAAATATGATATAAATATAATGATATATAAAATACACCGAACCGAATTAATCATATATATGTATATCTATTTATTTATATCATTAGCTACATAAGCAAATCATAGCAACAAACTCATACTACATAAGCAATGAATATACATTACGTATGCACCACGGATACATTAACTACATAAGCAAGTCATAAGCAACAAACTCATACTACATAAGCAACAAGTCTATATTAGATAAGCAACAAATATACACTACGTATGCACCACGAATACATTAACTACATAAGCAAGTCATAAGCAACAAACTCATACTACATAAGCGATAAGCATATACTACATAAACAACGAATATACACTACACATGCATCACAGATACATTAACTACATAAGCAAGTCATAAGCAACAACCCTATACTACATAAGCAACAGAGAATTTTTTTTGAAACTGAAATGCTGGAGAGAGAGTATGCGTGATGAGTGGGTGAAATCGCGTGAAAGAGGGAATGAAATCTTTGTAACTAATTCTAAAGTGCCAAATTACCACCCTACCCTTTTTAATTGCTGAAACAAAAAAATAAACATAAAAAAGCCCTAAAAATCTGGACCACCCAAAATTGTTGATCTATGGTTAGGATGTGTCCCAATGGACTCACCCCAAGTAGGAGGACCTATTTGATCCATATCCGTATGTCTAAATATATATTATGTTTATGTAAGACATTCACATTTGTACAGTCACATCATCTACCATAGTGTTGAATTTCAAGTCAAATATCATTAGAGCTATGAGTGATTGCGATGCGGTTTTGCGGGTTTTTGACTTAATTTCAAATTGAATTGTTATATACGGTTCCCTTAAATAACATTTTCAAATTATAGTTTTATGAAGTAATTTGAAGGTGCAGTTTTAAGCGGTAGCAACTAGCAGGTGATTCTAAGTGGTGGCATTAAACAAAAATATTGTATAATTGATAAATTAATATAAGGTGTTATGATATTTAAGAAAACCAAAATATATTAAAATTGAAAAATATTTTTTTTGAAACAAGATGTATTTTGCATATAAAATACACATTGCAATCTCTTTTATTTCACTTACATTCGATATGTAATGCAATGTAATGTTGTTTTATTATAATGCAAAACAAAATGCATTTTAGCAACAATATTGAAAGAACGTAAAGAGAAAACAACACTAAACCACCCAAAATAGGCGTTTTTTTACACTTTAACATAAATTTTGTTAAGAATTTTACTTTGTCATCTGATTATGACGGAGATGGTCTTCAAATATCCCAAGAATTGCTGATCCTCAATTGTAAACAAATTTCACAACGGGAGATAAAATTTGATCGGTTATAAGAACATCAAAACTCAATAACTAAACAGAAAGGCAATGATATCAGGGAAACAAGAAAAGAAAAAGGGATATCTACAAAATCCCCCCTTATGTTCGGGCTAATTACAAAAAAATCTATTGATTGAATTGGAATTAGAAGGAAAGAAGGCGTGGAGCTTAAATAATTCACTCAGAACGCTTTTTAAAAGATTACGCGGTTAAGGTTTTTGAAAATTACAAAAAAAACCCATAAGGTTTGATTCCGTCTTACATTTTTTCCTTTCATAAATGAAAAGCATTTCAAATACTTCTGATATTTATAGAAATATTACAATTATCCTCTTAAATTTAAGACAAAATCAAATTTGATTAGACTTTTTGTAATTTTGAAGTCTGGGTTTTTTTGTAATTAGCCGAAATGTTAGGTTTTTCCCTTTTTTTTTAATTATCCCACAGGAAAATTACTCCACCATCATATAATTCAAACTTTTCACTGTACAGACAAATCAATTCCGCAGACAGACAGAGAAATCTCACCTCATTTACACCAAACAGAGTAGACCAAGAGTTATCAAAAAAATTGCCTTCTTAGAGACTATAAAATCCTAAGATTCATCAGACAAATTCCTATTGAAAAAGTAAGTCCGAATTGTTTTTACACAAAACCATGTCTAGCAATTGCAAGAGAATTCATACCAGATTGCAATTCGTAGACCCGAGTCTCTACCGAAGACCCCAAAGATTTAGCTCAACGGAAAAAGAAGTTAATCAACGGTATGGTTAGAACGAATCCAACATCTTTGGACAGAGATCTAAACTCCGATATTGTCACTGCCTGAATCAGCTAAAACCATCAAACGTCCTGGTGTTTTCACAAATTTGCTACAGTATTAAACGAAGAAAGAAAAATTCTTAGTGAACAACAAAAATAATAGGGACAATTAAACAACCTTCCCCTGAGGTTTGGGGTAATTACAAAAAAAAAAAACAGAAGTTTTTGAAAATTACAAAAATCCCTTTGATATTTGATTTTGTATTACACTTTACCCCTTCATAAGCAAAAACATTTCAAACACCCTCTTTACATTTGTAAAAATATTACATTTCTCCTAGGCAGAATCAAACAATAGGTTTTTTTTCGTAATTATGAAAATTCTTTGGGTTTTTTTGTAATTATCCCAAACCTCATGGATAGTTTTCATGTTGCAAAAAGATTCAAACATATATATCTCACCTATATGGCTCTTCACTGAGTCGTCTGACCGCACCTGCGGTATCCCTATAGACAACACGATTAGGGACGTCTGAAATTTTAATCCCCAACACGCTCGCAAACTTTTCGTACAGTTCTTCGTACGAACCTAGTAAAGAAAGATCCATAGTCCAAGCAAAATCCTCCGATTGCACAAAAACTTTGCAATGACCAGTCTCCGCTTGAAATCCTTCACATGATGATGCATCATTACGGTTAAGGTGTGACCCGGATCCATCCGAAGTATTCCCAACTTTATCCGCATTGCAACCGTACGAACTATTCAGAACGGTATCGCTCGAACGACTCATAGAAGAAATCTGCTCCTCGGTATGTATCGGCTGACCAAAAAGCACGAATTTCGCCCCTTTCTCATTATTATTATCAGATTTTTTCGATGCTTGACCCGAATTTTTGTTTTCACTAATGCCAGGCTCGGGAATAATGGGAGTACGCAGAAAACTACCTGGGAACAAACTCGAGTAGCGATTTGGTAAAGAGAAACCGTGTTGAGGATGCCTGGCTCCCTGCATGCCAGCAGGTGTGTTATCCGAACGACAACCAATGAGATTGTTGTACGGACCGAGAAATTGATTGTTAGAAAATGCCGGTGAAGTAACTTGTTTGGCACAATCTGGATGTTGCGGTAATCTCATTTTCTTAGGCGGAGGAGGAGGCAAGAGAGGAGGCATACTCGATTCTAATGCCACTTGCCATGGGCTGATGCGTTTCATGTTTTGAAGCAGATTATGCTCGTCCCATTGCACCTGCAATTATTCACCTTAATTAAGAACTAAGATGGAAACTTAAAAGGAGCCAAGAAGAGATTATCACACTCTCGTAGCAATTCAGTCACCAAGGCTAGCAGGAATAATTCAATAATGATAAATATAATAAAGCTTCTCTGTAGATCACTATAAGTCATTACATATTTACATATACCGAGATGATTTAGGACCTAGAACAATAGAGGCACAATCTACAATCACATAGCAAGTGAAAATTGACATGAAATATTCACTGAGCTTATTCTTAAAACGAAACCAAGAAAAATACCTGGAGACGTCTCCAAGGCGAATCAGGCCACAAAACCGGATCAACAATCTCAACGGATAATATAGTTCCCGTGTACCAACCAATACGCATCCAATCCTCTAGCTCAAAACGCCATCTTGAACCTCATCCCATGGGACCAATGCACACGCATTGCTGCCATTACAAGAGATGCCCTCACACAGAACTTCGGCGTTCCAGCTCCCGGCCAGTAAATCACCTCAAACAGTTTCCCACTAACCGCGAGAGTCGCAGCTCCAATCACATCTTCCACTTCCACTCGTCCCCTGCTACTCCTCCCGCGTCTAATTCCCACACAGAGATCGCCGTTTCCTAACCTCATGCAAGCAATCGAATCACCCGACATGAGCTTCTTACTGTTCACGAAACCACTCCATCCCGTTGTCAATAGGTGCCGACGTAGCCTCCCCCTGAAAATATGCTTGAAATTCCAAACGCCATCGTGAACGTCCTTCACGTGAATCGTCTGAGCTGGCGGATTGGGGCCGCACTCTAATTTAGGAAAAACCATGTCCGCGCAATACTTAGGTACCGAAAACCCTCCACCGCAATTTGCGTCCGATTGCGTTAACATCTTTGTAACCGCCGGGGGCTTGTCTTGATTTTCGACATTGGCCTCAATAGTACCGTCATTAACGAAATCGAGAGTGTTTACGTTAACGGGAACCAATCGAATTTTCGCGAAAACCTCGTCCATCTTGGGAGTTGCCAACAGCTTGATTGTGGATACTCTGCAGGGTATGCAAGGAGGGAACCTAGGGCAACTTCCTAAATCGACGTTTTCGGAACATTGCTCGAGATGACCTTGAGGGAAGTAAAACACCTTGGAATTTACCGGCGGCATTTGGATCATGCTGCCGGCACAGGCATGCCAAAACTGAGAATCCACACATTTCTTAGTTTCTTCCGTTTTTTCTTTAGACTCTATAAAGGTAATCGTCATTGCAACCAATTTTTCAGAGTAATTGCTGTCACAAAATAGAAAGATTCATGTGAAAGTAAAGATGAATTAATCAGACAAAATAAGAAGATTAATAATATCTAAAATAATTCTAAGTTCTTACCATACTTATCTCCAGTAGGCAAACAAATCCATCCGAATTCCGAAGGAACAACAGGAAATACATTGAAGAAATTATATTCGCACTCCTAGACAATCAAATTCCTAATCGCCGAAAAAGGAAAAAAAAAAAACAGTTCGTGTTCAATCCACGAAAATCTCATTTTCCCCAATATTTCACACTGTTTCAGCTAAAAATTCAGACCAGATAAGTATCCTTTCCATAGATTCTCGACTAACTTTACACACAAAATCAATACCGCATTAAAATTGGATGAAATAAAACCTTTTCCAACTTCTTTCTCCATAAAATTCAAAACCTACCAACAAATTCACCGCACTTCCACTTCTCACAAAAAGCACGCAACCACTTTTTTTTTCCAAATTAACTAAAAATAAAGATGAATTACTCAGACAAAATAAGAAGAGTAACAAAAAAAATTGATAACAGAAATCCAAAAATGATGAAGAACCGTTGATTTTCTTCTACTTCAACTTCTCCGTCTCCCATGCTTGTACTCAACTCCATTTACACATATAAAAGCTTCTCTGTATATTATAGCTTTTAGCAGAGCCTTATTTATTTTTTTTGTTTCTTATTGTTTTTAAAAAATAACCTGATGAATTTTATGACTGTAATTTAGTATTCTTCGGTTTAACGAAAAGTGACATGATAATAATATTTCTTACCTTTTTTTTTAAATACATCTCTCTTTTTTTAATCTTTTTTTTTGTTGTTTTAATAAATTGCACATGTAATATTTTTTTGATTGTTTATTAATTATAATCTGTAATATGAATATATGTATTCTGTTCGCCTGTTCCTTAATGTGTCCGATTTAATTTTTTAATTTTTTTTCATGTTCCCATTTACAACATGATATTAGAGGTGGTCACGGTTTTGGTCCTTTTGGAACCGCCAATACCGGTTCCAAAATCACCGATTTTGGTTCCTCATTTTGGAGGAATTGGAACCGTTGCCTCACGGTTCCGATCTAGTTCGGAACCCGATTTCTTTACGGTTCCGGTTCCGATTTTAACCGGAACCGTTTGTTTATCTTTTGATAATTTTTTATTTTTTAAAATAGTTTATTAATTTCAGTTTTAAAAAAAAGGAAAATAAAGAAAAAGACTTGGACTTAATATTCAATAAGTTTTATACTTAATTTTAATAATAATATTAAACTATTTATATATACTATTAGAGTATAGAAGAATCTAAGTTTTTTTTTTGAGGGTTTTTTTTTTATCAAATAATCAAAATGTCATACAATGTCATGTCCGTCAAGGCGGGAGAAAATCAAAGAACAAATAACATATCACTACGATATCTAGAAAGACTATCATAGAGAGAAATGTAAAGAATAAAAGGAGAACCAATGATCTATAAAAATCTGAAGCTCGGATATCCCAGCTGGTCCATCCGAATGAGCGCAAGAAGGTGGTGAGAAGTCGTGCCCTCATGAACAATGTGATCGCCAAGGCGGCAGCTCGCTCCCAACTCTCTAGGTGATCTGTTTGGTCGATTCCCTCTCTGTGTATGTGGGAAATCGAATCGAAGGTCCTCGGATGTTCCGAATGCGAATCGGGGTGTGTTGAACTGCCAAGAGCGAGGCCACCACTGTAGTGATCGTGGTGACCACCGCCACTGCGTCTAACTTGATCCAAATCAAGAGAAAAATCGGGCATGCCGCAGCCCCATCTCCGGCTAGTAGCTCGGCATGAAAGCTGACACCGCCTGGAAGGAACGTGAAACGCCAACATAAGTCCGCCCAAATGATCCCGAATCAATCCCCTCCGCCAGCTATCGGTGTGCCGGATCAAACGAACCATCCGTGTTCGGCTTGATCCGAGGGAGCCGAGGAGCTCGCCAAGTCACCATCCTCGGCTGCGTGGAACCCGTGGTGGATCACTCCCCGCAAAAAGCCAACAAGGGGGAAGCATCCGGACCAATCGATGGGTTCGAGACGCCGACCAAACAAGGATCCGAGATACCGCTCCACCACCGCCAAATAATGTGAGAAGCCAAGAAAGGAATGTGTCGATGCTTGACACTATTCCTTTCCGTCCAGATAAACCATAAAATCAAGCAGGGAACCAAGAAACTCAAGTGCCTCGTGTGTGATCCGTGTGTGCGATTCCTCCAAAATGAAAGGAACAATATCATATCAATGGTGTGTGGAAGTGCAGTGTTAAAAACATGTATCATGTAGAAGAATCTAAGTTCACATAGTTTACTTACAACATTTGGTTTAAAACATGTATCATGTAGTTGCGAAAATAAAATTTCGTTCATATCCAATCGCAGCCTTAATATTTCTTCTAGCATGTATTTACCAAAACAAATTTGTTGGTTTTAACCTTAAAAAAATGGTTCCATCATGGTTCCACCGACGGTTCCATAGTTTTTGAGACCTAGGAACCGGAACCTGCCTACACGGTTCTGGTTCCGGTTTTAGAACCATTGACCACAGTTGCGGTTTAGGAACCGTTGACAATGGTTTCGGTTCCAATTTGAAACACAGTTTCGGTTGCATTTGGCCTCCCCAACATGATATCATTAACTACTTTTATATAGTGTACTGTGTATTATTATTATTTTTAGATAGTGTTTTAATGCACGATAAATATAATGTAATTTTTTTAGAATATGAACATATTTTTTATAAGTAAAAACATTATTTTGGAACCTTTTTTTAGGAAAAAAAAAAATTGAGAGTAGTGTACCGGCTACTGTTCACAATCCTCAATTTAGTCCATTGTTGGAAGGAATGAGAGTATTACGGTTAGTCAAAACTATAACTAAAATTTCTCCATGTAATTTTGTGGCTAGGCAAAATAGTTGAGCAAAAAACACTCATTTCTTACTCCTTGTTTATTTTATTTATTAATTATTGTTATTCCCTTTATGCAAAATAACTGACGTGTTGGCAGCAATGTTTTTAAACCCGGACCGGACATTGAACCGGATTAATAATTGGGTCATTGGGTCACTGGTTCAACCGGTTAAACCGTTCTAGAAAAATCGGTCGACTATATACATACACACACACACATATATATATATATAAATGTAAAAGATATATACATGTACAAATGTAAAAAAATATCAAATACAAATAAAATAAAATAAATTATAATACCAAATATATGTATAAATAGAATATAAGGAAAAGTTATATGTAAATTTACCAAATAATTTTCCGTTTGTAATAAAATAAAGAACATTTTGCTTAAAAAAAATTGAATTCACCGGTTTTCGGGTTTTTTACCGGGTTTGACCGGGTGGCAAAGGTTTTTTAGCCACCCAGTTTTAATTTAGAATCGGACCGGACATGTGACCGGTTCCCGGTTAAACCGGTCGAACCGGCCGGCCCAGTCCGATTTTCAAAACATTGGTTGGCAGTTGGCACGTAAAAAATTCTTAAAAAAATGACATTTTGATATCCTCAAGGTTGTTGAAAATATATTTTTCTCAAATTATTTCCAACTAACACTATGCGTAAAATTTGCTTTATTCCCAAATTAACATTTATGATCAATTAAGAGTATATTGGGTATTTTAATACTGTCCTTGTTTTTTTTCTTCCCACTTCACTTATTTTCAGTGTTAGACGCCCATAGGCCTATTCGATTTTGCCTAAACCGGTCAAAAAAGTCGTTTTGGCTGAAAATCGACGTAGGCAGCACCAAATCGGAGCTAAGCGCTCTCCTAGGCGGCCAAAAAATTGGGCTAGGCGTCTAAACAGAAAAAAATCAGCTAAAAAGTGGTAAAAAAGAAAAAAAGAAAAAAAAAACAGAAAAATAGTGTTGTTTCTAGGCGCTGGTTTCCCATTTAGTTAGCGCCTAATATTTCTGTAACCATACTTATTTTGAATAGTAGGAAATCTGGATGTTAGTTTTGGAAGTGAGAGTGGTTCGTAATCCAAGTAGTTAACTACCATAACTGCCCATGAACATTCTATAGTCTTTCAATATTCCGAGGCCCCATAGTAATCCACCTAGCTAGTTTCAGAATTTATCTTTACCCTAGCCATTTACTTTTCCTGACACCAAAAAGTGTGTGCATATATTAATATATATATATATATATATATATATGAACATTGGAATATATTTTACCCCGAATTAATAATCGGCATAGAATGAACATAAATTAGTAATGGCATAAGTTGAGGATTAAGGACTAAGGATTAAGGAACACTATCGTATCCTAAAATAATGCAGGTTGTTGCAACCTCTGTTGTAAAAATCCCCGCCTAGTCTCGATTAATCCCCGCCTAGGCGCTAGGTCCCCCTTGTCCGCCTACGATTTTTTTTCCGATTAGGTCCGCCTAATCCCCCCTAACTCCGCCTAGGCGCTAGGCCCCGCCTACTCGCTTTAGCGAGCGCCTAGCGCTTTTTACAACATTGGTTGCAACTAAATGTAGACAGGCAAAGTAAAGCTTAGGAGTTAGGAATTCGAGAGTGTGCTAGCTGTTAAAATAAGTTCGGTCCGGTGATAGGGACGGGCCGGATTGTGATATTGTAGGCCTTAAAAGAGTTGGGCCTATATGACCTGATCCATTAGACTCGAAATCTCCGGTCAGCCCAATTTTTCATATGTATTTTTACGGTTTAGGCCTCCAACATGGCGGCATGATGGAACTTCGGCCAGCATGGCCTGATTTTCTCTGTGGCTAGACAGGCTTGTACCGGTTCGACCCAACCCATTTGACAACTCTAAGTCTATCCCATTACCACCACCACCCATTACTCCATCAGAGGTCAATTCGTGTCCTGTTAGGGTTCTTGTGTCGTGTCGAGACATAAAATTCATGTTATTTTTGTCAGGTTGCTCAACTCTAAGCCGATCTGTTTAATTTTGGACGTCAAATTTCCCAACTCTAACCCAACCTATTTACTATTCGTGATTTTTGGGTCAACCCAAAGTGACATGTATATTTTGAATATATAAATAACTCATCTATTTATATTAGTTATATATATGGTTGTACTTGTATGAGTTAATTTTAATCCAAAAATTATATTTATATACATTTGATAATTTTTTAAAATTCAATATTATACTAACAATATATTCAACTATTATCGCAAAAACAATAAAATAACATCACAATCGTGTCAAATGGGTTAATCATATCATTTCAAGTTAATACTAACTCGACAAGTTTATTATTCAGTTATTCAAGTCTGGCCCCATTCTCACTCTAACATACCAAGCCTCAACCTTACCTGTTTATAACGTGTCAAGTTCGTGTCGTATCGGAAATTGTCATCCCTACCCTTACCCCCACCTAGAGATGTAAAATGGGTCGACCCTAATGACTTCAGGCCAGCCCTAACGGGCTTTCGGGCTAAATGGGCCGCTATTAAATGGTCCAACAATATTGGAACCTAGCCTAGCCTTAGCGGGCTTCGGGCTAAATGGGCCACTATCGAGCTTTAAGTCAAAAAATTAAAAAATATAAAATTTTGAACTCGAATATATATAATATTCAAGTTTAACATTTTAAGTTAAAAGTATTCATTAAAAAAAAAATCATGCATAGCCTACAATTACACAACATTAATAAAATTATAAAATTTAATATTTTATGATCTAAATTCTAAATATAAAACTATAATAATAAAAGATAGCATTATATACCTATACAAATAGAAAATTAATATGTTTTTTTGAAATTACACATACGTCTATAAGTTATAATTTTTAAAATTTTATATTTAAATCTATTAAAGATGAAGAGATGTTAATTTGAAAAAAAAACATATATTTAGTAATAGGTAATATGTAATTTATATGATATTAGAATTATATTTTTTAAAAAAATAATTGGCGGGCTAGCGGACTAGCCCGATTAACCTACGGGCTAGCTTTAACGGGTCTTGGGCTAAACGGTCTGGGTCATAAAGGCCAGGATTTAAAAGAGCCAGATAGACCTAACCCTTTTTTTCCGGTTTAAACAGTCCAGACCTATTAGGCTGATCCACTTTGATGTTCGCTTTCAATCTTGGGCCCAAAATCTAGCCCATAACAGTCAAGGTCCAAAAAAATATGCAAGCATTTCATTTCAGACCCATATCAAATAAAGTTTTAATTGAAATGGGCCACAGATAATCTCCAGTTTTGGGCGCTGAACTTGTCTACCCCTTTTTGAACCATATAAAAAAGACAATTTTCAATTAAGAATTGTGTTGTAAACTATTATTAAACTAGAAAGTGAAGAAAAGAAATGCTAAAAATATTAAAAGATAAAATTTCTCTGCGTTAACTTTTTAAATCTAAATTAGTATTATGAAACTAAAGTAACGCATCTATAGTTCCTTCCTTCTTGTATTCATTTAGCATTGCATTTGCGTGTGCATCTAAACTCATTCTCTTAACTTTTAACTCAAATATTTCTTCCTCACAAAAAAAAAAAATCAAATTTTTCCAAAATTGAAAATATTTTACTCGATTGCTTGTATAAAAATAAAATTTTTATGAGTAGGTCTCATGTGATATGGTCGCACCGTACTACGAAAATAGAAAATGATACATTTTCATGTAAAAAGTAACAATTTAAGGTAAAAAATAATATTTTATCTAAAAATCCTTAAATTAGTATGTTTAGAAAAAGTACTACGTTTACCATAAAAGAATCACTTTTGACGCTTAAAAGGATTAATTTCTTTTTTTCGTTGTTCATTGTGACCGTCTCACACAAGTTTTTGCCTTGTTTTACAGTATTACTCTACATGACCAAAACGTTAAATGTTAGTAACCCCATTATGGTTGGGAACCTCTACTTTAATTAGTCGATTTTGAACATCTATTAAAACTCCTATAAGGAAATGAAAATAAATTAATTTCCAAATTACAACAAAAAACATTTTTATTAAAAACGAATCAAAGCATTTTACACATCCTAACTTTTCAAAAGCCCCCATTGATTAGACCCTTCAACAACTGAAATGCCTTGTGTTATTCTGCTGGCAAGAAGAGTACATCACACCACAAAATACCCACATATTCATGATAAAGATGATGAAATGAAACTGAAATTTGTGGGCTTGGGACCATATCTACCTATCATTTTGTCTTAAAATTATCCAGCCCACATGCCGTTTCACCTTCACTCACACATTCATCTTGTCTTAGTTGTGCCCTAGACATAGCTCATCCTATTCTAATCTTGTTTCTTTCCAATCTCATGTCCAATAGTATTGTAATTTGGAAAAAAATTGTGTAAGGCAGTCGCACAATACGACGCGCGGATGATACTTTTGGTGTAGAAAGTGATATATTGTCTGAATCACTTTTTACACTAAAAGTGCAATTCATCACACTGTGCGGCCGTCTTACAAAAAACCTACTCTTGTAATTTTGAGTGATTATGTTTTTTTAAATATTTTCAATTTTATCATGGCATTTTAGAGTCCAATGAAGGTAATAATCCCTTGTGCGCCATGATTTCGTTGACAAGGGGTGGGCAAATGAAGTAGGCAAGGATTTTTTTAAGAGGTATTGTCCGCTTTGACTGAACATATTGTCTTTAAAAAAGACGCTTATTCGGAAATATTAATGGGTATTAATTCTTACTTATAAGTCTCAGTTTAAACATGTGTTCTTTCGATGTGGATGATATCCTCCCAACAAATTTATATTTCATGTGTGAGACGGTCTCACGATAAGACTGATACTTTTTTAATAAAAAAATATCATGTATTATAACTTACAATAATAAAAGTATAAAATTTAAACAAATTTTTTTTATGTCTCACGTCCGCCTCTCATGAGACCTACTGAATAATAATACTAATATATACCTAGTGTAACCGATCCCAAAAAAAAAAAATGCATAGTGTATGATAATGGTATTACAAAAGGAGATAAAATAGCATCTCATGGTGTGTCCTAGTGGTGTTGGGTGGGTTCTTGACGCCAAATATTTCAAGCTTTGGATCCCTACATTTGCATTACTTGGTCGAGTATATCACACAATACTTGTCTAATGCGGTGCCCACCAGAGAGTAGTGGCTGCAGATTTTTCGTTATAAAACAAATAAATAGAAATAAAATAATAAAACTGTTTTAGTGGCTTTTTTTAGTCTTCCATCCGCCCGACCCAATTTTCATTGTGTCGGTTCTTCCGACTTTGGTGGCCTGGCTACGCCATTGATCCGAATAGACGATCCCCCACCGGTTTTGTTGTCATTGGATCAATGTTGTCTCTTTGCCCATAGTTTGTCCAATCTCAACAGCAAACAAGCATCAGCAAAACACAAAATGGTCCATGTTTTTTTCTTTTCTTGCAGGAATATAATGTGGAACACTTGGACCAGTACTGTTTGTCAGTTCACTTTGCCACCATTAATTACCAACCAGCACGGCGAGGTTGCCGACCAACTTCATCGCACTTGTTTTTCACTCATTCCTAAACTAGGAAATTTCATATGTTTGCTCATATTCTTCAACACGAGGATTATTATTTGTGTAGGGGAACAAGCTACCATACAACTTTTATTTAATCTCATCACATAATTATGTGTACAAAAAACATACATCTAATTTATCCTAAAATATATTACTCTTTCAAATGCAAATTTTCATACTAGTATAATAAGGGATATTTACAATTCTAACCCTGAACTTTACCTTAGTTACAAAAAAAACCAATTATTGGAGGTGTAATTTGTAGAATAATACAAGCCTCAAGGGGCTATTTGTAATTTTAAAATGTAACTAGTGTTTTTGGGATAATTACAAAAAAAAACATGAGGTTCAGACTAACTACAAAAAAAAAAACCAATATTTTTGGAAATTACAAAAAAAAAAAATTAGGTTTTATCCGTGATTTATTTGCCCCATTCATATGCAACATTTCAAAAAAGCTCCCTTACGCAGTTACACCCTTGAATTTATGACACAATCAAATTTCAAGTGGTTTTTTGTTATTTTAAAAAAAACTATTGGTTTTTTTGTAATTAGCCCAAACATTAGGGGGCTTTGTGTAATTATCCCTTTTTTAAAAAAGAGATTAACTGGATCAAGAAATACTGGCAGCCGGCTTATCATGGATGCCAAGTTGAGCCCAAGTTATTGTTGGAATTTGGTCTTTGATAAATTGGGTGTTTTGACCCGATTTTGACCAATTAATTAAGTGGTTTCCATTTGTGAAAAATGGAATTAAATAGATTTAATTAATTTTCGTAATTAATTAAATAAGTTCAAACTGGAAAACTTTGGCCTCGCGACGGCGGAACACGGCCGTGCGGTCGGTCGTGCTCCCCACAGAGTTGGAGCACCGCGCGGCGGCGCACGGCCGTGCGCCCTGTCGTGCTCCCCGCACGCAGTGCAGTGCGTCTGCAAATCAAAAATGTGCCTTTTCGAGCCTCGACGCGATTTTCCGTATGGGCACTTCATTGCCTATAATATTGAAGCCCTGCAGATGATTTGATATACGAAAAACTTCAGATAATAACCTGTCATTTGCATCATACGAGCATATTGATTTTCCTTTTCGTTCAAAAGCTTGAAAGTCAAGAACAACTTGTTGTTCGTTGTTGTTCCGATTTCTTTGTCTTTTGCTAACCGAATCAGAAAAGTCGTTGTATCTTAGAGGCGAGCGCAATCGTAAGCACTAGTATACGGGCGTTTTAGTCTTGCGGAGACCGTATCTAATACATGCCTCGACTAAGCGCTTTACACAATCTTCCCGTTTTCCAAAAAAAAAAAACCATACACCGAAAAAATTTTACCCAACAATCGCAAGACGAAAATTTTACGAGTTTATTGTTTTCTGCTCGAGAAGATGGCTTCCGATCGTTCACACCGATGGCTCCGTTTTGAAGATTGCTTCTCTGTTCATGGCGAAAACCGCGAAGTTCTCCTCACGCCGACTTCAAGAGATGGCAAATGAGAAGATCTTTGTTTCTGCGTGATAACCTCGGGGGTCGTTTAGTTTCGTGAAGGAGGAACCCCTACCGTTGGTGATGAAGAATCCGACAATGAACAGAGAACCGCTTGTGGATGCTTGGCATAACAGTGATTTCCTTTGTCGGAATTATATTTTGAAACGGTAGGCGATAACTTGTACAACGCGTATAGTTCGTTTCAAAACATCCAAAGAGTTGTGGGACTCGTTGGAGAAAAAGTATAAAAACAAAGATGCCGGTCAAAGAAATTTGTAGTCGGTAAATTTCTCGATTATAAGATGGTTGACACCAAGACGGTGATTAGCCAAGTACAAGAAATTCGGATCATACTTCACGACTTAGTATGCGAAGGGATGATTCTCGAGTGAGTCATTCAAGTGGGCTGCGATTATCAAAAATTGCCGCCTTCGTGGAAAGAGTTTAAGAACTATCTCAAGCACAAACGTAAGGAAATGGGGCTTGAGGATTTGATGGTTCGACTTCGGATTGAGGAAGACAACTGGGATTCCGAATGGAAATCGGCAAATGTGGGGGTATGATCATACTTTGTGGAACACCAGTGGAGTTTCTGTTGCATTTCTAAATGTAACAGAAGGTGTTGCCAAAAGTATTGTAAACACCAAAACCACATTTGCATGGGGTGTTGTCGAAAGTGTTGTAACACTAAAGACAGACACCGTGACAAGTTGAATCTGAAGTCCTACTAAAGATGTGATAACATCAAAGGTTTCACAAAAGATATTGGAGTTGTTGAACTAAGGTCTGAAATCTGGTAGAACGAGATTCTAACTGGATTGTCAGGACAATGTTCTAACAAAGTAAAATAGAGTGGCCAAGAGCCATGAAAGTTCTGGGTGACTTTATGTTAAACAAAGATACCGGAAGTTGAAAGGGGAGCTTGACTTTTAAGCAACCCACATAAAGGAGATTGCATTGAAATATGGGGGTGCTTTGGAAAAAGTAGAAGCACCAAGGAAATAAATTCAGCATGTATGATATAAGTGATGGTACGATCATTAGATCATGAAATGTTGTATTTATTAAAAGTGTCCTTTCGAGTAAAGGAAAGAGGTAAGTCTAGACATTTTTGTCGTAGACACAATACCAATAAATGGTTGATTTCGAATGGGGTTATTTCGGTTGACTACGTGAAGTTAAAAGAAAACCTTGCGGATCCACTTATAAAAGGCATAAATCGAGATCAACTGTATAAACTGTTAAGGGGAATGGGTTTAAAATCCACAACTTAAAGAATGTTCATAGCGGTAACCCAACCTTGTGAATTGGAGATCCCAAGACCTTGGTTCAATGGGACAACTAAGTTATGAATGTTCAGCTGAACACTTGGAAAATGTGTTAGCTCATTCTCGATACATCCAAGTGTATTTAAACCTGCTGAGTGTGGTGAGGTTAAGTTTAAGACTTTTAATGATTCCTATACCGAAAGGTGGAGTATGGCAGGATACTCTTCAATAGGAGATCACCTATATAAGTGAGAAGTAACGGCCGCTTCGAAAGAAACACTTATGAATCTAAGATATGGTCCAGGGCCGAAATGGACACAACGTGAGAACAACAAGTGTTAGAGTTGTTATTGTGTAAGTATTGTTGTCTTGGTTTACACAAACGGCTGAGTAGTTCAAGACATCCCGTCACTAAGCAGCTAGTAAATCCGATAGTACCTTACTAAGGAAGGTTCAAAGCCACAAGCTACCTATCCTGATGCAATAACGATTCGCCGAGACTTTCAAGCGAATCTGCATACACGCATGCATTAATTTCATTCATGTGGGGGATTATTGGAATTTGGTTTTTGATAAATTGGGTGTTGACCCGATTTTGACCAATTAATTAAGTGGTTTCCATTTGTGAAAAATGGAATTAAATAGATTTAATTAATTTTCGTAATTAATTAAATAAGTTCAAACTGGGAAAGCTTCGGCCTCGCGCACGGGCGGGAACACGGCCGTGCGGTCGGGTCGTGCTCCCTCTGAGAGAGTTGGAGCACCAAGCGCACGGGCGGGCGCACGGCCCGTGCGTCTGTCGTGCGCCAAGCGAGAGTTGGAGCACCAAGCACGGCAAGCGCACGCCCGTGCGCGCCGGTCGTGCTCCCCTGCAAGCGCAGTGCGTCTGCTTCGATGCAAATGTGCCTTTTTCGAGCCTACAAACGCGATTTTCCGTATGGGCACTTCATTGCCTATAATATTGAAGCCCCGCAGATGATTTGATATACGAAAAACTCGGATAATAACTCGTCATTTGCATCATACGAGCATATTGATTTTCCTTTTCGTTCAAAAGCTTGAAAGTCAAGAACAACTTGTTGTTCGTTGTTGTTCCCGGTTTCTTTGTCTTTGCTAACCGGAATCGTAAAGTCGTTGTATCTTAGAGGCGGCCTTAGGAACCATAAGCACTAGTATACGAGCGTTTTTTCTTGCGGAGATCGTATCTAATACATGCCTCACTAAGCCTTTACACAATCTTCCAGCCATTTTCCAAAAAAACAGAAACCATACACCAGAAAATTTTACCCAACAGTTATGACTTCAAGTAATTCCTCCAAAGTTCCATAACCACCTCCACCTGTATATATAACAAGGACATATTTGGTTGCACATTAATAGAGTTTTGATGATTTGCATTCATCTTATATCTTATAGGGAAAAATTGGATCTTTCATTGAACTGAGAATGTCACATTAGTGCTTATAGACATTGTTCTAAAAATTCCCGCCTAACTCCGATTAGGTCCCACCCAGGCTCCGTCTAGGCGCTAGGGCCTGTCGATCGTCCGACTAACGTCTAACGCTTTTTAGAATATTACTTGTAGATAAAGGAAAGATCCTCATTTAATCGAATCAAATTACTAACTAAAATACTTTATCTCGATCAAAAATTGGATAATAATTGAAGAATAGTCATTAAATGACATGCTATCCCACCTCAGTTAGGCAGGGCATGTTTGGCCCCAGTCCTTTTACATTTCCCAAAATTGGTATTTATTATTCTCATCCTTTAGTAAATGAGAGCAGCATTATCCTTAGGGATGACAATTTCCTCCAAACCCGACGGAGGATCCGATACCCGACCCTAACGGAGGAGGGTATGGAGGGTAGTTTTGTACCCGATTAAATAAATAGGTACGTGGGTATGGGTATTTTCGGGTATGGGTATGGAGGTGGGTCTAGGTACATCCTACCCATACCCTACCCGATACACGATTAAATAATAATATTATATATATAATATATCTACATATATATTTATTTATAATATTTTACATATATTTTTTATTTATACAACTCTATTTATTTATATTTAAAGAAAATGATTTTCCCCAGTCTCAACCAAAATGTACTAACCCACTAACACTTTTGTTTAATCCTTTTTAATATTTTGCTATATTTTTATAATATATAGTTAAGCTAATTCTTATCTCGTATTCTTTTTTCCTTATTGTTTCCTTTAGAATTTAGTAAATATCTATATTTTTATTTAAATAACTCAATTTTCTCTTTAAAAAAGAAATAACTAAAATTTGAAAAAAATACAATTGTAAGTGGTAAGAGGGTATGGGTAGGGTATGAATACCCGATCCTCCGATGGGTATGGGGATGGGTATGAAAACCGAATACCCGATGGGTATGGGTATGAGTATGGGTATGAATATAATAAATGGGTATGGGGATGGAGGATGTAGAATCCTACCCGAATCCTACCCATTGCCATCCCTAATTTATCCTCTGCAAGCTAATGATTTCAATTGCACCACATGGTAGTAGTTATTCAATATTTATTTTAGGGATAATTACAAAAACTACCCTGAAATTTAGTTTAATTACAAAAAAGTCGAGTAATCTTTTAAAATTACAAATACTTTATTGAGGCATTACAAATACAACATTGAGGTTTTTTTCAGATTACCCTCTCAACACTGCAATTTGTGAAATAGAAACATATTGTCAAGGGATATTTGTAGTTTTTAAAGATAACCTCAAGGGTAACATTTATAGATATCCGTTTAATTTTAGGGATAATTACAAACCTATCCTGAGATTTTGGGTACTTACAAAAAAAAAAAAAAACGATACGTTTGAAAATTACAAAAAAAATAAAATTAAGCATAATCAAATGTGTTAAATATGAAGGGGTAATTGTAATATTCTACAAATGTAAGGGGACATAATCAAAATCATTGATACAAGAATCAAACCTCATAAAGACCGAAAGAAATACTAATACAAAAACTTCAAAATCAAGACACGAATTAAAATAATAATACATAACCTACCTTATAATTCAAACACGAATAGAAGCGCCCCCCAGGGTTATCTTCAGTCCATGACGTGCGCAAGACTGCCCTAGTTCCACAAAAGCAATCGATTGAGCTTGTTGTGTGAGACATTGAAAGGATTTCTCAAAATTTGTTGCCTAGGGTTCTTGGTGTGAGAACTGGGGGGAAGATGGATGTTTTGCAATTTATTATCGATTTTATCCCCCCCCAAAATCTGATTGTGTAATTAGTTTCCCTCCAAAATATTTTCCACATGGATATTACCTATTATTTTAATATATTATTTCCACCTAGGATGGGTTGACTTGCCAAGGTGTCAAAAAAGGACCAGAAAATTCAAAAACTCCCAAATTCATGGGGTCAGTGGGGTCACGTGCCATTTTCCGGCGACCTTTTCAAATCTCCGACGTATTTTGGACTTAAATTGCCATAAATTATAAATTACTGTACTTAATGTGCCACACCCCTGAATTAGCGGTCTATTATGCAAGTACCCAATACATAGTGGACTAAGTATGCATTTTAGCTCTTCAATTTTGCTATCTATGTAGGAATTGAGCAATTATTGAAGTCAACAATGGTTTTTGGTTGGTGAAATTTTAAACTGCAGTTATATTTGGAAATGGCAATGTATCTTGTAAATTACAATGATTAATAATCTTAAGGGAAAAAAAAAAGAGGAATGGAAATGAACATGGTTTAAAGTTTTAATATTTCAGAATGAACAATAGTTTTGAACTTCTAACTTCACCGCCTGTAATTGATGGTGTGGTTTCATCAATTTTTTTTTATAAAAAATAGGGATAATTACAAATGATCATCACTAATGCAACAGGATAGACTTTAGCAGCAGACAGAAATAATAGTAACTTTGAATTGGGTGATCCGACACACCGAGTGGTAGTATATTATCGGTTATGAATTATTGTCCTCCAACATCACACGTAGCCACCAGAAATACTACAAATTAATATCGGAAGTGCCAATATGATTTCCACCAATACAACATAATTATTGTCTTCCCACATTATACACGACCACCATAAAAACTACAAACTAATATTCAAAGTGGCAAATAATTTCCACCAATACAAGAAGAATCATTAAATGGTAAATGATTCGAGAGAATGACCATTGGTTGCTCCCAAAAAAAAGTCCTCTCTTCGCCGATCACCTTTCCAGATGAAGTCCACCACGAAACCTGCACAAGGGGGGCTGGAGGGGGGCTCCAGCGTACCTTCTCCGATGCCTAAGTCAGTGCCTTGTAAAGGAAGTAAAGGCTAGAGAGATAAAAGCAATGTAACAGTAAAAAAATGAGATTAGGTTAGAATGAACCTGGGCTTGAGCCTTTTATACCTTAGCTAGGATTAGGGTTTCCGTAAAATTCGGGATTCCGTTACGATTTGGTGTCAGAGTCATCATTAGATAAGGATCGGATCTCATAAAAACCCTAATTTTACGCCCGTAAGACCATAGCTCCGACCTGTCTCAGGACACGTCGGTCCCTTGTATTGTGCGAAGCCCCCGTGCATTTCCAAGGCATCCTCAGTACCTCATACATCTTTTTGGCTCGAGCTGACCTCCTCCTCCGACGTCAGGTTAGACTACAATAGGTCAATAACCTTACGCAGGTCAACCTCATAACAGTCCTACAACCGCGTACTTGGGCCTTAACAGGTCGGCCACATAGGATAAGCCTTCCACTTATTTATGGGCTCAGTAGGTCGGCCCAAGACAAGCCTTAGATCAATCTCAAACCGCAAGCCTCCACAGATCGGCCCAAGGCTTAATGCTTAACAGATCAACCCAATATCATGGGCCTTGCTGGATTGGTCCGGGGCCGTAGGCCTGGTCAGGTCGGCCCAACATCAAACCTCATCCCGTCGGCCCAGTGTCACGGACCTGTCAGGTCGGCCCAGACCGTATTTTACCCTTATCAATTCCTCCCCCCAACTATGGATTGGTCTTCGCCTAAACCATAGTTGCTGACAGGTCGAGCTGACCTATTTTTAGGGTTCACACTTTTCACATTCCCGCCGGCTCTTGGTTTTCAAAATTCATGCCGCCCTTTGGCCTCTCGAGTGCCTGCCACATGGATGTGATTGATGAGACGTCTTTTTGAATTTCTGATGCTTCATAAACCGTGCTCTGTCCCTCCGAATACTGAGGCAACTCCTCATTCTCTTTCTTCTCCTATAAAAGCCCCTCTTCTTCCTCATTCACTACTTTTGCCTTCTCGAATTCCAGAGCCTCTCTCAAGCAGATAAGTCCTTCTTCTCCGGTGGAATTCTTCAAATTCCGGCGAGTTTCAAAGACTTAGGCTCCGACCCACTTTTCCCTTTATCTCCATCCAGTAAGTAATCCCCCTTTTCTTGAATTTTTTCTTTTTTTTGTTATGGCATCTTCTTCTTCTGCCTCGACGCCGTCGGACCCAGTTGTCGCCGATTTAGAACGGTGGGCCATAATGACGGGTTCTATTCCACCACCACTCTCTCTCACCAGAGTCCATCCGTTGGATCCTGATACCACCGAATCCAATTCGGATTCGGGCCAGGACTCCGACACAATAGAGATCCGAACTCCAAGCTCGGGTCCTCTACCCGTGTACCCACACGACTTTAGGGAGACCACCCTTTCAGCCTCCAATCTCTTAACCATAAAAAGGACTGCTCAAATTCCTTCTACCTTCAAACTCTCTTTGCCTAGCTGCTCGACCGACCTAACCGACCTCCCCCAATGCCCTAGCCTTTTTGCAGTCGATAGAGGCGGTCTCGTTTCCCATCCATCCGTTCATGGGTCAGGGTGTCCGAGTTCTCCCGGGTACCCTTAACCAACTAGCTCCGAACTCCTTCCGTATCCTGGCCGGATTCATCATTTTGACGAAGTACTTAGAAATAGAGCCCACTCTGGAACTATTTTTCGCCCTATTCCAAATAAAGAGCTCGACCACTAAGGGTCTTTTCTACATTACCTCCCGAGGTGATGCTCAATTTTTAAGCAAGTATCCTTCCTCCAACAAATTCTGGAAGGATATATTTCTTCATTTCTTTCCCCCGAGCTTGGGGGTTTCCTATTGCTTGGACCTGGACCATTCCTCTCCAACACAAACATAACCCCAGATCGGTCTCCCGATCTCCAAGCTCAAATAAATAAACTTACCCTGGTCAAGTATGACCTTTCTCGCCTAATAACCCCATCACTCCTGTACTACTTTGAGCTGAGCTCCATCGTGGCCCCCTTGCCTTGTGACATTGGTAATTGTCATTTTTGTAGTTAATTTACTTTTCTCTTACTCGTTAGCTAATCTTTCCTCTTTGTGCATATATGTTTATGGCACAAATGGTTGCCGAGCTGGATGACGAGGAGCAACAAATTGCTCCTGGCTCACTCCCACCCTCGTCCAGTGCTGCCGCCCCGAGCCCTGGAGGTCAGCCTCCTCTACTACGACGACCTGATACGGCTGCTGTAGTGATAGCCGATCTCACAGCCCTAGGGGCTCAACCTTCTATCCGACCTCCTCCTCCCAAGAGGTCGGGTGTCGGTACTAGCGCAGGGGCAGCCAAGAAGGCGAAGACCACCACTCCTCCCGCTGCTGCTCTCTCTCTCGCACTCCTATTCATACACCCAATCAGACCTTTTTCACAGGCAATTCTATCTTGAAGAATAATGATGGAACTTTTGCCATTCAATACGTCCAAGGCAACTGCCTGAACCCTGACCGAACTGCCTTGGAGAAGCTCAATGATGCCGAGCTGGTGAGCTCCTTCTACTTGAACCATTCGAAAGCCGAGGCACAGCTAGCCGCCCTGATCTCCTGGGCTCGAGTCGGTTTTGCTGATCCCTCCAATATTGCCGAGCTCAATAATACTAAGAAGGAGTGCGCTCGGCTGAAAGCTCGGGAGACTAAGCTCACGGAGGAGAATCGCCGGTACAAGGATAGGGAGGAGGTCAATAAGGCTACTGTGGCCTCTCTGGAGGCCAAGGTAAAGGCTCTGGAGACTGACAATGCTGATCTCAAGACCGAGCTGAATGATCTCCAAATCCGCTGCACTGTCAATGCCGATCAGGCCCGAGCTGAGGGCATCGAAGCTGGTCGCCAAAGTTTCCTTACCTCTCTCAAAGGCTCTTCAATAGTTCAAGCTATTCGGGAGAGAGTGAAGCAGGCCTTTTTGAGCTCCAGGGAATTTATCAAGGTACTTTCTGTATCTGCCATGGAGTACTACGACTTTGCTTTTGACCAAGCTGAGCTTCAGCTCAGGGGACGCGGTTGTTTGATACATGTTTTTATCTTAATTTTGATGATTTTGTTTTGCACCAAAACAATGTTTTTTTATTGTTGTCCAAATACTCCTAAATGATTTAAAATGGTTTTAATATTTTCCGGAGTATTTCTTCAAGTTTATTTTCGTCTAAATTGGACAACGCTTTTAATGATTTTACGTTATTGGGTTTTCACTCTCAAACGATGTTTCTAAATATTGTCCTAATACTCCCGATCGGTCTAAAATGTTTTTACTATTTTTCGGAGTATTTCTTGTTGTTTATCTTCAATTAAATATTGGACAACACTTTGGTTTTGAGGCCAACCGGTCGCCCTATTGGGCAACCCGTGCACTGAAGAGTACGTTGAACCCAAAAGTTGAGCCTGGAGTGTAAAAGGGCGGTCGACCGGTCGCATCTGGGCGTCGGCCGTCGCCCAGGGTGCGGCCGGTGCAAGTGCATTTAAAATGAACACTTGATCTTTGCAAAATCCATGAGGGGACGGTTGGGGTGATGGTCGATCGGTCGAGGTATCGTCGGCCGGTCGCCTGTTATTATTTTGCTGTGTATTCTTCTAACGTCTATTTACGTGCGGCCCGTCGCCGCTATCTTTGACAAAGAAATTTCGACCGTTTGACGTGAGACACTTTTCCTTAAATTGTGGTATTGATTTCTAACAGCTATATTCTTGATCTTAATTGTATTTTTCTCAGAGATTTTCAATCCCCAAGAGGAGCCTATGTGCTTGATCAATCATCTCCTATAAATAGAGGAAGTTTTGGAGCAACCTATATAATAATTGAGATACAACACAACAAGATACACTTCAAGCAAATACTTGGTCTTTCATTGTTATTATTCTTGTTGTAAATTTGCCTAGCTTATCACTTTCACATCCTTGAGGTCTAGGCTATTCTTGATTACACTTTGCACTCAAATTGTATTATTCATTATTGAGTTGTAATCTTGATTTTTGGTCATCATTCAACACAAGATATCCTTGTGAGTGTTCTTGTGGTAAGAACACACTTGGATGATCTAGGTGATAGGTGCAAGAAGATTGTGGTGATCTTTTTATTGTGGTGTTGAAGAACTTGGCATTCTTCAAGGTTGAAGATTGTGGTAATCTTCACAAGGTGCCGTTGAAGGAAGATTGTGGTGATCTTCAAAGGAGATTGTGGTAATCTCCAAAGGTGTTGTTGAAGAAGAGTGTGGTGCTCTTCAAGGTGTTGTTGTAAGTTGGTGTTGTATTAATTTGTGGTAAATTAATAAAATCTTTTTCTTTTTGAAATCCATCCCTGATATACTTTGGGGTGGTAGAGGATTAGGCCCTAGGTGGGTTGAACCTCTATAAATCGACGCGTGTTGTTTACATTCCGCTCCTTTATTATTGTGTTTGAGCTTTTGGTTCGAAAAGAGGGCGAAATCGAAAAGATGGAGATAATCTATTCACCCCCCCTCTAGATTATCGTAGCCGCTTGGACTTACAAGTGGTATCAAAGCCAAACTCTTTGGCAAGCTCGTTTCACATCGCGAGTGAAGAGGAACGATCGTCGGCTATGAATGAAGCTCATCTATCCGCACCTCCACCACCAAGCCACCACTATTTGATTCCAAAAATTTTATTTTTTGGAAAGAAAGAATGGAATGTTATTTACAAGGTTGCGGGTTCGACATTTGGAACACCGTCATAAATGGAGAGTCCATTCCGATGAAAGATACACCACACACCAAAGAGCTCAATGATGAAGAGAAGAAATTCATCTCCTTAAATGGTAAAGCTCTTAATATTTTGTATTGTTCATTTACTAATTTGGAATATGAACATATTATAGGAATTCCATCGGCACATGAAGTATGGCAAAATTAGAAGCCATCTATGGAGTATTTGCAAATGAAAGGAGTCAAACAAAAGCATCTACTTCTCAAAGGGATACAATGTCAAATCTAAGGAACAAGCCTCTTACAACTTCCAACTATGAAGAAGTTGAACATTGCTTTATGGGCATTGAAGAAGAAAATAAGGTATGTCTTAAGCCCTCTACTTCTTATGATATTGTTATTCAAAATGATTATAGTGATTTGCAAAATGATTTTGATGATCTTCAAGATGAATTCCAAAGCTTGCTTGTTAAGTACAAAAATTTGAAAAAGGAATTCAATATTTTGAAAAATGATAAGGATAGTTTATTTACTTCCTATGAATCACTATCATGTGCTCACACCACCACTCTTGATAAGGTTAGAAACCTTGAAATAGAAAATAGTACTCTTGTTGAGAATATTGAAGGCATGAAAAAGGATTTATTAAAATCCAACTTAAGTACCAACAAAATGCCTAATATTGTTGATGTTCATAATTGTGATAAAATGAAACAAGGACTTGATCATAAGCCTAATGTTGTTAATCATATGAAAAGGAATCAAGTCTATAAGCATGTTGGTCATTATGCTCCTAGAATTATTACATGCTTTTATTGCGGTAAAAAGGGTCATACGGTAAACACTTGTCGGGCTAGAAATAGCTCTAATTATTGTTGGAGACCTAAAAGTCTCAAGACTAATCCTAAAAGACCCAAACACATAAGGGTACCACAAAATAATGTGTTATTAGGTACCCGTGAAATAATGATCGAAGAAAATTCATACCGCTAAGAAGACATCAAATGACCGTTTCATTTGATCAAAGAAGGAGAAACTATTTTCGACAAAGCCAATTTTCAAGAAGAGGATATAATATAAATTGGGAAAAACATAATCCTTGGAAATGGCAAAGACATCATCAACAAGATGATTTTCAAAGAAGAAGAGACTCTCAACAAAGGGAAGGCAACAAACCTTGGAAATGGAGTAATCAAAAGGGCCATCATCAACAAAGTGACTTCTCAAGGGGAAGATATCATCAACAATGGGAAAGACACAACCCATGGAAATGGAGTAATTGGTAAACCGTATCTCCCCATTTAAATATGCATTTTATTTTATGACTGTTTTTATTTTTGTCTTAATTGCAAAATGAGTTTTCAAGTATTTAGTTTTTAAAATTGAGGTCTTCAATATATATTTGTGCTTTTAAAGTATTTGTGAAAAAGAAGACCTTATATAATGTTTTAAAACTCTTGTGCATTTAATTAGACTTTTTGTGGTTTATTATCTCTTATGTATTTTTATAGCATAAGCTCTTTTCTTGATATTACTTGCCTACACTTGTGTTTTTGTGCAAATTTTGTCTAAGAATTGTGTAGGATATATATCTCATCTTCATTGGCTATTTCGTCATCAATGTTTCTTAAACTATCGAGGTATGTTCACTCGTATTTCCCTTAGAAACTTGATATTATGTTTATGCACATATCTTTCAAGATATTTCATTTCAACCCCTTAAGTGCCTCTAAATGATTTTGTGAATTTTTCTCTAAAAGGCACTACTCGTTAAATCCCGTTTATCTCGAGTTTATTTTATTCTCGTTACTTGTATTTGTTGGATTTAGTCCATGATTATCTTTTTGGATAGTTTTAAAACTTTTGGGGTGCAAAATCAATTTTTGTAAAATGAGAGAATGAAAAATTACACTTTGGGGCGGTCAAAGCGGGGCGGCCGGTGCATCCGCACGTCGACCGGCCGCACCCCACCCCGGCCGCTTCGCCTAGGGTTATTTTTCAAGATTATAACGGTCTGTTCTTCACTTTCGAAACAACAAACATTTCTCCAAACCCTTGTTCAGCGTATTTCACCCCTTTTCTTTAAAATCTTCTATTCTTCATCATTTTTCACGATTCTTGTTGCTAATCTTCTTATTTTCACTAGAATCTTACATATATAGGCTCCTCCTAGAAATTCCACCGATCAAAATCCCACTTCTAAGAGAAGAAAGGGTGGAGAGGGTACTTGAGAAATCGGCGAGACGGCCGAACAAAGGGATATTCGAGCCGCTCAAAGAAACGTGGCTCGAAGGTGATGATGTTCAAAATCCCATTCTCTCTCGGGCCCAAATCACCGAGCTCCGCGGAACAATTTCGCTCGAAAATTGCCGTTGGGCGAAAGGTAAAAATCTTTGTTACTCAAGCTCCTAATTCCCGCAATGCTATTAATTTCATCAATAAGTATGCGGAATGGTACTATGAGGATTCGGGGATGGGAGGTAAATCTATTGCTCGGACTAAAATGTGTCGTTTTAGTTCATTTACAAATGAGTATCCTACTATAAGAGGATTTTTGAGGAGCAAGGTTGGATGCATTTATGGGAGCATGCTTATGTGTTGTATGATGATGATATTATCCAACTCTTTTATGCCAATATGTGGGTCGAATATGATAATGAAAGAAAGCCGATTGCCGTTAATTAGCTTATAAAGGGTCGTCATTTTAGATGGACTCCCAATGATATTTGCCGGCTTTTACATGTTAGAGAAGGTGGTTGGGATTATTTCTCTTGTGGGACTTGGAATGATGAAATGTTGGGGGTGTCGATGAAAGAAGTTAAGACGTGTTTGGGAGTATGGCCAAAGTATTCTTTGTTGGCAATGACACTTGAGCATCGTATTTTATCGGTCATTGTCGATATTGCATTTGTGGTAAGTCGGGAAAGATGCCTAGCAATATGGATTATTTTTGACTTATAAGATTGCTAGGAGGAACCACTTAACTTTGGTGCCATACTTATTCAATGTCTAATCGAGTCCATTACTCAAGGTAATAAGAAGTTGGTTATGGGAAATTGGATTTGTAAACTTCTTATTCAATCGGGACTACCTTCGTCGGAGTGTAACTCGGAGGTATTTCAAAACGACTTTGACATTGATAACATCGCCCAAATGGTCACTATGCGCAAGAATATGGAAATCCGACCAACCAAAATGGCGAGAGGAAGAGGTCAAGAGTCTCCGATCCTAATGACTTCTTTGATGACATCGAGGCCGCAAGATTGGCGGAAGAGGGCGAACCGAGCAATCCGGAGGGTAATACCGTGCTCAACCGCCTAGGAGGTATACTCAAGCCGAATTTGATGAGATGAGGGCTTTTCATGAGACGAGGTATGAGGCTTTGGAGCAAAAGACCTCCAAAATGCAAAAGTCTATCGGCAAGTTAAAGAAATTCATCAAGGACTTAATTCCGGATCTTGCTTCTCCTCGGATGAGGAATGATGTTACCCCACCCCTTTACTTTCTAGCATTTTCATTTAAGTTGCTTTGTACTTTTATGAACTTTTGTAAAACTCATTTGTACTAATGATATTTGCTTGTTTTTCTTAAAAGGGTTAATATTGCAAGTTGATAATGACTTGTGGGTGTTCATGATATTGATAGAGTATTTGATGGTAAAAATACTCTAATTTAAGCATTGTTTGATAATTGGTATGAAGTACTTGATGGTAAAAGTGCTTCTTTTAAATGCTTTGATCATTATGCTTAGTTGCATATGCATTGGGACATTTGATATATCATACATGTATTGTTTAAGGCATGACTTATATTACTTGATGGTTGCTCTAATTTTTGGCATTTGTAATGCCTTGATCATTCTTAGCTTATCTCAATTGGGTTGAACCCTTGAGAATCTACTTTGAGCTTCTTATTTGATGAACAAATGTTGCGTATGTTGCATATGATCTTATTGAGCTTTGGAATGAGGTTGATTGTTGATATGATAATTTTTGGCTTGAACCTTTTACAAGGACTATATACAACCTCTTTTATTTTTTATGCACTCAAGGTGTTCGATGAATTGTCACAATGAATTGTTCGACTTTTACTCTTATGCTTTCATATGTCTTATATACTCATTGAGATCATGTCTTGACACTTAAACGAGCTTATGGAAATCAAATGATACATTTCTCCCATTTTTTTCGGATTATAAGCTTATCTCCTCGAATGGTTGATAAATTGTCTCTTTGGCGCACTTTGATATACTTGTATGATGTTTTTATCATCCTAACATTCTTTTTGATGATTCCAAAGGGGGAGAAACAGGAAAATGGCTCGTTAGCTCAAAGAAGCTAATAAGTTGTGATTTATTTTTAGTCCAATTGTTGCTTGATGGACTTATATAATGATGTTTTGTGACAGGGGGAGCTTATAAGCTCTTGAACAAATTGTAAAAGCTAAAAGCTTTTAGCTTATGGAAAATTGCTCTTACATTATTCTTGATATGCTTGTTGATAGGGGGAGCTTGTGCTTATTATTGAAAATATCTACTCCCTACTTGGTTGCTTTAATATTTTTGGAAATTTTGGTTGCTTCCAAACGGTCAAATGTTTTTTTCCGGAAAATCATTGCTCTCTTAGTTTGTGTTAAAATTGTTTTGGTTTGTAATCATAAAAAAGGGGGAGATTGTTTGATACATGTTTTTATCTTAATTTTGATGATTTTGTTTTGCACCAAAACAATGTTTTTTTATTGTTGTCCAAATACTCCTAAATGATTTAAAATGGTTTTAATATTTTCCTAGAGTATTTCTTCAAGTTTATTTTCGTCTAAATTGGACAACGCTTTTAATGATTTTACGTTATTGGGTTTTCACTCTCAAACGATGTTTCTAAATGTTGTCCTAATACTCCCGATCGGTCTAAAATGTTTTTACTATTTTTCGGAGTATTTCTTGTTGTTTATCTTCGATTAAATATTGGACAACACTTTGGTTTTGAGGCCAACCGTCGCCCTATTGGGCAACCCGTACTGAAGAAAGTACGTTGAACCCAAAAGTTGAGCTTGGAGTGTAAAAGGGCAGTCGATCAGGACGACCGGTCGCCCAGTGCGACGGTGCTGCAAGTGTGTTTCAAATGAACACTTGATCTTTGCAAAATCCATGAGGGGACCGGTTGGGGTGATGGTCGACGGTCGAGGTATACGTCGACCGGTCGCCCGTGTTATTTTCTTTGTGTATTCTTCTAACGTCTATTTACGTGCGGCCGTCGCTTATCTTTTGACAAATTTTCGACCGTTTGACAATGACACTTTTCCTTAAATTGTGGTATTGATTTCTAACAGCTATATTCTTGATCTTAATTGTATTTTTCTCAGTAGATTTTCAATCCCCAAGAGGAGCCTATGCTTGATCAATCATCTCCTATAAATAGAGGAAGTTTTGGAGCAACCTATATAATAATTGAGATACAACACAACAAGATACACTTCAAGCAAATACTTGGTCTTTCATTGTTATTATTCTTGTTGTAAATTTGTCTAGCTTATCACTTTCACATCCTTGAGGTCTAGGCTATTCTTGATTACACTTTGCACTCAAATTGTATTATTCATTATTGAGTTGTAATCTTGATTTTTGGTCATCATTCAACACAAGATATCCTTGTGAGTGTTCTTGTGGTAAGAACACACTTGGATGATCTAGGTGATAGGCAAGAAGATTGTGGTGATCTTTTTATTGTGGTGTTGAAGAACTTGGCATTCTTCAGGTTGAAGATTGTGGTAATCTTCACAAGGTGCCGTTGAAGGAAGATTGTGGTGATCTTCAAAGGGAGATTGTGGTAATCTCCAAAGGTGTTGTTGAAGAAGAGTGTGGTGCTCTTCAAGGTGTTGTTGTAAGTTGGTGTTGTATTAATTTGTGGTAAATTAATAAAATCTTTTTCTTTTTGAAATCCATCCCTGGATATCTTTGGGGTGGTAGAGGATTAGGCCCTAGGTGGGTTGAACCTCTATAAATCGACGTGTTGTTTACATTCCGCTCCTTTATTATTGTGTTTGAGCTTTTGGTTCGAAAAAGAGGGCGAAATCGAAAAGATGGAGATAATCTATTCACCCCCCCTCTAGATTATCGTAGCCGCTTGGACTTACAGCGGTATCACTACCGAGCCCTTTGATCGTCGAGGTCCCAGAAAAGTCTTGCCTGATCCCAAGGGCTTCGTGTTCTCTGAAGAGGCGGAGCGTCTCAATCTTGCTCCTGTGGAGGTATTCATAGAATCCCTATCTGCTCCTTTTATCCTCCACCCCCCTCCCGGCTCGGGGTCCTTCTCAGCTCCCCGGAAGTCAGCCAACCCCTCAGCTTCCCGAAGGCCCTTCTCAAGTTCAGGAAATCCCGGATGATGATCCCGATCTCGCACTCATAAGTGACGTGACCATCTCCATGGACGACCTGAACACTGAAAATATTCCTCCTACTGCTTAGGAGCTTTGTCTTAGTTTTGTAATTTTTCATTATGCACTTTGTAATTATTTTGAATGATCAATGAAGTTTCCTTGCAATTCTATTTTCTCGATCTCCATTCTGGTTTATCAAAGTAAAGTACAGCTCGGGCTGCAATTAGATAAATCGCATGTTGCCTTGTTGTTTGTTGTGTTTTATTTTTTTTTTTTTACAAAAAAGATTGGCATATTGTGCTTCTCGTGGCCCCAAGTATTTGGAGACTAGCTCGAGCTGAGCTCCAAATACTTGTCTTCTTTCAAAGGAAGCTGGCTCGAGCCGAGCTCCTTGCATGGCCTCGTGGCCCCAAGTATTTGGAGACTAGCTCGAGCTGAGCTCCAAATACCTGTCAATTTTTGGATTTCTGTTTCCCGAACTCATAGTTTAAGGCAACATATCATTTCATTCAAAACGAGTAAATTGATTACATCAGACATTCCTCTATTTTAGGAATGATATTTCTTCAAATTGCAACTATTCCAAGCCCTGGGGAGTTTTCGACCCCCGAGCTCTTCCAGCTCATATGCACATCCTGCCAGCACCTTTACTACCCGAAGTGGTCCTTCCCAATTCGCCTCTAGTTTCCCTTTATTCTTGCTAGCATCCGACCTTCTCAAAACCAAGTCACCGACCTGAAAGGCCCTTTTCTTCACTTTCTTGTCATAGGCTGCCTTGATCCTTCCTCGCGTCCGTTCCATCTGCAAAAATGCCATCTCCCTTTTCTCATTTATAGTATCCAACGCCTCTCATACCAGCATCTCATTAGCATTCTCATCAAAATTCTGAACTCGGTGCGTTTCCATCCCGATCTATGTCGGTACCACAGCATTCATACCATACACCAAGCTAAATAGAGCCTCGCCAGTTGCCTCCTTTGGATTAGTTCGATAAGCCCACAACACCGAGCTGAGCTCTCGAACCCATGCCCCCCCTGCTTTCTCAAGCCAGGCTTTCAGTCCTTGGACAAGAATTCTGTTAGTTACTTCCACCTGCCCATTGGCCTGTGGATGGGCCACCGATGTGAAGTTTTGCTTGATTTTCAACTCTTTACACCAAGCTCGGATTTCTGCCCCCGCGAACTGCGTCCCATTATCTGATATCAAGATCCGAGGCGTTCCATACCGACACACTATGTTTTGCCAAATACATTTCATCACTGCATCCTCATTTATCTTAGCAAGAGGCTCTGCCTCCACCCACTTGCTAAAATAGTCGATTGCCAAAATCAAGAATTTTCTCTGACCTGAAGCCGGAAGAAAAGGACCAACAATATCAATTCCCCATTTTGCAAAAGGACATGCCGAGCTCATTGTCATGAGCTCATCCGCCGGTCGATGTACCAAAGGTGCATGGATCTGACATTTTCCACATGCTCTCACCAACTGCTCTGCTTCCCCCTTCAGGTAAGGCCAAAAATATCCGGCTCTAAGGACTTTCTTCATCAAAACCCTTGCTCCCATGTGATTCCCACAACAACCTTCATGCATCTCTCTTAGCACATACATACCCTCTTCTCCACTCAAACACCTCAGCAAAGGCATAGAGAAGCCCCTCTTATATAACTTGTCTCCGATAATACAAAAACGTGTCGCCCGAATTTTCAGTCGAGCTGCTTCACGCCTACCTGTTGGCAAGACCCCTTCTTTTAGATAGGCTATGATAGCCGACCTCCAATCATCCTTCTCCTCAATCTCTCCGACCTCCAACCCCAACACTATTTCTTTTGCCATCAAAAGTGTGATCTGTTTAGCTTGATTCTCCAAGGCCGAACTGGCCATCTTTGCTAGAAAATCCGCCCGACCGTTCTCTTCCCTTGGGACCTGACATATCTTGATTTCTTTCACTCTCCCCTCTAAAGCTCGGTATGCTTCAACATATCTCTTCATCCTCACTTCCCTAACCTCGAACTCTCCCATAACTTGCTTATGGACGAGCTGAGAATCCATGTAAACAACCATCCTAACTGCCCCCATCTCAATGGCCATTTGCATCCCCCTGATGAATGCTTCATACTCTGCCTCATTATTAGATAGCTTGAACTCCAACCTCACAGCAAAATCATTTTCGATCCCTTGCGGGCTGATCAAGAGGATACCAGCACCACATCCCGAGCTCCTGTCACGCCCCAAAATCGGGAGTCGTGACTCGAACGGTCTAACTATTACCGGTTTACCATGCCGGCTCATTTATTCATTAATATAACCCAAAAAGAAATAGTAAAATCCCAAAATAGAGTGAATATTAAATAAACTAAGCCAGAGTACAGTCGCAGCGGAATTAGAAAATAAAATACAATCCTCATCACAATCATACTTCCTACGGGTCCTACGCCCAACTATTACAAGGAAGTTGCTTAGAACCTGTCCATACATAAAGAAACCATAAAATTCAATTTGTCACAATAGTCCAACACAATAGAGAGCTAATCAGTAGCTTCGAAATCCTCCCCGTGGTCTTCTTCCGGCGGAACCTCATCCTTTGGTTGAAAACAATAGGTGGGAGTGAGACAAAAATTCTCAGTGGGTGTGGTGAGTGTGTGCAAGGGGGGTTTATACTTTTATGCAGTAAAATCGTTTCATGAGTTTTGATGCAAGAAACATGCAATGACATTCTCTTATACTTAATAGTTTTATTAGTATTAGTTAACAATCGATCACATCACAATTGGATCGATTGGTTGCGCAAGACGAAAGTGTGACGCCAACCCCGTCGATCCGTCAATTCATATCGCTTGGTTGCGCACGAAAGTGTGACGCTAACCTGCAGGAGCGATCCGCCAACTCATATCAATTGGTTGCGCACGAAAAGTGTGACGCCAACCTGACCACCTTATACGGCGAGAAGTGTTGATCAAACATCATCTCCCCAAACAAGACACCTTATCCCTCCCCGCGATAGGGCTATAGCCGCTATCCCTATTGGCACGACGTCTCCCACAAAGTGGAGCCATTTAAGCTCGGAGAACGTCATAATCATGATTATACCTTAATCCTACGACCCAATCGCCGCCAAACTCTCCTATCCGGCTCGAGGTTGGGAGTTGGACGATGGAGGCCGGCATGAGACTGTAGCCAAGCTACCCATCCCATACGCGACTTATCCATTCCACAAAACCGTCAATTCATATCAGTTGATTGTGCACGAAAGTGTGACGCCAACCCATCGATCAATCAGGGGCCGTGCGTTCATAGACTCGCGCGTCCGATATTGATCGATCGGTCGATTCAAGTTTCACGCATAGTTCTGGATGGGTAATCTAGCCGGATATTTTATTCAATTCAGTATATTATGCTGAAGTCCTTAATGAAATTTCGGATTATGCGGGCGAGGAAGTCGCCGTATTACTAGTATAATTATTTGGTATGAGAGTCTCGAATAAAATTCGGATAATAATTTAAAATAAAATTTAATTAAATAAATTATAAAATATTTTTAATATTATTATAAATAAACCAAATTTAGAAAAATATAAGTCTCTATGACCTTGGTTATTTTATTTAAAATAAAACATTTTATTAAGATATAAATTTTTTTATGCCGGGTTTTAAAAATTCCATAAGTTGTGATCCTGGACTCGGAAAGGACAAGGTCAGTCTCTAATTTTTCTAAAATTCTAAGGAATCATATTTTAAGGTCTTGGGGTCAAATTTCCAAAAATTACAGTCGGTTCAAAATATTTCGCAAAATTATATTTTTGACCCGATACTTTGAAAATGGATATCTCTTAAACCGGAAGGGTATTAACGAGATTCTGTCTCAAATTTTCTTTAGACAAGTATGTATTAGAGTTAAAAGCGAGTTTTGAAAAAATTCAGATTTAGTATCGATTTTTCTAAAAATTCCATTTTGGCCTCAAAGGTGATTTTACCGTTAAGGGCTCGTTTCAAGCCCGTTTTTTGTGAGATTTAGACTAAATGTCCAGAATACTATTTAAAATAAGTTTGTATTATTTTCGGGTCAGTGGCTGTCCTTATTTTCTAATTTCACAGTTTAATCCCCTAAAGTTCGAAAAATTGTCATTTTGGTGACTAAATGTTTTTATATTTGCATATGTTTGACCCGGAGGGTCCCAAATATTATTATTCATTTATTCAGTCTATTTACAGTAATCAAATTTCAAAATTTCGAAATTTCCTGTTGGGTTTTCACAGTTTTAAGATTTTCACTTTTGGCCCTATATTTAGCCATATTTGAGAGGGAGAGAGTTGGGTGTTGTGTGGTGAAAATGGCTAAGTGATGAAAGGAGGTGATGTATAGCAAAATAATGAAGTCTTCATCCTAGCCTCTTTACTCTAGACACTTAAGTATTTTTGGAAGCTAGCAAATTATGGGCTCATGCTTGGAAGTGTAAGAGTTGTGTCTTGGGGTTGGGGAAGCTTGCATGCTTGTAGAGAATTGGACAAGAAGAAAAAGACAAAAGGAAAAGACAAAGTTGTATCTCCTCTCATATAAATCAAGTCTTATATCTATCTTACTTATATAATTAGTCACCTAGTTATAAGGTATCTAGTAATTCGCAAAGTAGTATTTCATCACTTATAATCTAAGGTATTAAATAGAATTAGAACCAATAATGCAAGTCAAATATATTAATCAAGAAATTAATCACATGATAAAAATTATTTTGAAATATATATATGTAATTTTCGAAATTAATAAAATATTTAAATAAATATTATGCTACAAAAAAATAATTAGTTGTTAAGAGAGAAATCTAACTGGTTAATATATTTTGTTGAAAGTTGAAAGAAACCGACAATCATTAAAGAAGTTAAAATAAGTGTTATTAATATACACCATAAAATAAAAATAATTCTAAGTATAAATGATATATCTATTAGCTAAATCGAGTAGTAATTAGTTCAACAAATCAAGAATGAGGCACTTAGCTATTTTAATATAAAGGTCGGATTTTTAACAAATTATAAATCTCAAATCTTTTTCTTTCGAAATTGAAATTTTACTAGATGAACTTTCAAACCATGAGTCATTATTTTTGTTAAAGTATCAAATTAGTAGTAGATGGTTTTAATAGATCACAAAATAAAATAGTTTGCTTGTAAAGCATAAAATTATTTTCTCATAAAATAGGTTCAAATATTACTTTAATTTATGCCAAGAATTTGAAAAATCATAATAAATTTTTGTTAATTCAAGATAATATATTTGGAGTAAAATTTTGAGTTTATCGAAATGGATATTTCAAAATCTCAAAATTAAGACGTAGTTTCTTTTAAATAAAAAATATTTTGATCGATTGAGCAATAGTAGCTTTATGGAAAACGACTAAATATAAGTATCGTCATCATTAAAAAAAATATGGCGACAAGAGTTTTATTTTTCAAATACTAAATAATCTTAAATAGCATTTTACCGAATCAAGTTGTAAGGGAAATCACAATAGTCGTCAAATTTAAATAATAACATAAATCAATTGCATTATCATGTAATTAGGTAATAAATTAAGCAACGTTAATATTGATAACATATTGTGTTATGGAATACTAAAATAATATATCGGGAAATATATGTGTATCGTGCCGTCCATGGTATAAAAATCCGGGGCCTCACATCCTCCCCTCCTTAAAGGAATTTGGTCCCCAAATTCTCTTCTAGAGTAATTCCATTGAATTCAAAATGAGATTCATATACTTAGTGTATAGGATTATCATAATCTCAATATCAAAATTTGTGCGGCCTAGAGGTGCTCATTTCCGATCCAAGTTCACATCAGTCAGCTTCAAATAATAATCCTGCAAAAATATTCCTAATAAACCCAGTGTAACTAAAAAATTTCTTCCCATCATCACGTAGTAGAAGATATTCACAATACCTTATTCATACGATCCGTAAGATTTGAGAGCATCATTGCTTGATTATCACTTAAGCGATCATATTTAGTCCACAATGCTTTAATATACTATTTCTATAATTATTAGCTCAAAACATCCATCTTATAATCCAAATCTTGAGCATATCCTTGTTTGTCGCAGCTTGTCAATATTTATTCACTTAAGAAAATGGTACTCATTCTAATAGTCTTGATTAACTAAATGGTTACATTTATTCGTATCATCACATCTTTTCTTGGGCAACTTATAGGAGATTTCATAGCTAAAAGGTACAAGGTCGACCAAGATTTTATATCCACTAATATTTAATAATCGAGACCTTATCAATGATTAAATAAGTCATTTTCAAATTTGTAATTATAGGAGTAGTTCCTACTAAAACCTTGATAGCAATCTCAATATCTCAAATCCATAAGGACCTCGATTATTTCAGATAAAAGTGAGCTTCTTATATACCTTATAAACTACTAGTATCCATCTCATTAGTAGTTATTCAACACCTAAGTGCTTGATAACTAAGTCTCAATCAACCAACTAAACTAACAACCAATTCACAATAGGTATCTAAATCACAACAGTATTTTGAATAATCCCACATAATCATTATCCCAGACTTAGTTCACAAGTTAGTCCATTACATCTTAGAAGACACTTAGTAATGCATCGAGTCGAGATCCTGTAGTATTCACATCCTTAATATATCTCAATCGTGACACCCAAATCACAAGTCAAACTTCATTACTTAAAATTGCACAAATATTTAGGAATGAATAACACAATGGTACTACAATCTGTAAATCATACTTAGTGATTCTCATATTATCATTGTTTGAAGTAGTATCACTAAGCATCTAGATCCCATAACACATCGCATAGTAAAGTCAGATACTAACAAATGATAATCTATATCCTTCAAGTCTCATCGTAACGGGGCATTATAACTTTCAGATCAACGATTCCTAAATTACATAACGTCCCAACCGAAAAATATTCGGATATTTTAACACTATGACAATTCAAAAAGAGTTAAAATAGTGTCCAAGATTCAACTTAGGTCATCTAATAGTGGTAACCCAATCCAAGGCAGAGGATCCTATCCTGGTTCAGCTCGGTGTAAGTTCTTTCTTACAAACCGAGCTCTGATACCATAACTGTCACGCCCCAAAATCGGGAGTCGTGACTCGAACGGTCTAACTATTACCGGTTTACCATGCCGGCTCATTTATTCATTAATATAACCCAAACAGAAATAGTAAAATCCCAAAATAGAGTGAATATTAAATAAACTAAGCCAGAGTACAGTCGCAGCAGAATTACAAAATAAAATACAATCCTCATCACAATCATATACTTCGTACGGGTCCTACGCCCAACTATTACAAGGAAGTTGCTTAGAACCTGTCCATACGTAAAGAAACCATAAAATTCAATTTGTCACAATAGTCCAACACAATAGAGAGCTAATCAGTAGCTTCGAAATCCTCCCCGCTTCTTCTTCCTAGGCGAACCTCATCCTTTGGTTGAAAAAAATAGGTGGGAATGAGACAAAAATTCTCAGTGGGTGTGGTGAGTGTGTGCAAGGGGGGTTTATACTTTTATGCAGTAAAATCGTTTCATGAGTTTTGATGCAAGAAACATGCAATGACATTCTCTTATACTTAATAGTTTTATTAGTATTAGTTAACAATCGATCCATTCGATTCGGATCGATTGGTTGCGCACGAAAGTGTGACGCCAACCCGGTCGATCCGTCAATTCATATCGCTTGGTTGCGCACGAAAGTGTGACGCCAACCTGCATATCCGCCACTCATATCAATTGGTTGCGCACGAAAGTGTGACGCCAACCTAGACCACCTTATACGGCAGAGAAGTGTTGATCAAACATCATCTCCCTAAACAGTACACCTTATCCCTCTAGTCGATAGGGCTATAGCCGCTATCCCCTGTTGGCACGACGTCTCAACAAAGGGAGCCATTTAAGCTCGGAGAACGTCATAATCATGATTATACCTAAATCCTACGCCCAATCGCCCGCCAAACTCTCCTATCCTACTCGAGGTTGGGAGTTGGACGATGGAGGCCGGCATGAGACTGTAGCCAAGCTATCCATCCCATACGCGACTTATCCATTCCACAAAACCGTCAATTCATATCAGTTGGTTGTGAACGAAAGTGTGACGCCAACCCAGTCAGTCAATCAGTAGGACCGGTGCGTTCATAGACTCGCCGCGTCCGATATTCAGTCAGTCAGTCAGTTCAAGTTTCACGCATAGTTACCGGATGGGTAATCTAGCCAGATATTTTATTCAATTCAGTATATTATGCTGAAGTTCTTAATGAAATTTCGGATTATGCGGGCGAGGAAGTCGCCGTATTACCAGTATAATTATTCCTGTATGAGAGTCTCGAATAAAATTCGGATAATAATGTAAAATAAAATTTAATTAAATAAATTATAAAATATTTTTAATATTATTATAAATAAACCAAATTTAGAAAAATATAAGTCTCTATGACCTTGGTTATTTTATTTAAAATAAAATATTTTATTAAGATATAAATTTTTTTATGCCGGGTTTTAAAAATTCCATAATTTGTGATCCCGAACTCGGAAAAGGACAAGGTCAGTCTCTAATTTTTCTAAAATTCTAAGGAATCATATTTTCTGGGTCTCGGGGTCAAATTTCCGAAAATTGCAGGTCAGTCCTGAAATATTTCGCAAAATTATATTTTTGACCCGATACTTTGAAAATGGATATCTCTTAAACCGGGAAGGGTATTAACGAGATTCCTGTCTCAAATTTTCTTTAGGACAGTATGTATTAGAGTTAAAAGCAGTTTTGAAAAAAATTCAGATTTAGTATCGATTTTTCTAAAAATCCCATTTTGACCTCAAAGGTGATTTTACCGTTAAGGGCTCGTTTCAAGCCCGTTTTTCGTGAGATTTGGACTAAATGTCCAGAATACTATTTAAAATAAGTTTGTATTATTTTCGGGTCAGTGGCTGTCCTTATTTTCCAATTTCACAGTTTAATCCCCTAAAGTTCGAAAAATTGTCATTTCGGTGACTAAATGTTTTTATATTTGCATATGCTTGACCCGGAGGGTCCCAAATATTATTATTCATTTATTCAGTCTATTTACAGTAATCAAAGTTCAAATTTTCGAAATTTCCAGTTGGGTTTTCACAGTTTTAAGATTTTCACTTTGGCCCTATATTTAGCCATATTTGCAAAACGACCCAAGCTCGATTTTTCCTTCTCAAATTCATATGTCCAGATTATATAAAACATGTTAAGACATATTTTTCATATTTCTCAGTCATTTTCGGATATATATAGAAGTAGACATATAAAGCATACAAAAGCCATTTTCAAGTAATAATCACTTTTGTCAATAGATTCTACTAGACATATATATTATATTTTTCGAAATTTTCCAGAATAAATAACACTAAAAATTTTGACAAAATATTATACATCATATAACATATGCATCATCATACTTTTTATGCAAAAATAATGAGAGATTTGAAAGAGTTTTCACCCACCTCTTGTCCCTTGGTAGTAAGTTGGTCTAGGTAACTTCTCTTTATTAGAACACTTCCTTAAGGTCCCAAGCTTCTTAGGACATCCCCTAGTTTGGGATATTTGGGTGTCAAAATATGAAGAAAATTGGAGAGAAAAAGAAATAAGGAAGAGTTTAAAGCCTATGAAGTTCTTACCTTTCTTGTTTCTTGAAAGCTCCTTAAAAATCACAATCTTCAAGCCTATTGCTCCTTAAATTTTCAGTCCTATCTCTCCATTTTCCAGATTTTTTGCCTTATGGGGTTTGAGAGGGAGAGAGTTGGGTGTTGTGTGGTGAAAATGGCTAAGTGATGAAAGGAGGTGATGTATAGCAAAATAATGAAGTCTTCATCCTAGCCTCTTTACTCTAGACACTTAAGTATTTTTGGAAGCTAGCAAATTATGGGCTCATGCTTGGAAGTGTAAGAGTTGTGTCTTGGGGTTGGGGAAGATTGCATGCTTGTAGAGAATAGGACAAGAAGAAAAAGACAAAAGGAAAAGACAAAGTTGTATCTCCTCTCATATAAATCAAGTCTTATATCTATCTTACTTATATAATTAGTCACCTAGTTATAAGGTATCTAGTAATTCCCAAGTAGTATTTCATCACTTATAATCTAAGGTATTAAATAGAATTAGAACCAATAATGCAAGTCAAATATATTAATCAAGAAATTAATCACATGATAAAAATTATTTTGAAATATATATATGTAATTTTCGAAATTAATAAAATATTTAAATAAATATTATGCTACAAAAAAAAATAATTAGTTGTTAAGAGAGAAATCTAACTCTGTTAATATATTTTGTTGAAAGTTGAAAGAAACCGACAATCATTAAAGAAGTGAAAATATGTGTTATTAATATATACCATAAAATAAAAATAATTCTAAGTATAAATGATATATCTATTAGCTAAATCGAGTAGTAATTAGTTCAACAAATCAAGAATGAGACACTTAGCTATTTTAATATAAAGGTCGGATTTTTAACAAATTATAAATCTCAAATCTTTTTTTCGAAATTGAAATTTTACTAGATGAACTTTCAAACCATGAGTCATTATTTTTGTTAAAGTATCAAATTAGTAGTAGATGGTTTTAATAGATCACAAAATAAAATAGTTTGCTTGTAAAGCATAAAATTATTTTCTCATAAAATAGGTTCAAATATTACTTTAATTTATGCCAAGAATTTGAAAAATCATAATAAATTTTTGTTAATTCAAGATAATATATTTGGAGTAAAATTTTGAGTTTATCGAAATGGATATTTCAAAATCTCAAAATTAAGACGTAGTTTCTTTTAAATAAAAAATATTTTGATCGATTGAGCAATAGTAGCTTTATGGAAAACGACTAAATATAAGTATCGTCATCATTAGAAAAATATGGCGACAAGAGTTTTATTTTTCAAATACTAAATAATGGATTTTAAATAGCATTTTACCGAATCAAGTTGTAAGGAAATGACAATAGTCGTCAAATTTAAATAATAACATAAATCAATTGCATTATCATGTAATTAGGTAATAAATTAAGCAACGTTAATATTGATAACATATTGTGTTATGGAATACTAAAATAATATATCGGAAATATATGTGTATCGTGCCGTCTATGGTATAAAAATCCGGCCTCACATCCTCCCTCTCCTTAAAGGAATTTGGTCCCCAAATTCTCTTCTAGAATAATTCCATTGAATTCAAAATGAGATTCATATACTTAGTGTATAGGATTATCATAATCTCAATATCAAAATTTATGCGGCCTAGAGGTACTCATTTCCGATCCAAGTTCACATCAGTCAGCTTCAAATAATAATCCTGCAAAAATATTCCTAATAAACCCAGTGTAACTCAAAAATTTCTTCCCATCATCACGTAGTAGAAGATATTCACAATACCTTATTCATACGATCCGTAAGATTTGAGAGCATCATTGCTTGATTATCACTTAAGCGATCATATTTAGTCCACAATGCTTTAATATACTATTTCTATAATTATTAGCTCAAAACATCCATCTTATAATCCAAATCTTGAGCATATCCTTGTTTGTCGCAGCTTGTCAATATTTATTCACTTAAGAAAATGGTACTCATTCTAATAGTCTTGATTAACTAAATGGTTACATTTATTCGTATCATCACATCTTTTCTTGGGCAACTTATAGGAGATTTCATAGCTAAAAGGTACAAGGTCGACCAAGATTTTATATCCACTAATATTTAATAATCGAGACCTTATCAATGATTAAATAAGTCATTTTCAAATTTGTAATTATAGGAGTAGTTCCTACTAAAACCTTGATAGCAATCTCAATATCTCATATCCATAAGGACCTCGATTATTTCAGATAAAAGTGAGCTTCTTATATACCTTATAAACAACTAGTATCCATCTCATTAGTAGTTATTCAACACCTAAGTGCTTGATAACTAAGTCTCAATCAACCAACTAAACTAACAACCAATTCACAATAGGTATCTAAATCACAACAGTATTTTGAATAATCCCACATAATCATTATCCCAGACTTAGTTCACAAGTTAGTCCATTACATCTTAGAAGACACTTAGTAATGCATCGAGTCGAGATCCTGTAGTATTCACATCCTTAATATATCTCAATCGTGACACCCAAATCACAAGTCAAACTTCATTACTTAAAATTGCACAAATATTTAGGAATGAATAACACAATGGTACTACAATCTGTAAATCATACTTAGTGATTCTCATATTATCATTGTTTGAAGTAGTATCACTAAGCATCAAGATCCCATAACACATCGCATAGTAAAGTCAGATACTAACAAATGATAATCTATATCCTTCAAGTCTCATCGTAATGGGGCATTATAACTTTCAGATCAACGATTCCTAAATTACATAACGTCCCAACCGAAAAATATTCGGATATTTTAACACTATGACAATTCAAAAAGAGTTAAAATAGTGTCCAAGATTCAACTTAGGTCATCTAATAGTGGTAACCCAATCCAAGGCAGAGGATCCTATCCTGGTTCAGCTCGGTGTAAGTTCTTTCTTACAAACCGAGCTCTGATACCACAACTGTCACGCCCCAAAATCGGGAGTCGTGACTCGAACGGTCTAACTATTACCGGTTTACCATGCCGGCTCATTTATTCATTAATATAACCCAAACAGAAATAGTAAAATCCCAAAATAGAGTGAATATTAAATAAACTAAGCCAGAGTACAGTCGCAGCGGAATTAGAAAATAAAATACAATCCTCATCACAATCATACTTCGTACGGGTCCTACGCCCAACTATTACAAGGAAGTTGCTTAGAACCTGTCCATACGTAAAGAAACCATAAAATTCAATTTGTCACAATAGTCCAACACAATAGAGAGCTAATCAGTAGCTTCGAAATCCTCCCCGTGGTCTTCTTCCGGCGGAACCTCATCCTTTGGTTGAAAAAAATAGGTGGGAGTGAGACAAAAATTCTCAGTGGGTGTGGTGAGTGTGTGCAAGGGGGGTTTATACTTTTATGCAGTAAAATCGTTTCATGAGTTTTGATGCAAGAAACATGCAATGACATTCTCTTATACTTAATAGTTTTATTAGTATTAGTTAACAATCGATCACACGAGATCGGTTGGTTGCATAAGACGAAAGTGTGACGCCAACCTAGTCGATCCGTCAATTCATATCGCTTGGTTGCGCACGAAAGTGTGACGCCAACCTGCATACCCGCCACTCATATCAATTGGTTGCGCACGAAAGTGTGACGCCAACCCAGACCACCTTATACGGCAGAGAAGTGTTGATCAAACATCATCTCCTTAAACAGTACACCTTATCCCTCCAGTCGATAGGGCTATAGCCGCTATCCCTGTTGGCACGACGTCTCCACAGTGGAGCCATTTAAGCTCGGAGAATATCATAATCATGATTATACCCAGAATCCTACGGCCCAATCGTTCGCCAAACTCTCCTATCCGGCTCGAGGTTGGGAGTTGGACGATGGAGGCCGGCATGAGACTGTAGCCAAGCTACCCATCCCATACGCGACTTATCGATTCCACAAAACTGTCAATTCATATCAGTTGGTTGTGAACGAAAGTGTGACGCCAACCCGATCGACCAATCAAGAGACCGTGCGTTCATGACTCGCCAAGGTCCGATATTCATCGATCGATCAATTCAAGTTTCACGCATAGTTACCGGATGGGTAATCTAGCCAGATATTTTATTCAATTCAGTATATTATGCTGAAGTTCTTAATGAAATTTCGGATTATGCGGGCGAGGAAGTCGCCGTATTACCAGTATAATTATTCGGTATGAGAGTCTCGAATAAAATTCGGATAATAATTTAAAATAAAATTTAATTAAATAAATTATAAAATATTTTTAATATTATTATAAATAAACCAAATTTAGAAAAATATAAGTCTCTATGACCTTGGTTATTTTATTTAAAATAAAACATTTTATTAAGATATAAATTTTTTTATGCCGGGTTTTAAAAATTCCATAAGTTGTGATACCGGACTCGGAAAAGGACAAGGTCAGTCTCTAATTTTTCTAAAATTCTAAGGAATCATATTTTCTGGGTCTCGGGGTCAAATTTCCGAAAATTGCAGGTCAGTCCCGAAATATTTCGCAAAATTATATTTTTGACCCGATACTTTGAAAATGGATATCTCTTAAACCGGGAAGGGTATTAACGAGATTCCTGTCTCAAATTTTCTTTAGGACAGTATGTATTAGAGTTAAAAGCAGTTTTGAAAAAAAATCAGATTTAGTATCGATTTTTCTAAAAATTCCATTTTGGCCTCAAAGGTGATTTTACCGTTAAGGGCTCGTTTCAAGCCCGTTTTTCGTGAGATTTGGACTAAATGTCCAGAATACTATTTAAAATAAGTTTGTATTATTTTTGGGTCAGTGGCTGTCCTTATTTTCTAATTTCACATTTTAATCCCCTAAAGTTCGAAAAATTGTCATTTCGGTGACTAAATGTTTTTATATTTGCATATGCTTGACCCGGAGGGTCCCAAATATTATTATTTATTTATTCAGTCTATTTACTGTAATCAAAGTTCAAAATTTCGAAATTTCCAGTTGGGTTTTCACAGTTTTAAGATTTTCATTTTTGGCCCTATATTTAGCCATATTTGCAAAACGACCCAAGCTCGATTTTTCCTTCTCAAATTCATATGTCCAGATTATATAAAACATGTTAAGACATATTTTTCATATTTCTCAGTCATTTTCGGATATATATAGAAGTAGACATATAAAGCATACAAAAGCCATTTTCAAGTAATAATCACTTTTGTCAATAGATTCTACTAGACATATATATATTATATTTTTCGAAATTTTCCAGAATAAATAACACTAAAAATTTTGACAAAATATTATACATCATATAACATATGCATCATCATACTTTTTATGCAAAAATAATGAGAGATTTGAAAGAGTTTTCACCTACCTCTTGTCCCTTGGTAGTAAGTTGGTCTAGGTAACTTCTCTTTATTAGAACACTTCCTTAAGGTCCCAAGCTTCTTAGGACAGCCCCTAGTTTGGGATATTTGGGTGTCAAAATATGAAGAAAATTGGAGAGAAAAAGAAATAAGGAAGAGTTTAAAGCCTATGAAGTTCTTACCTTTCTTGTTTCTTGAAAGCTCCTTAAAAATCACAATCTTCAAGCCTATTGCTCCTTAAATTTTCAGTCCTATCTCTCCATTTTCCAGATTTTTTGCCTTATGGGGTTTGAGAGGGAGAGAGTTGGGTGTTGTGTGGTGAAAATGGCTAAGTGATGAAAGGAGGTGATGTATAGCAAAATAATGAAGTCTTCATCCTAGCCTCTTTACTCTAGACACTTAAGTATTTTTGGAAGCTAGCAAATTATGGGCTCATGCTTGGAAGTGTAAGAGTTATGTCTTGGGGTTGGGGAAGATTGCATGCTTGTAGAGAATAGGACAAGAAGAAAAAGACAAAAGGAAAAGACAAAGTTGTATCTCCTCTCATATAAATCAAGTCTTATATATATCTTACTTATATAATTAGTCACATAGTTATAAGGTATCTAGTAATTCCCAAGTAGTATTTCATCACTTATAATCTAAGGTATTAAATAGAATTAGAACCAATAATGCAAGTCAAATATATTAATCAAGAAATTAATCACATGATAAAAATTATTTTGAAATATATATATGTAATTTTCGAAATTAATAAAATATTTAAATAAATATTATGCTACAAAAAAAAATAATTAGTTGTTAAGAGAGAAATCTAACTGGTTAATATATTTTGTTGAAAGTTGAAAGAAACCGACAATCATTAAAGAAGTGAAAATAAGTGTTATTAATATACACCATAAAATAAAAATAATTCTAAGTATAAATAATATATCTATTAGCTAAATCGAGTAGTAATTAGTTCAACAAATCAAGAATGAGGCACTTAGCTATTTTAATATAAAGGTCGGATTTTTAACAAATTATAAATCTCAAATATCGTTTTTTTTCGAAAATTGAAATTTTACTAGATGAACTTTCAAACCATGAGTCATTATTTTTGTTAAAGTATCAAATTAGTAGTAGATGGTTTTAATAGATCACAAAATAAAATAGTTTGCTTGTAAAGCATAAAATTATTTTCTCATAAAATAGGTTCAAATATTACTTTAATTTATGCCAAGAATTTGAAAAATCATAATAAATTTTTGTTAATTCAAGATAATATATTTGGAGTAAAATTTTGAGTTTATCGAAATGGATATTTCAAAATCTCAAAATTAAGACGTAGTTTCTTTTAAATAAAAAATATTTTGATCGATTGAGCAATAGTAGCTTTATGGAAAACGACTAAATATAAGTATCGTCATCATTAGAAAAAATATGGCGACAAGAGTTTTATTTTTCAAATACTAAATAATGGATTTTAAATAGCATTTTACCGAATCAAGTTGTAAGGGAAATGACAATAGTCGTCAAATTTAAATAATAACATAAATCAATTGCATTATCATGTAATTAGGTAATAAATTAAGCAACGTTAATATTGATAACATATTGTGTTATGGAATACTAAAATAATATATCAGGAAATATATGTGTATCGTGCCGTCTATGGTATAAAAATCCGGGGCTTCACATCCTCCCCTCCTTAAAGGAATTTGGTCCCCAAATTCTCTTATAGAATAATTCCATTGAATTCAAAATGAGATTCATATACTTAGTGTATAGGATTATCATAATCTCAATATCAAAATTTATGCGGCCTAGAGGTGCTCATTTCCGATCCAAGTTCACATCAGTCAGCTTCAAATAATAATCCTGCAAAAATATTCCTAATAAACCCAGTGTAACTCAAAAATTTCTTCCCATCATCACGTAGTAGAAGATATTCACAATATCTTATTCATACGATCCGTAAGATTTGAGAGCATCATTGCTTGATTATCACTTAAGCGATCATATTTAGTCCACAATGCTTTAATATACTATTTCCATAATTATTAGCTCAAAACATCCATCTTATAATCCAAATCTTGAGCATATCCTTGTTTGTCGCAGCTTGTCAATATTTATTCACTTAAGAAAATGGTACTCATTCTAATAGTCTTGATTAACTAAATGGTTACATTTATTCGTATCATCACATCTTTTCTTGGGCAACTTATAGGAGATTTCATAGCTAAAAGGTACAAGGTCGACCAAGATTTTATATCCACTAATATTTAATAATCGAGACCTTATCAATGATTAAATAAGTCATTTTCAAATTTGTAATTATAGGAGTAGTTCCTACTAAAACCTTGATAGCAATCTCAATATCTCATATCCATAAGGACCTCGATTATTTCAGATAAAAGTGAGCTTCTTATATACCTTATAAACTACTAGTATCCATCTCATTAGTAGTTATTCAACACCTAAGTGCTTGATAACTAAGTCTCAATCAACCAACTAAACTAACAACCAATTCACAATAGGTATCTAAATCACAACAAAGATTTTTGAATAATCCCACATAATCATTATCCCGGACTTAGTTCACAAGTTAGTCCATTACATCTTAGAAGACACTTAGTAATGCATCGAGTCGAGATCCCGTAGTATTCACATCCTTAATATATCTCAATCGTGACACCCAAATCACAAGTCAAACTTCATTACTTAAAATTGCACAAATATTTAGGAATGAATAACACAATGGTACTACAATCTGTAAATCATACTTAGTGATTCACATATTATCATTGTTTGAAGTAGTATCACTAAGCATCTAGATCCCATAACACATCGCATAGTCAAGTCAGATACTAACAAATGATAATCTATATCCTTCAAGTCTCATCGTAACGGGGCATTATAACTTTCGATCAACGATTCCTAAATTACATAACGTCCCCAACCGAAAAATATTCGGATATTTTAACACTATGACAATTCAAAAAGAGTTAAAATAGTGTCCAAGATTCAACTTAGGTCATCTAATAGTGGTAACCCAATCCAAGGCAGAGGATCCTATCCTGGTTCAACTCGGTGTAAGTTCTTTCTTACAAACCGAGCTCTGATACCACAACTGTCACGCCCCAAAATCGGGAGTCGTGACTCGAACGGTCTAACTATTACCGGTTTACCATGCCGGCTCATTTATTCATTAATATAACCCAAAACGAAATAGTAAAATCCCAAAATAGAGTGAATATTAAATAAACTAAGCCGAGTACGATCGCGTGAATTAGAAAATAAAATACAATCCTCATCACAATCATACTTAAATGGGTCCTACGCCCAACTATTACAAGGAAGTTGCTTAGAACCCTTATACGTAAAGAAACCATAAAATTCAATTTGTCACAATAGTCCAACACAATAGAGAGCTAATCGAGCTTCAAATCCTCCCCGTGGTCTTCTTCCTCCGAACCTCATCCTTTGGTTGAAAAAAATAGGTGGGAGTGAGACAAAAATTCTCGATGGGTGTGGTGAGTGTGTGCAGGGGGTTTATACTTTTATGCAAGAAAATCGTTTCATGAGTTTTGATGCAAGAAACATGCAATGACATTCTCTTATACTTAATAGTTTTATTAGTATTAGTTAACAAATCCACATCGATTGGATCGGTTGGTTGCGCCGAAAAGTGTGACGCCAACCCGGTCGATCCGTCAATTCATATCGGTTGGTTGCGCACGAAAGTGTGACGCCAACCTGCATCCGCCACTCATATCAATTGGTTGCGCACGAAAGTGTGACGCCAACCTGCACCACCTTATACGGCGGAAGTGTTGATCAAACATCATCTCCTTAAACAAGACACCTTATCCCTCCAGTCGATAGGGCTATAGCCGCTATCCCTGTTGGCACGACGTCTCCACAGTGGAGCCATTTAAGCTCGGAGAATATCATAATCATGATTATACCCAGAATCCTACGGCCCAATCGCCCGCCAAACTCTCCTATCCGGCTCGAGGTTGGGAGTTGGACGATGGAGGCCGGCATGAGACTGTAGCCAAGCTACCCATCCCATACGCGACTTATCCATTCCACAAAACTGTCAATTCATATCAGTTGGTTGTGAACGAAAGTGTGACGCCAACTCATTCAGTCAATCAGTAGGACCGGTGCGTTCATAGACTCACCGCGTCCGATATTCAGTTAGTCAGTCAGTTCCAGTTTCACGCATAGTTACCGGATGGGTAATCTAGCCGGATATTTTATTCAATTCAGTATATTATGCTGAAGTTTTTAATGAAATTTCGGATTATGCGGGCGAGGAAGTCATACCAAGATAATTATTCGGTATGAGAGTCTCGAATAAAATTCGGATAATAATTTAAAATAAAATTTAATTAAATAAATTATAAAATATTTTTAATATTATTATAAATAAACCAAATTTAGAAAAATATAAGTCTCTATGACCTTGGTTATTTTATTTAAAATAAAACATTTTATTAAGATATAAATTTTTTTATGCCGGGTTTTAAAAATTCCATAAGTTGTGATCCCGGACTAGGAAAAGGACAAGGTCAGTCTCTAATTTTTCTAAAATTCTAAGGAATCATATTTTCTGGGTCTTGGGGTCAAATTTCCAAAAATTGCAGGTCAGTCCCGAAATATTTCGCAAAATTATATTTTTGACCCGATACTTTGAAAATGGATATCTATTAAACCGGGAAGGGTATTAACGAGATTCCTATCTCAAATTTTCTTTAGGACAGTATGTATTAGAGTTAAAAGCAGTTTTGAAAAAAATTCAGATTTAGTATCGATTTTTCTAAAAATTCCATTTTGGCCTCAAAGGTGATTTTACCGTTAAGGGCTCGTTTCAAGCCCGTTTTTCGTGAGATTTGGACTAAATGTCCAGAATACTATTTAAAATAAGTTTGTATTATTTTCGGGTCAGTGGCTGTCCTTATTTTCTAATTTCACAGTTTAATCCCCTAAAGTTCGAAAAATTGTCATTTTGGTGACTAAATATTTTTATATTTGCATATGCTTGACCCGGAGGGTCCCAAATATTATTATTCATTTATTCAGTCTATTTACAGTAATCAAAGTTCAAAATTTCGAAATTTCCAGTTGGGTTTTCACAGTTTTAAGATTTTCACTTTTGGCCCTATATTTAGCCATATTTGCAAAACGACCCAAGCTCGATTTTTCCTTCTCAAATTCATATGTACAGATTATATAAAACATGTTAAGACATATTTTTCATATTTCTCAGTCATTTTCGGGTATATATAGAAGTAGACATATAAAGCATACAAAAGCCATTTTCAAGTAATAATCACTTTTGTCAATAGATTCTACTACACATATATATTATATTTTTCGAAATTTTCCAGAATAAATAACACTAAAAATTTTGACAAAATATTATACATCATATAACATATGCATCATCATACTTTTTATGCAAAAATAATGAGAGATTTGAAAGAGTTTTCACCCACCTCTTGTCCCTTGGTAGTAAGTTGGTCTAGGTAACTTCTCTTTATTAGAACACTTCCTTAAGGTCCCAAGCTTCTTAGGACAGCCCCTAGTTTGGGATATTTGGGTGTCAAAATGTGAAGAAAATTGGAGAGAAAAAGAAATAAGGAAGAGTTTAAAGCCTATGAAGTTCTTACCTTTCTTGTTTCTTGAAAGCTCCTTAAAAATCACAATCTTCAAGCCTATTGCTCCTTAAATTTTCAGTCCTATCTCTCCATTTTCCAGATTTTTTGCCTTATGGGGTTTGAGAGGGAGAGAGTTGGGTGTTGTGTGGTGAAAATGGCTAAGTGATGAAAGGAGGTGATGTATAGCAAAATAATGAAGTCTTCATCCTAGCCTCTTTACTCTAGACTGTTAGGAATTTTATTGTTTAGATTTTGATGAATGCCATGTAAAACTTAGAATAGAAAGTTGGCACCCCAATTCTTGCTTTGTAAAATGTATTGTAACAATTAGAGCTGCCAAGTGAGTTAAGTCGCCTACGCCTAACATGCAAGAAGACACCAAGACTCGGAAGGAAGACCTTGCCGTGAAACAAATTTGAATATGGCAAAGAAGAGTAGACGGAACTCTATCAAGAAGAAGCGAGATGAGATGCGGTGAGTGGAGCATCACCAAGTCAACTCAAGAAAAGCCAAGTCTCAAGTTGAAGTGATGAAGAGTCATCCATGATTGGAAGTGACTCTAAGTCACCTGGGAAAGCAAGGAAATGCGATCAAGTTGAGATAATCGTAAAAAGAACCGTTGCCTGAAAATCAAGAGATTTACTTAAACAAGTAATATCTCCAATACAACCTTTCTTGGAGTGCTCGGTCCCGAGGAAGCGTGCAAAAGGAATGAACCAATGGGAAGCACTACACCGTGTCGAACTCAAAAGGTGAAAGAACAATTCATATGAGGAAACGACAACTCCAAGAACTCGCAACAAGACAAGCCAACGATCGCAAGTGACTTTCAAAAATAAGCCTATCTCTTCAACGGGCAAATTTTTGAAAGTTCACTATAAAAGGCCGAGGAGTTTGTTTGAGAAGTAAGAGACACATGCATGACACACACGTGAGATGTACAAGCGATTAGAAAAATCAAACATTCTCAATCCTCAAGCCTGCATTACGAAGTACATCAATCCAACACTCACATGTGAAGGAAAGAGAACTTCAATCGGTTGAAGAGGAAACTTTTGAAAACAAAGGGTCTACATTCCGGAAAGGATTGTAGAAAGGTTCAAGGTTGAACCAAGTCTTAAGCTTTTGGAGGGCTTCGTGATCAAATCCAAAGAGCTTGAGCAAGTGAGTTGAGTAGAGTAACAAGCGGTACCCTGCACCTGCCCGAAGAAGCTTCGAGTCGTGCGAGAAGCCACTGAGTGATCAAGGCGTCTCCAGTCGAGTCCCTAAGGATCAAGTCGGCTGTTGTGATCAAGACTTGTATCTGGACTGTTACCACTTTGTAAACCGATCATTACTTAGTGGATTCCTCCAGGAGTTGGAGAAGAGAGGAGTAGAAGAATTACCCCATCTTCAACCTCTATAAAAACTTCACTGTGTCATTTACATTTCAAAGATTTAAATTCCTCGCACTTTTAACTCGCTTATATCTGATAAGTTTGCTATCCATTTGATAATTTATAAGTACTAAATCAAGCTCTAAAATCTTGCTTAATCAAACTTAAGGGTGTTAAGTCTTCCGCTGAAAATAAAACCACAATTGAGTTAAATTATAGCCAACAAATGAGTTACTCCATCAACACTCAATTTGAGTCTTGAGAGATTAACTCTCTTGAGTGACTAATTCGATTGTCCATCAAGGACACAGTGTGTAGAATCAACTCGTATATTTAAAAGGACTAAATCAAAAATTTGGTAAGGTTTATTCAACCCCCTTCTAAACCTTACACTTACACCCCTGGGACCTACAAGTGGTATCGGAGCGGTTGGTTCATTGAACCCTTCGCACCGGTTCTTGAACTAGATCTCCAAACTTTTCAAAGTCTGCTTTAGTACTTAAACCTTCAAAACTCTTTTTTATTAAAAGTTATTATCATGGAAGCAAATTTGACACGCATCCCTATGTTCACTATTGAAGAATTTGATGATTGGAAAATTCGTATGCGTGCTCATCTATCAAGATTACATGATGAGATGTGGATAGTGATAGAAGATGGGCCTCTGCAAATATTAAAGGTGAACACAATTTTTAAGAGTTGCGGTGAAGGAAGGAGAGAAGAAGATGTCGCTCCCACACCATGGTTGAAAATCCAAGAACCGAGTGGACAAATGATGACAAAAAAGATACAACCTGGACAATGTAGCCAAGGACATCCTTTACAAAACCTTGACAAAGCCATGTTCAATAAAGTCAAATCATGCAAAACGGCTAAAGAAATCGGGACAAGTTGACATTGATTTGTGAAGGCTCGTGAGCAAATCAAAGAAAACAAATTATCGGTGGGTCATCAGAAATTTGAGAATTTCAAAATGATCTCGGGAGAGAACCTGGATCAACTAGACGCTCGGTTCACGAAAATCACAAATGAGTCATGCACTTGGAAAGGAATATACACGAAGAAATGTGTATGAAAATCCTAAAAAGTCTTCCAATGAATGGGAAATGAAGGTCATGGCACCGAGACATTCCATGGACCTATCAAAGACATCCAACCATGAGTTATTCTCGGACCTCAAAGCCTACGAGTTTGAGCCGAGAAGAAAAAAGACAGGAAGAGACAAACTGTACCCAAAACAACTCGCTCTAATTGTCAAAGATGGGAAGAGAGCCGAGGTCAAAGAAGTAATTGACCCGGAAGAAATAGCCCTGATGGTTAAAAGATTTAACAAGTTCTTTAACAAGAACTACAAGAGAGGAAAGGGTGAATCTTCCGAAGACACTCGGCTCCCTCCAAATCAAGGGAAGATAGGCCAACCAAGAGAATGATCATCAAAAAGTTGAGTATCAAAGGGTGACAATCCAAGAATGGAAAGAGTCTGATCAAAAGGTCGAATATCTATCTGAATCAGACAACCAGTCACTATGCCATTGATCGTCCATATCCTGTAGTCAACAAAAATACAGAGATGAAGAAGAAAGGAAGGTCTTGAGAAAGAAGACAAGAAAGGAAAAAGGCAATGATGGCTGCAGAGATCACAAACAACCAAGTCAAGAGAGACAATGATTCGAGAGAGCGATGTGAAGCCGACTACTCAAGTGACTCGAAGAAGAAGCCCGATCGCGCTTGATGGCCAAAGAACAAGATCAAGAAGATGAGGTACAATCTAACTCAACAAACTCGACACTAGTGATAGTGATCGTGACACACACACTTCATCACCTACTTGATCTTTATGATTCATTAGGCAAAATGATGAAAGATTTTGAACACATTAAATCCTCACACACACTATTGAATGAGGAAAACAGCTACTCAAAAGTCAAAACTCAAAGTGACTAAGGAGCCGAGTACTCTAAGTCAAATAGTCATGAAAATGAAAGTTTAAAGGCTGAAAATGCTAAATTAGTAGCGAAATTGCCGCTATAGAAAAGAGGAGAATGACCTCAAGAATGTTATTGCCTCATTCACTAAGGCATCTAAATCATTGGATGATCTTATTATGAGTCAAAGAGAATGTGGAGACAAGACATGCTTAGATTTAATTCCTCGTGCCATGTCAAACCTCAAGAGTAATTTTGGAAAAAGGATCTTCAAGTCATGAAGAGTCCGAAAAATCCAAAACTCTAAATGTTGCACACACATTCACTCCAAAGCACAATACTAAGCAAACGGCCTTGGTTACAAAGGAAAAGGAAAACACCGAGTTGAGTGTCTTTGAAAGGGCAACCGAGAAGAGATTCACCGAGTCCTCAAAGAAACTCCAAACAGAAAATACTCAGTAAAGAAGAAGCGAGCTACAAAAAAAATCCCAAAACCCATAAAAGAAATACATATGATGGGAATGGTAGAAAATATCCAAGCCAAGTGATTGGAATAATGTAAACTATCAAAGACAGACTTATGGAATATAAGCCCAAATGGCAAAGGCCTAGAACTCAAAGAAAGGCCATTCCAAAAGCATAAGAGCTTTCATCAAAGACACATATGCACCTAGGCACTACACTCAAAGACACCACAATTACCCAAGGAAGGCAATTGCTAAAACACATATGCAGGGCATACGCATACAAAAAAGAGACAAACATTTGTATGAACCTAGAATTCCCAAGCAATTTGCCAGGATTAATTATGATTATGGCACGATAGATGGCAACCCCTTAGAGTCAAATCATTTGGCTATAGGTTGGTTGGATCATCTTACAATTCTAACCCCTCGGACCCGCATAAGTATGGGTACCTAAAACTTAATTTCCTTGAGTGCGTTCAAGGAATGTGACTAAGTGCCAAGGAACCTGGTACATGGATAGTGGTCGTTCCCGGACATATGACAGAAATAAGAGCAATCTGTCAAAATTCAAGGAAGTCAAAGGAGCAAAAGTCATATTTGGAGGAAATGAAGCTCCTGGTGAAATAAGAGGCATTGGATCCATCAAGAGGAATGGATTAGAAATCACAGATGTTGCATATGTTGAAGGACTCAACTTCAACTTATCGAGTATCGATCGGCTCGTGACAAGGGCTACAATGTTGGATTCAACATGGGTATATGCCAAATCAAGGATATTGAATCAAATGAAGTTGTCTTTGCAAGGATGTAGACAGAAAAAATATGTATGTAGTGGATTGGTCAACCGCAACACCCAAAGACTTGTCTACTAGCAAAGAGCACAAATTTGAATCAAGTTAGTCGGGGCACAAAAAGTGAGTCACCCGAATTTCAAAACACTTAACAAGTCGGCAAGAAGTCATCTTGTAGAAGGACTTCGGACTCAAGATACAAGAAGGAGAGTATATGTGATGCATGTCGGAAGGGAAAGCAAATCAAGTCGTCATTCAAAGAAAAACATGCCCATCCTCAACAAGAATATTGCATCTACTTCATATGGATCTATTTGGCCCAAAGGGAACCAAACCAAAGATAAGTGGAAAGAAATACACCTTGGTGGTAGTAGATGACTACTCAAGATATACATGGACAATATTCATGTGCAAGAAGAAAGAAACTCTACAAAAACTACCACAAATGATGAAGAGGATTCAAAATGAGAAGAGTCAAACCATTATCAAAATAAGATCGGATAGAGAACCGAGTTTGTCAATGGAATAATAACTCAAGATCTTGTATTGAGAATGGTATTGGTCATGAACTATCAGCAGACAAGGACTCCACAAAGCAGAATGGAGTTGCGAGAAAGAAGGAAGAACCCTCAAAGAAGCGAAGGACCATGTTAGTCAAGCGGGTTACCAAAAAGATTTTGGTCAAGCAATCAACACAACTTGCTACACCCAAAACAGATGTATGATAAACAGACAAACACAAAGACTCCCTATGAGATCCGGACCGGAAGAAAACCAAGTGTTGCATATATCGAAATATTTGGATGTAAATGCTTCATCCACAACAATGGCAAAGACAACCTAAAGGCTTTTGATGCTAAAGTCATGAAGGTATCTTCTTAGGATACTCAACAAAAGAAAGCAAAGCCTACAGGATACTCAACAAAAGAACTATGGTTACGGAAGAATCCATTCATGTAGTATTCGATGAGCCAAATGTAAATGGAGAAGACATTGTAGAGTCACCGATAAGTGAATCATCCAACCATACGAGAAGAGTCCCTATCTTTGGTCCGGCGAATTATCAATTCGTAAGAAGATGAGATAGTCAATCTCAAAAACAACTGGAAAATTTGCGGCTAAGTGACTACAAGAGAGCTGACCACAAAGAACACGGCCGCAAGTCGATCAATCCACTAACTTACTCCAACCCGATGTAAGATGGCTAAGAGACCATCCACCGAACTTGTCATTGGAGACATAAGAGAAGGTGTGAAAACAAGATCCAACACTCAACAAGAAGCTATGTTCACATGCTTCATCTCGCAAATAGAGCCCAAAGATGTGTCACAAGCATTGACGACACACATTGATTCAAGCTATGCAAGAAGAGTCAATCAGTTTGAGAGAAATAAAGTATGGGAATTAGTGCAAAGACCCATACATCAAAATGTTATTGAACAAAATGGGTATTCGAAATAAGATGAACGAGGAAGGCTCTGGGTAAGAAACAAAGCAAGACTAGTAGCCAAAGGATATTGCCAAGAAGAAGGGATAGATTTCGATGAAACATTTGCCCCCGTAGCAAGATTGGAAGCTATAAGGATGTTTCTTGCCTATGCACTCTCACAAGAATTTCATTGTATATCAAATGGATGTAAAAAGTGCATTCCTAAATGGTTTATTGGAAGAAGAAGTGTATGTTGAACAACCTCCAGGATTTGAGCGTAAGACTCTTGGAGACAAGGTATACAAACTCAAGAAAGCCCCCGTATGGATTGAAACAGCACCCATAGCATGGTATGACACCGTCACAATTCCTAACTAAAAACGGATTCACAAAAGGAAAAGTAGATAGAACACTTTTCGTAATTCAAGACAAGAAGAGTATACTGCTTGTTCAAATATATGTGGATGACATCATTTTTGGATCCACTAACAAAGAGTCATTTGTGTGAAAAATTCTCAAACCTCATGCAAAGTAAATTTGAAATGAGCATGATGGGAGAGTCGACATTCTTCCTTGACTCCAAGTGAAACAAATGAAGGATGGAACCTTCATAAGTCAAACAAAATACACCGTGAGAGACTTAATGAAGAAGTTTGGTATGGAGGAGAAGTCTTCGTAAAAATACCAATGAACACCTCACCAAAATGGACATGGATGCGGATGGCAAGCCTGTGGATCAAACAAGATACTGAGCACTTATTGGATCACCGCTCTATCTCACAAAGAAGAGGCGAGACATCACCTTTGTTTGTAGGTGTATGTGCAAGATTTCAATCTGCTCCAAAAGAGAGCCATATGACAAAGCAGCCTAGAGAATATTGAGATACTTGAAAGGAAGCCAAGAAGTTGGCCTATGGTATCCAAAGGAAGGTGGATTCAAGCTAATTGGCTATTCGGACTCGACTATGCTTTGGATGCGAGTTGATAGGAAGAGCACTTCGGCACATGTCAAATGCTAGGAAACAAAGTGATTTCCTGGTTTAGCAAGAAGCAAAACTCAATAGCCACCTCTACACCGGTGCGAGATACATAGTCACGGGCAAATTGTTGCCCAAGTCCTATGGATGAGACAAAGAATGAGAGACTATGAAGTTGAGGAAAAAGAAATTCCAATTATGTGTGATAACACAAGTGCAATTGCAATCACTCAAAATCCCGTGTTGCACTCAAGAACAAAACATATTGATGTCGATATCACTTCATAAGAGATCATGTTGAAAAGAAGGACATCATCCTGGAATATATTTCAACCGATAAACAACTAGCCGACATCTTCACAAAACCATTATGTGAGTCAAGATTTGAAGAACTCAAACATGAGTTGGGATTAATTGAACTAAGCCGAGACACAAAGAACCAAAGAAAAGAAATGGAACAGAAAAAGGAGGTGAAAAAGAGCCGAAAATGAAATCACCAAGAATCACCAGATCGGAAAGACAAATACACACGAGTCACCGATAGCTAAGTCGCTAAGAGAACTCGTGAGAAGTAGAGTTAAATCGGCCTAAGAGATAAGCCAATAACTTATGAGCAAAGTGACAAAAACGCAATCGTTTTGACTAAGCGGGAATGTTTTAAGAAATACGTCAAAGATAATGATGATGTGTACGGACATAAAGCCGCACACCAAGCTTATGATTGGATATAAATGCTTTGCCGCATTAAATACGAGACACGAAATGCTCAATAGGCGTCGCGAAAATCCAAGCCGTTGATTTCGATCATAATTCAAAAACCACCCGCACGCCCTTTCATAAACCATATTTAAACCATTTTCGCCCGTTTCTCTCTCACACTTCTAAAAACTGCTTCATCTCTTTCTCTCAAAAGCAAAGGCAAAATACTCTCAAACCCTATCAATCTTCAAATCATTTTCTCGAGTTTTTCCTTGAAATAATCCTGAGAAATGGCACCAATTTATGACTTTACCAAGTTAGGAAAGCAAATCCACACCGGCTCTACGGTGGATTTTGACTTTAATGATGAAACAGGGTCCGACGACACCCTAGTGAAGAAAATCGCCGAGAAGTTGGAAACGCCTGGCTAAAACCGTTTCTAACGTTAGAATATCCGATGACCTATGTGGAGGAAGTCGCACAATTCTACGTGAATGCCGAGATTCACGATGAAGGAATCAAGTCATCTGCTCACGGAAAGCGGTGACTATCACCGCCAAGATTTGGTGAACATTGCTCACTACCGGCAAGGAGCATCCGAGATTAAAGAAGCCGATGTAAACTTGGCCGACGCATGGAAAGAAGTAGCCAAGTCCGACTTTGCCGATAAAATAATATACACAAAAAAACAAGAGATCACAAGGAGGATTATCACAAGTTGTTGGATATAGTTGCCAAATGTATCGACATCAAATTTGGCACTTTGACCAATCACAAAGGCAAAGCTGATTGTAATGGGCCGTAATCATCGAAGAAAAGAAGATAAATCGGCCGAGTTTGTCTCACAGCAGACTCTGCCCGAACGTGGGGAACAAATTCTTCAAAGAAGATGGCACATTTGGAGGATCCTCAGGATATGGCCTGGTGATTGGCCGGCTATTGGAAGTGAAAGGAGTCCTCTTAGACATGGGAAGGCATTCCATGTTAACAAGAGGATGTTCGAGCAAACCTCTCTCGGCGCACGAGAAGAGAGCTTACGCCAAGAGAGCGACACTAGTGAGGGGAATCACCGACCCCAAAGATACAAATTGCTTTCTCTCCACCAAGAAGAAAGTCGCCCTACACAACAAGCTAAGAAGATCACGCCCTGCGCAAAGAAAAGAAAACCAAACATGCTCCTCGCCCTGCAGCACTCACTGCCCCAAGCAGTGTGTCTCCCCGCCTGCAGCCCCGGCCGTCGAGAGGACTCACAAATACCTTCTCCGATCGTCAAAAGGAGGAGAATCAAGCCAAGACGGCGGCTCCTCGAAACAAACACCAGCAAAGACTGCCCCGCCGCACAAGACTCGAAGACAACATCTCTCGAACCAGAAATTCCCCTGTACAAACTAGGAGACGAAGAAGAATCGTCAAGCGGTCCGAACTAGAGAAACCACCGAGTCGATTACTCGGCTAGCACAAATACCGGAGACTACTCGAGAAGTAGAGTCTCCGATGTAGTTGATGAAACAGCCAAGTCTCTTGAAGGCGATCGCGAAGAGAGGCAACCAAGACACACTGTAGCTCACACAAAGCACAAGAAGAACTGCGGAGCGGATAGTGATGTAATGATCCTATCTCCACCTTACCCGGACATCCAAAATCGTCTGCGTGAGTGGAGGAAATGGAAGTTGAGTAAGTCAAGGAACAGTTCAACGGCCCGAGTTCATAGAAGAAGAAGAGAATCGCTAAATTTCCTTGATTAACTACATGTGCTCCCACTGGATGAAGACAATCGCACGGACATCCTGCAGATCTACAAGGACAATGAGAGAGAAAAGCAAGTCTGAAGAAGCCGAAGCACGTGAGAAGGCAAGCATCCGCCTATCTCCCGCACCCGCGAACACACACATCCTCTCCTTGATGTCTTCTCGGACAGTGATGAGGATCCGAGAATGCCGCCCCACGAGAAGAGTTGCAAATGCAGCAAGCATTGCGCACGAATCAAGAATCCTTCACGAGCAAAGATTAATGGAGGGACCAGGAGAGTCCTCCGAACACACTGAAATCGATCCAATGGGAGTGGTTCAAAAATAGCCACTGTTGTTGCTCTTGCTACCACTTCCCCAACTCACTCGAAAGAAGGCAATAAGGGACTTGGCGATGAAACCGGGATAGTGGGGACCCCACCGAGCCAACCCCTATTGAAGGTGTGCTACCACCGCCCCAACGGCTGAACAATCAATCGAAACAGCCGGGAGTTTGGAGACGAGTGACCCCATTACAAGTCACTCACCGGTGCGCCACCGGTGGGGAAACTCCCTCCACCGCAGCAAGGTCGGAGGATGCTGCAGATGACTCCACAACGAATCAAGGAGGCGAAGTAGAGAAAATACAAACACAAGAAGAACAAAGAAGTTGCCATCAACGAAGCTCGACGATTGAGACTGTCTCACCGAGGTGCCAATCGCTCACGAAGGCTAATGACGCCGCCGATGCGGTCGAGGCACGAGGAAGGAATGGACACGGGAGTTAACACTGGGCGATGAAAGTGCAATCCATGGGGTGAGACTCAATGGATGCCATCTGTAGAAGACCCTAAGACAACCGTGACACCGCCGAAAGGGAGGACCAAGCCTCGCAGCAAAGAGAGACTGCCGGAGGGAATGAAAGGCCCACGGGAGGTTGAGACTTCCCTGGTAAAGAGGTCAAGTAGAGAACATCCCTCCCCGCTATCATCGACCCATCGAGGAAGGAGATAAGCGCACTTCATGATTCCCAGGACAATCCCGATGTCACTTTTCCGGGATCGGAAAGGCGAAAGAAGAAGGCCGAGTCATCCCCCATGACAAATCCAAAAGACTCACCATGCGGATGTTCCAAGCACGAGCAAGTCTCGATCCAAAGACTACTCGTCAAACATTTAACTTTGATGATGAGCCACCACGAAATCTCATCATCGCCTGGATGACGCTCGATAAGGCCGAGACCAGTTCATCAAAATGGAAAAATCACCGAGACCAACGAAGTCATTAAGATAAATGAGGTTCAAAGCCGGTCTACTTCACAACAAAACCCACCAACAAGAGACCACCGCTCGGGCTCCTCAAGTCGCAAAGCAGATCGATTCCCAAAAGAACTTCACGCGCACCGCTCATCATCGAATGCATCCCGATTGGCGGTGATGAATCTTTTGTAGAATCTTTCCTTTTTCACTGAGATACCAAACTCCACGAAGAGTCGAAACGAACAAGCACGCTATCACAAACCAGCTCCTGTTATTCCATCGACACCATTGTTCCAAACTGATTATGATTTTGACGCCGCATGGCCATCACCGCAACAGAGAATCACCAAGTTCGAGAAGTGTTCAAGGCACTATTTGCTTTGAGGTTGAACGGATGGAGAGGCATCGAGCCTCTTTGGACATGCGATCGGACAACGAGATGCCACCACCGAGACATTTAAGAGGCATAACAGTTCGGATAAGGGAATGGTGGCAACAACAAAGAAACAATGCGTGTGGAACAGTGAGATACTTCAGACATTGTTCAACAAGTCTTTGGTGTGGAGAGCCGAAAATGCCGATGCAAAAACGAAGGGAGAGAACATATTGAGCACATGCATGAAGCTCATATCGCCGAGATAAAGCTACTGCGTGAGCAAAATACGAATGATCTACAAAAGGCGTTTGGAAGAACACATGACTAGAAAATTCAGCCTTCTCATGGCCGAGATGAAGCCGATTTCAAAGCAGAGTCCAACGCTACTCGATCCGAATTCGTCTTTGCTTATAACGCAGCAGACTTGAAGCAAACTCGACTATCCGCAGTTCGACTTCATGCTTGCAAACATGTTTCCTGGGGTTCCTCTATCCTTTGATGATGCCAAAAAGGGGAAGAGGAATACCTTAAAGCAAAGAAAATCAAGTCGAAAGAAAGGAGCAAAATGAGAAGGAAAATCACCGAGGAAATTTTGAAACAAAAGAAAGGAAAATCACGAGGGGAAGGATCAAAAGATGTGACCTTGATGATTGCACAAACCCTCAACAGTCCTCACACAAAATGACATTATAAGCAAAAACTCCTCAGCGACTCTGCCACTCCAACACTCTGCTTTGTATCTATGGCGTAAAAGAGAAAACAATTGAAGCAGGGATGAAGGAAGTGGAAGGAAGAATGGATGACCGAGTTATGAACATCTTGAAAGAACATGGAGGCATTCCAAAGAGACAGAGACACCTATGCCATCTCGGATGTCGGGACAGAGCCACGATCAGTCGATGAATTTAAAACGCTCGAATCCGAGGGATACTTTGCAAATATGTCTATGGCTCAAGCTTGGGACTTGTATCTTGGGAAAAGGGTCTCACGTTATGTGAAGAAGGCGACAGCAAACAGACTTCCGGCACTCACTCTGCCGGTCACTCCGGTCACTCACCGGAAAGAAGAAGACCCAAGACAAGATACGCCCGCAGGTAGAGGAAGAAGCATGAGTGGAGGAAGAAGCTTTCACCCAGGCCTCCGCCCAAGAATATTGAATACGTAGATCCGGAAAGAAATGAGGGATCTATTTGGGCCGGGCTTGACCAAGTGGCAAATTTGAAAGTGGCTAAAACTAACGCCGAGTATGCAAAAAGAATAGAAGAAGAAAACAAGAGACAAACTCAGCTATGGCAGGAGAGACAGAAAGAATAAGAAAAGATGAAGCGCCAGGAAGGCATATGAAAAGAAAAAGAAGGCAAATTGACGAGAGAAAAAGAGAAGAAGAGAAGAAGATCTTTGAACAAGATGAAAGAATGAGACAAATAAGGAGATGAAGTGTTGTGCTGTCAACCCTTCGTGTATTTTATCATGTAAATACATACAATGTAAGTCTTCCGTAATAAAGCTATAAATTCTTTATTTTCAAGTAGACAAATATGTGCTCGATACACCTTGTAAACAAGATTGTGTAAAAGAACAGAATGATATGATCAATAAACAGATCTATTCTCATGCATACATTCTATGTCAATACACTATCTCGTATGTATCTTTGTTGTTTGCATTTTTTGAATGATTTAAGTTTTGGCATCATCAAAAAGGGGAAATTGTTAGGAATTTTATTGTTTAGATTTTGATGAATGCCATGTAAAACTTAGAATAGAAAGTTGGCACCCCAATTCTTGTCAGAAAAATGTATTGTAACAATTAGAGCTGGCCAAGCCGAGTTAAGTCGCCTACGCCTAACATGCAAGAAGACAAAAAGACCGGAAGGAAGACCTTGTTGTGAAACAAATTAATATGGCAAAGAAGAGTAGACGGAACTCTATCAAGAAGCAAACAGATGCAAGAGTGGAGCATCACCAAGTCAACTCAAGAAAAGCCAAGTCTCAAGTTGAAGTGACAAGAGTCATCCAATGATTGGAAGTCGACTCTAAGTCACCTGGGGAAAGCAAGGAAATGCAATCAAGTCGAGATAATCAGAAAAAGAACCGTTGCCGAAATCAAGAGATTTACTTAAACAAGTAATATCTCCATACCACCTTTCTTGGAGTGCTCACCCCGAGGAAGCGTGCAAAAGGAATGAACCAATGGGAAGCACTACACCATGTCGAACTTTGAAAAGGTGAAAGAACAATTCATACGAGGAAACGACAACTCCAAGAACTGCAACAAGACAAGCCAACGACTGCAAGTGACTTTCAAAAATAAGCCTATCTCTTCAACGGGCAAATTTTTGAAAGTTCACTATAAAAGGCTGAGGAGTTTGTTTGAGAAGTAAGAGACATATGCATGACACACACGTGAGATATACAAGCATTAGAAAAATCAAACATTCTCAATCCTCAAGCCTACATTACGAAGTACATCAATCCAACTCTCACCTGTGAAGGAAAGAGAACTTCAATCGAGTTGAAGAGGAAACTTTTGAAAACAAGGGGTCTACATTCCAGAAGGATTGTAGAAAGGTTCAAGGTTGAACCAAGTCTTAAGCTTTTGGAGGGCTTCGTGATCAAATCCAAAGAGCTTGAGCAAGTGAGTCAGAACAAGGCAGCTGCCCTGTGAAGAAGGTTCGAGTCGCACGAGAAGCCACCGAGTGATCAAGGCGTCTCCGCATCGAGTCCCTAAGGATCAAGTCGGCCGTTGTGATCAAGACTTGTATCCGGACTGTTACCACTTTGTAAACCGATCATTACTTAGTGGATTCCTCCAGAGTTGGAGAAGAGAGGAGAGAAGAATTACCCCATCTTCGAACCTCTATAAAAACTTCACTGTGTCATTTACATTTCAAAGATTTAAATTCCTCGCACTTTTAACTCGCTTATATCTCACGATAAGTTTGCTATCCATTTGATAATTTATAAGTACTAAATCAAGCTCTAAAATCTTGCTTAATCAAACTTAAGGGTGTTAAGTCTTCCAATAAAATAAAACCACAGTTGAGTTAAATTATAGCCAACAAATGAGTTACTCCATCAATACTTCAATTGAGTCATTGAGAGATTAACTCTCTTGAGTGACTAATTCGATCGTCCATCAAGGACACAAATGTGTAGTAGAATCAACTCAGAGATTTAAAAGGACTAAATCGAAAATTTGGTAAGGTTTATACAACCCCCTTCTAAACCTTACACTTACACCCCTTGGGACCTACATAGACACTTAAGTATTTTTGGAAGCTAGCAAATTATGGGCTCATGCTTGGAAGTGTAAGAGTTGTGTCTTGGGGTTGGGGAAGCTTGCATGCTTGTAGAGAATAGGACAAGAAGAAAAAGACAAAAGGAAAAGACAAAGTTGTATCTCCTCTCATATAAATCAAGTCTTATATATATCTTACTTATATAATTAGTCACCTAGTTATAAGGTATCTAGTAATTCGCAAGTAGTATTTCATCACTTATAATCTAAGGTATTAAATAGAATTAGAACCAATAATGCAAGTCAAATATATTAATCAAGAAATTAATCACATGATAAAAATTATTTTGAAATATATATATGTAATTTTCGAAATTAATAAAATATTTAAATAAATATTATGCTACAAAAAAAAATAATTAGTTGTTAAGAGAGAAATCTAACTGGTTAATATATTTTGTTGAAAGTTGAAAGAAACCGACAATCATTAAAGAAGTGAAAATAAGTGTTATTAATATACACCATAAAATAAAAATAATTCTAAGTATAAATGATATATCTATTAGCTAAATCGAGTAGTAATTAGTTCAACAAATCAAGAATGAGGCACTTAGCTATTTTAATATAAAGGTCGGATTTTTAACAAATTATAAATCTCAAATACTGTTCTTTCAGAAATTGAAATTTTACTAGATGAACTTTCAAACCATGAGTCATTATTTTTGTTAAAGTATCAAATTAGTAGTAGATGGTTTTAATAGATCACAAAATAAAATAGTTTGCTTGTAAAGCATAAAATTATTTTCTCATAAAATAGGTTCAAATATTACTTTAATTTATGCCAAGAATTTGAAAAATCATAATAAATTTTTGTTAATTCAAGATAATATATTTGGAGTAAAATTTTGAGTTTATCGAAATGGATATTTCAAAATCTCAAAATTAAGACGTAGTTTCTTTTAAATAAAAAATATTTTGATCGATTGAGCAATAGTAGCTTTATGGAAAACGACTAAATATAAGTATCGTCATCATTAGAAAAATATGGCGACAAGAGTTTTATTTTTCAAATACTAAATAATGGATTTTAAATAGCATTTTACCGAATCAAGTTGTAAGGGAAATGACAATAGTCATCAAATTTAAATAATAACATAAATCAATTGCATTATCATGTAATTAGGTAATAAATTAAGCAACGTTAATATTGATAACATATTGTGTTATGGAATACTAAAATAATATATCGGGAAATATATGTGTATCGTGACGTCTATGGTATAAAAATCCGGGGCCTACAGCTCCCTACTGAACCATCCACATAAATCACCCAAGTCCCTTCTCTGCTATCATCCCTTATTGATTCTTGAACAAAGTCTGCCAAAGCCTGAGCTTTGATGGCCGATCTGTTCTCGAAGTCAATATCATACTCACTCAGCTCAATAGCCCACTTCACTAGCCTCCACGCTACCTCGGGCTTACTCATCACATTTATTAATGGAAGATTAGTTCGGACGATTACCTTATGCGAAAGGAAATACGGTCGGAGTCTCCTCGCAGTCACCACCAAGGCCAAACCTGCTTTCTCGATCTCCGCATACCGCAGCTCGGCATTCATCAAAACCTTACTAACATAATACAACGGCCTCTGAGCCGATTTCTCTTCCCTGATCAGGACCGTACTAACCCCCTGCTCTCCTACCGAAAGGTAGAGGTATAAGGGCTCACCGGGCAACGGCTTAGTTAGTAGTGACAGATCAGCCAAATAATTTTTCAAGTCTTCGAAAGCCTTTTGGCACTCCTCATCCCAAATGAACTTTTTGGCCTTCCTCAAGACCTTGAAAAAGGGCAAGCTCCTCTCCGCGAGGCGCGAAATAAACCGATTCAGAGCTGCTAGCCGACCTGTTAAACACTGCACATCCTTGGCATCCCGAGGTGGTGCCATCTCTCTGATGGCTCTGACCTTCTCCGGGTTGGCCTCTATTCCTTTCTCCGTCACCATGTACCCCAGAAACTTTCCCGACCTGACCCCAAAGGCACACTTCTTGGGGTTCAGCTTCATTCTATACTTTCTCAAAGTGTCGAACGTTTCAGCTAGGTCACGCACATGATCCACAACCTTCATACTCTTGACCAACATATCATCCACGTATACCTCCATGTTCCTGCCGAGCTGCTCCCCAAACATCTTATCCACCAACCTCTGGTATGTGGCTCCCGCATTCTTCAACCCAAATGGCATCACTACATAACAGAAGGTACCAAAAGAGGTGGTGAAGCACACCCTTTTTTGGTCCTCTTCTGCTAGCCTGATCTGGTGATATCCTTGCGATGCATCCATCATACTAAGCAGTTCACACCCCGACGTCGAATCTACCAGTTGATCGATTTGGGGCAATGGATAGTAATCCTTAGGGCAAGCACGGTTCAAATCCCTAAAATCCACACACATGCGCCAATCATCCTCTGTTTTCGGAACCAATACTGCATTAGATAGCCATTCTGGAAACTGGATTTCTTTGATGTGCCCTGCTTTCAACAACCTTTGCACCTCCGCTCGAATTATAGCGTCCTTCTTAGGACCGAAATTCCTTTTCTTTTGTTTCACCGGCTTATATGACGGATTGACATTAAGCCTGTGTTCAGCAATGCTCGGATCGATCCCCACTAGGTCTTCCGTTGTCCAAGCGAACACATCCACATTGCGCCTTAGAAACTCCACCAGCTCATCCCTTAATTCATCAGGCAACTCTTTCCCGACCTTGGTGACCTCAGGATCACCTGGCACCAGCTCGACCAATATCATTTCATCGTTAGGTTGGATGTGCTCCACCGGCTCGTCCAAACTAATCAACTCGTCTTTGTTTCTATCATCATCAAAAACACTCCCCCTTTCTGCCTTCTGAATAGTTTCTACATATAATTTTCTAGCCATATACTAATCACCACCGGCCTCACCTACTTCTTCTCCCACCGGAAACTTCATTTTCAGATGGTATACCGACACCACAGCTTGGAAAGCATTTAGTGTCGGTCTACCTAACATGACATTATAGGAGGACGGTGCATCAACTATCAAAAACCGAATCATTCTAGTTTTACGATTAGGCTCCTTACCCAAAGAGACAGGTAAAGTAATCATACCTATTGGTTGGATCATCCCTCCAGCGAATCCGACCAACGCCGTGTCCACCATCTCCAAGCCGACCTCGAGGTCCATCTTCTTATAGCAATCATAGAATAGGATATCTCACAGCTCCCTGTATCAACAAATACCCATTGCACATCGTAATTAGAGATCGCCGCCGTGATCACAAGAGCATCGCCGTGAGGTGTCACGATACCCTTGCAATCCTCCAGTCCAAATCGATACTCACCGGCCCGACCTATTCCATCTTCAATCGCTTTGCACCCGATCCGTGTCTTTGCCAGCTTTACATAATTTTTTTCGAGCTCGCCTCGAATCACCTTCCACCGCCCTCCAACAATCATCCGGATGACCTCTCGTCGAGGTGGGGCGGAGGTGGAGGTAGCTCCTCCCTTCCTCCCCTACGCTCGGCTCCCGAGGAGGTTGGTGATATCCCCGCTTATCCCTCTTATACTCCCCTTTTTTCTCCTTTTTGTCGATGTACACAAATTTCCTAAGATGACCTGCTTAAATGAGCCGCTCGATCTCATCCCTCAGGTGTGTGCACCGATCTGTTGTGTGTCCATACTCATTGTGAAATCTACAAAATTCCTTACATTTCGCCTTCATCGGTGCCTCTGCGTGCGCTTTGGCCACCTCGTGTCGGGATGCCTCTCAATAGCTACAAGCACCTCGCCCGAGGGACCCGGCGGCGTATATTTCTCAAACCTCGGCCTTCCTCCCATTGCCTCGCACTCTCGCTTCTTTTCCGAGGTCCCTTGTCCTCCCGATCCTCCCTCCTCTCTCTCTCTCTCCTTCCTCCCTCTTCATTTTTCTTGCCTCTTCCAAGTTAATATATTTCTCCGCCCGAGCTAATGTACTTCGTCGAATGTCCTAGCAAGCTCTATTACTAAGGATTCAAAGAACTCCCCATCTTTCGTGCCCTGAGCTAGGCGTTAGCCAAAATTTCCTGATCGGGCCGATGGCACCTCCAACTTTGCCGCGGTAAACCTCTGAATATAGCTCCGAAGTCCATCCCCTTCTCTCTATTTGATGCTAAACAGAGTCAGGGGCGCCTTTTGGTACTTACGGCAACTCGTGAACTGATTAAGGAAAGCCGAGCTGAAGTCATCAAAATTTCGAATGGTGCCCGAGCAAGCTGGCTAAACCATTGCTGAGTTGATTTCGTCAAAGTGGTAGGAAAAACTCTACACATCACGCCATCCGTGAACCTGTGTAGCAAAGCAACATTCTCAAAACGGCAGAGATGGTCCACGGATCTGTGGTACCATCATATTCAAAGCTCAAAGCTCGGTATGAGGCTGGGAGCTCATCCGCCATCACCTCATCTAAGAAAGGAGTTCCCCTCCTCACCCGAACTGCAGCCACTCCTGGCACTCCAGCAACCCTCCTCCGGATATCTCGCACCTCACGATGGAGGTCGTCCATCCGTCCTGACCAATCCTGGTCCTCAGTGGACATATGCTCCGCCCTTGATGAATGCACCTCTTCCGCCATTGCTGACTGCCGACCTCTCTCTCCCACCTCCGGAGGGACCACATGAGGGGGACCACCGGAGGGGGAACCACAGAAGGAGGAGGCACCGAATGGGGGGACCACAGGCGGAGCCGGTGGCGGAAGCATCTCCCTCAAGCGACTTTCCACTGTTTGTTCCACGGCTCTAGTGATGAAACCACCCAACTGCTCAAAGAACATTGGGCCCAAATCTATACTCCCCGACATGGCGTCATCCATCCATTCCCGTCCTCCGCACCGCCGCCTCACCATCCACCGGGGTGGTGGGGTGGAGGTCGAACATCCTCCTGCGTGACTACGCCAGGAGTATCTCCCAGCGGCGTACGGTTCAAATCATCTTCCAAGTTCCTCCTAACATCCTCCATAGCCAAAACTCGAATCTCACGTCTCTGCTTAATGTTTCCCACAGACGGCGCCACTTGGTTGCTCCCAAAAAGTCCTCTCTTCGCCGATCACCTTCCCGCATGAAGTCCACCACGAAACCTCGCACAAGGGGGCCGAGGGGGGCTCCGCGTACTTCTCTCTCGATGCCTAAGTCGCGTGCCTTGTAAAGGAAGTAAAGGCTAGAGAGATAAAAGCAATGTAACAGTAAAAAAATGAGATTAGGTTAGAATGAACCTGGGCTTGGGCCTTTTATACCTTAGCTAGGATTAGGGTTTCCGTAAAATCCGGGATTCCGTTACGATTTGGTGTCAGAGTCATCATTAGATTAGGATCGGATCTCATAAAAACCCTAATTTTACGCCCGTAAGACCATAGCTCCGACCTGTCTCAGGACACGTCGGTCCCTTGTATTGTGCGAAGCCCCCGTGCATTTCCAAGGCATCCTCAGTACCTCATACATCTTTTTGGCTCGAGCTGACCTCCTCCGCCGACGTCAGGTTAGACTACAATAGGTCAATAACCTTACGCAGGTCAGCCTCATAACAGTCCTACAACCGCGTACTTGGGCCTTAATAGGTCGGCCCCATAGGATAAGCCTTCCACCTATTTATGGGCTCAGTAGGTCGGCCCAAGACAAGCCTTAGATCAATCTCAAACCGCAAGCCTCCACAGACGCCCAAGGCTTAATGCTTAACAGACGCCCAATATCATGGGCCTTGCTTTGATTGGTCCGGCCGCAGCCTGGTCGCCGGCCCAACATCAAACCTCATCCCGTCGGCCCAATGTCACGGACCTATCAGGTTGGCCCAAACCCTATTTTACCCTTATCATTATACACGACCACCATAAAAACTACAAACTAATATTCAAAGTGGCAAATAATTTCCACCAATACAAGAAGAATCATTAAATGGTAAATGATTCGAGAGAATGACCATATAACCCGGGTTGTTGTATCACTCTCAGAAAGTAAGAGAATAAAACTAATTAATGGAACACAAGGAATCTAATTTTTCATATGTCCTGAAAGGATCAATGAATATTTGGCGCTCGTGCAATAATCGAAAATAGCATTTAACACGGTGTGTATGCATTCAATTACTATCATCTCCATCTACGATAACGCATGAACGAAAAGTATCATCGAATCACTTGCAACCTAGATATACCTAAAACCCGTACCATCAAGAAACGAAACAGTAAGTCAACAGGCCTCACAATATGGTGGCTAAAGGTACCCCAAGAAAAATAACTATGGTGATCACTGATGAAGGTATAAGCCGGGATACTGAAACTCAAACCCTTCCCAGAGTTGGGAATTCCAGCGAGCTTACCCTATGATTTACAGACAGGATCGTAAATTTCAAAATCGCACCTATCAAGGCATGTATCGCGAGATCGATATGGACAACACTATTTAAAGAATGTTAAAAAAACAACAAATGTTTTCCTATCCGGTGTAACAATGGCAACAGGGCAGGTTTTGAGGTCATGCATATCCTCAATTTTGACGAGATCGCTTTGACGCAATTTAAGATTGGCTTCATTGGAAGTAAGTGATGACAAATCAAATGTATAAACTGAACCCCACCCTCGAAAAGGACCCCTAGCCACAACAATTCGAAGGGTGAGACTGAGACAACGACGGAAACAAAGAACCCCTAGCCACAACAATTGCAAAAAACGAAATTTAGATTAGGGCTCGGGATTTTTGGAATTTATATAGTTGATGGGTATCATGGGTATCTAGATTCTAGAGTCCCGCTGCTATGAGAAACCCTACTAAACTGCGACTTCGGGTTTTATTGTTATTCTTTTGGAGCAGGTAAATGAAACTCAATAGCCATGCACTCTCAGGATGGTATCGAGAAAAATTCACTTTGGTCCTATAAAATTGTGCATATGACGATTTTAGTCATATTATTCTTACTTTTAGTCCTAAAACTACTTACGTTTTTAACTAAAAATGGTCCCATAGGATAAAAAAACTTAAATTGTGGTGTCATATCCAATAAAAATTAACGGAGACAGATATTGAAGACAAAAATGGTCGTCCCATAGGACACTAAGTTACATTTTTAACCAAAAATGGTCCCATTATTCTTTTATTGGTCAAATTTAATATTATTGATGATAAAAAATTATTTTAAGTTTTATATTTTTAGTTATTTATTTAAAATTAATATATATAACATGTACTGGTCTTTTCTTTTTCCGTATTACACATTCACACACAAAAAATTTAATTAACATCTACTTTTAAAAATTATTTTCCAGAAAAAATATTTTTTATAACTTGAATTATAAATTTTATCATTTAGTTTACTTTTTAAATTTTTTAATTACAATAATTGCTACATTTATTTGATATTTTTTTTATACTACACATTCACACAAAAAAAAAAATTAATTAACATCTACTTTTAAAAGTTATTTTCCAGACAATTTAAATTTTATGACTTGAGTTATAAATATATCATTTAATTTACTTTGTTAATTTTCTAATTAAAATAAATGATACATGTATTTCATCTTTTGTTTTGTATTACACATTCACAAAAAAAATAAAAATTAATTAACAACTATTTTTAAAAATTATTTTCCAAAAAAATTATTTTATTTAAGTTGAATTATAAGTTTTATCATTTAATTTACTTGTCAATTTTTTAATTATAATAAATAAAAATAATAACTTTAATGATAATATATATTAAAATAGATGTTAGTTTATATTTAGTTTTATAACAATTCTTCAAAAAAAAAAGTTTTATAACAAGAACAATCTTATGGGACTACTTTCAGACTATTAAACTAAGATCGCAGGTTTGACTTTCAATTTGACAGGTTTGACCGTTAATTTACTAACGGTGGGACCATTTGCGTAACAAGAATAATCTTATGGAATTATTTTCAAGACATGGGACTAAAATTGTCAGGTAGTCAGTCTTATGGGACCAAAAGTGCATTTTTCTCGGATGTTGTCACTATGTAATATGTCTTAATTTCAGAATTTTTATAGGATGTTTGAGTTTATTCATGTTCTTACTTTTTTGAGCAAGTCTCTTGTGAGACCGTCTTACGGATCGGACAGAGCCCCATTTTCAAACTCAAATCCCAATTAAAAGGAGAAGCCCTAAATTCAATCCCTATTCTCGTCCCTGTCTCTCTATATATCTCTCTCTTTGCGTCGAAGGCAGTCTCGACTATAACTGGTAATGGGTTGGGTAGGCCCAACCCAAGGCCATTGAGCTTTTGAAAAAATTCGAGTTGGATCGGGCCGACCTAGTTTTGCTCGGGCCATGAAAATACTTGACCCAATCCGTATGTGCATTTTGTATATAAAATTTTTTGGGCCAGGCAAAAAGTGGGGTCAACCCCGACCCATTGAGCCAAATAGACCCAAGGCCTAGAAATTAAACTAAAGCCCAGCCCACCGGTCAGGTTGTTTTTGCCAGCTCTGCTATCCACCCCTTTTCTTGTCACCACACCCACACTAAAAGTCTAAAACATACAACACATGTGCGTCGGTGGATAATGAGACAAGTAGTGGCGAGCGGTGGCGAGCGATGCAACAACATGGATCGAAGAATCAGTTATGGAGTCGCAAGCTTTAAAATTGCATCACATCATTATATTTCAACACGGGCTCCAAAATTGTAAGCGCGCGAATAAACATGTAACAAATGACAAATATATACTTGCTAGAGAATATTCAACCCTCGTAAAAAAGTCAAGCATTTCTTGAGTGTTCCCATGTTTAATCTTCAATTTGATGTTTGGATTAGAGTGAAAATCGAGTGACTTTTCTCAGTTGATTGAAATGAATCAGGTTATGGTATTTGGGGAGATTGCCGATGGAATGTCAATGTCAAGGGGACTTGATTGGATGATCACTACAAGAAAACAATCAAATTCTAACGAAATAAAAAACTGTTGGAAATTTTAAAATTCCAACAGAAATTCCAATGCTACAACATAACGTTGAAAAATTCTAATAGAAATTGCAACAATAAACACGACCATTGGAATAAAATATTGGAATTTTCGTTGAAATTTTAAATTCCAAGAGAAATAACCGTTGGAAAGTTCTAGCAGTAACAAAATCGTTGGAATACACCATTAGAAATACAATTGGAATTTTAAAGAATTCTACGTAAATTCCGTCGCTAAAGCATATCGCTGGAGAATTCCAACAGAAATTCCAATGGTAGGCAAAACCGTTGAGTAAGTTGTTGGAACTCCCATTGGAGTTTTTAAAAGTCCAACGACAATTACAACAATATATCATGCTGTTGGAAAATTCCATTAAAATTCCAATATCGTTGAATTTTTTTAATAGAGGTTAAAAGATTTGATAGGTATATATCCATATCAATAAAATATATTTTCTTTTCTGAAGCTCATCTGCTTGACTTGGGACACCTTTATGATGGGTGATTAGAGATGGCAGTGGGGCGGGGAATCCCCGTTCCCCGCGGGGATCCGCCCCGAATGGGGCGGGGATTCCCCAAAATTTCCCCGTGGGGACGGGGATGGGGAATTTTTTTTTCCGTTAGCGGGGGCGGATCATACTCCCCGCTGGGATCTCGCCTGCCGTTCCCGCGGGAACCGAATTATTAATATATAATATAATATTTTAAATATATATAATATATTATAAATATATCCACATTAAATATAATAAAATGAAAAAAACTTTAAGTTATTTTATTAATTAGTATTTTATTAGTTACTTTATATAATTTATATATTTTAAATATTTAAAAATGATTATTTTTAAAAAATATATATTTTTTTGCAAAAAATAAAAAAATGAAACGGGCGGGAATCCCAAGGGAGATCCCAGCGGGGACGGGGATGGGGGAAAATTTTCCCGTTTGTCTCACGGGGACGGGGACGGGGGATTCTCATGGTCGCGGGACGGGGATGGGGATGGCTCCCGACCCCGCCCCCCGCCCGCTGACATCCCACCCACCCATGTATTTAAAGATATTAGATAATGAGATGGAATGAATAAATATTCAATGGATATATGCTATTGGAATTACTGTTGGAACGAGATGGATACTTTTAAAAAAGGTTGTATGTACTTTGCAAATAAATAATTTTTTTGTTAATTTGAAAACATATATTTTTCATAACAAATTAAACTTTTAATAAAAACTAATATTTTTGGAGTCTAAAGTGATACTATGTCAATGGGAGCTACAAATATAATTTTGTTACTTTGAAAACATATATTTTATAGGTAAAATTGATAGTTTTTAAATAAAAAAGTAATACTATCAAACAAGGCAGTATAAAACTTTGCAGGTAAATAATCATTTTTGGTACTTTGAAAGATATACTTTTCAAAGTAAAAATGACAATTGTTTAATAAAAAATGATACTTTTAGAGTTTAAAGTGGTATCATCATCCCAAAAATATTTACCTTGAAAACGTATATTTTTTTTCAGTAAAGGGTAATACCTTTTAAGTCTAAAGTGATACTTTGTCACCATAAAATATTACAAAAATGTTGTTACCCCCAAAAAAATTCGAAAATGCAACCATGGATTGGGTATGGATTCGTCTAAAAAATTTAGACCCGTGAGACAGTTTTACTTAATTTTTGTATTGTTTTTTGTCCCCAGTTGCAGTTGAGTTGAATTTAGGGGTATAAACCATCCGACCCAAGCCGATTTTTATTATGTTGGCCAAATGTTCGTCTAATTTTATACGAGGTCGAACCAAACTCACTTTAGATTTTAAACAACTTGTTCGTATTCATTTGATAAAATTATTTAGTATTCGGATTTGTTCACGAACATGAACTACAAGAAACTCACAAAACACCAATGGATAAATATAACAATTCGTCGGTAGAACTATTAACGACGAATTTACCGAATGGAAAATTTTCGTTGGCAAATTTGTCATCGGTAATTCAACATCGACGGATCCTTTGTACGTTGGTAAACTACCGACAAAATGTTTTCAATAATTCCGTCGGCAGGTGATTATCGGGCTGGCGAATTCCGGTGATGTATTGTCGTCGGAATATCGACAAATATTTCCATTAGTTCTCTATTTGGATGGAATGATTTGAGCTATGGATTTTAATTTCACAATAACAAATATATTGAGGTTATTTGGATGAAATCATTCTATAGTAGATGTCAAATCCTTTGAAATAATTTTTTGAGTCATTTTAGAGGATTTGATATCTTTCCTATTTGGAGTCATTGAAATTCTTCACAAAATTATATCACCAAATCCAAATCATCTCATCCAAATGCTACCTTATAAATGTGGGCTATGGATTTCTCGAATCAGTTTTCAGGTCCGTCCTTTTCTTCTTTTTAATCAAAATCTCTTTGTTCTTTTGGAGTCCGTTTTTGTTTTATGGAGAAAATTGGAGAACAAGGGTGATAATTTAGGTTTCTTCGTGATGAATAAATATTGATGACGAGTCCGATCGAAATCCATTCATTATAAAAACGTGGCGACAAATAAGGCATTTGTCTGAGAGGAACAAAATATCACGCCCATAAAAAAAAGAAAAAAATGTAAAATTTTGTAAAATTACCGATGGAATGTTTTCCGTCTCTAAATAGAATATTATTTAAAAATAAAAATACTAACCGTCAGTACACAAACATTATTTCAAAAAATATATATTTCCGTACAGAAGTAGTTCGGTCAGTATAACTTATGGGAATGTTAAAATTACCGTCAAAAGTAATTTCATCGGTATTTTTGAAGAATGTTTATTTACCTGTGGAATTTTGCAGTTGGTAATATTTTTTTAGATAATTTTTTTTATTTGTTATATTCTGGATACTTTTTACCTGTATAACATGTGCGACAATACATATCCAATGCATAAACGTAAATTACCCGGGAAAAACAATAATATTAACTAATATTCCAAATTTACATCAAAGTAAAATTCAACCAATTCTTATATTACAATAATATCAATTCTTATTTATGTCAAATAATCTAATAGTATCTATTGTGGAGAGTCATCGGGTTCTGACGGTAGTTGTGTAGGAGGAGGTAGATGCGGTCCATGTCGCTGCATGTCCGCTATCGTCGATTGAATCTGATGTTGCATCTGATCAAACTGCGTCAGCATCTACTGCTGCGTTTGTTGTAACTCATGTATCTTTTGGCTCTCGGCCTGTGAAGACGAAGAGACACCACCATAAAGGGTGAAAAAGGCGACATATCTCATGTGCCATATATCTACTGCTTCTTCGGCTTGCACACGACATCCAAATGAATATGGTTCATGCCGGACTCCTCTCCAGCCTCTCGTGCCTCACATGCACGTCGCTCAACCTTAAGTTATTTGAAAAAATGAAACAAGTTAAGTATATGTAAAACAAAATACAAAAAATATAAGTATTTTTTTAAAAATTGGGAGCTATCCCAAACGGGCTTTCTTTCTTTAATCTTTACCTTTGGGCTTTCCATCCGCGTTGCTACTCATAGACTTTCCACCCCTGGAAGTGGGTTTCATGTCTTTCCCCATACTCGAACCCAGGACCTCCATGCTAAAGTACTAAGTTCTTAGAGTGTCAGTACAACGCTTCTCGTCAATATATGAGCTATCTCATATGCATAAGTTTGAAGCCGGATGAGATCTTCTATTCCGAAATCGTGTTTCATCTCCTATTCCAATCGTGTGGATGATTGACACGTATATTACACTTACCATTGAAACACCTTTCTCAGAAGTCATTAGAAGGGTTATGGGGGCACATGCCCCATAATAGGGTATGTAAATCTGTCACTGATTATAATAAAGGTTTAGGATAACTACAAAACTACTCTGGAGTCTTAATTACAAAAAAAAAAAGTCCAAATACTTTTTAAAATTGTAGAAAACCTCTCAGGTATTACAAATACCTCTTAATGTTTCTATATATTTGTTTTATAAAGTGCCCTTCAATAGGGTGCATTTTTAGTATATGCATACTGCACATATACTATATATTATTATTGTATAGATACTAGTTTATGGCAGCATATTTAGTACTTTGACGACTTTGATCGTATTACAACAGTTTCTCCACTCTAATGGTTTGTATATTTTGCTAATAGACGTGATTGAGATGGAATAGATCACCAGAGATATCTTCTAAAAATATTAATTTGTGTAACCGTCTTTTTTGGTGTTTTAATGAATATGTAATTTTTAACTAATTTACCCATATCATTTGGTGTCTTTTTGGTGTATTTCTTTTTTGGTGTTTTAACGAATACGCAAAGACCAGTTCTCTCCCGCTCTCTAGCGGCCTTAGTATTCCTATATATTTTCCAGTTATTTCTGCCCCGAAGGCGTTAAACATGTTTATTTCCATTTTGGTTTATTCCGCCCATGGGCCGGACATAAAACTTTATCGTTATTGAATAATGAATAAATAACTTTCACATTTTTGCTATAATTCCTTGCATGCAGTTAATTACCATATACGGCCGCGATCGATGACCATTCGGGCGCTCTCTCAGTAGACCTCTTTCGGCGCTCTCGGAGTGGAGGGGACTCCTCATGGGAGTCCTCGTAAATAAACCTCATCTGGTGCTCCCGGAGTGGAGGGGCCTCCTTACGGGGGTCCTCGTAAATAAACCTCCTCCAGTACACCAGGAGAGGAGAAGTCTCCTCACGGGGGTTGGGTCCTCGTAAATAAACCTTATACAATGCTCCCGGATGGGAGGGTCTCCTCACAGGGTCCTCGTAAATAAACCTCCTTCAGTGCTCTCGGATGTGAGGGGCCTTCTTACTGGGGTCTTCGTAAATAAACCTCCTCCGATGCTCCCAGAGGTGAGGGGCATCCTCACGGGGGTCCTCGTAAATATACTTCTTCCAGCACTCCCAGAGGGGAGGGCCTTCTCACGTGAGTCCTTGTAAATAAACCTCATCCGGTGCTCCCGGTGGGGATGGGCCTCCTCACAGGAGTCCTCGTAAATTTTTCCTCCTCACGAACATACACCACATGAATGTGCAACGAGAAGAAGGCAAAAATACTAACACATACGCGGAAGAAATAAATATATAATCGAAGTAATGAAAGAAGCGCACTACAAGAATTTCGCTAATACAGAACGGATATAATCTGTTGTGTATTACAATAATCAGCTATTGTCGTAGATGGTGTTGTAAAAAAATTCGCTCAACCACAACAGTTACAATCCGTTGTCATTAATACTATGACAATGGTTATAATCCGTTGTCTTTAGATGCTGAAAGATAACAATTGAGACAATGGTTGGTAACTGTTTTTGAATTATGAAATACAACAACGGATTTGCACAACGGTTAAGTTGTTTCTCATATTTTTATTTGATTAATTTGCTTGAGTTGTTTCTTTAGATGGTGTTTTGTTTCTCATATTTTTATTTGATTAAGTTGTTTGAGTTGTTTAAGTTGCTAATACCTAACTTTTAGATTGTGTTTAAGTTATTTGATTAAGTTTCTAATACTCAACCTTAAAGTTGCTAGATTTTTTATTTATATTTATGTTTAAGTTGCTAAAATAAAAATTCTAACTTTAAAGTTGCTAGTTATATTTTTAGACTTATGTTTAAGTTGCTAAACTAAAAGGTTTAACCTATAAAAAGTTGCTAATTATATTTGATTATTATTTTTTTCAAATGAAATAAAATAAAGATTTGATAAAAAGAAAATTACAACTCCCAACACTTTTAGAATTATGCTAAAGTTGCTAAAATAAAATTGATAAGTTAACTAAAAGTGATAGTTATACCATGAGATAAAAAATTGATAACACAATAAAAATTTAAACTCTCAGCACTTTTAGAATTATGCTAAAGTTGCTAAAATAAAATTGATAAACTAACTAAAAGTGCTAGTTATACCATTAAAATAAATAATAAATAAGGACATGAAAAATACCTACCGGCTCCAGTTTATAACTGTTATTAAAATTATTGTCTTTAAGAAAAAAATGACGCAAATTACAACGGTATAACCAACCGTTGACGAAAATGATGAATAAATGTTGTCTTTTGAAAAATATTAGGCGATAATAGACAACGTATTACAAAAACATTTTCGAAGACCCGAGAAACATGTTGTCAAATAATAAAAAGACTGTTAATAGACAACGCTTCAAGAAAGTATAGTTCTAGGCTCGAGTGAACTGTTGTCGTTAACAAGAAATCCGCTCATTTACAACGGTTTAACGAAAATCCGTTGTGAATACTTATAAGGACAACAATTTAGCTAAAATCCGTTGTCTTTTGGGTGTTGTTGTTGAGCATTTTTCTTTTAGTGGCGAGAGCTCGGGGAGAGCTCCTGAAGGCCCCCTGAGCTCCTGAAGGGCGCCCTCTCCGGGCTCCGAAAGGGCGACCCCAATCTCCGTGCAAATATCTCTGGCCACTCCGGAGGAACTAAGGCTTCGTCCCAAAGGGGAGGATCCATCTTCATACAGAATAAGTCCCCATAAACTAAAAATCATTGGCAAAATATTGCGGAAGAAAGGCAGACACACAAGGAAGGACGAACAACCGACTTAGGCCGACCCCCGGAAGTGCGCCCTCCCCCACTGGAGGGCAGGCGCGCCCCTGAACGGCACCTGTGAGGCGCCCTTCCCCATGGCGGAAAGACTTTCCCGGGCATCCACCCTCGACTCCCAAGCTCTCATCCCTCTCCTCATTACTCGGTTTGTGCCACCCACTCACAAAAACTATGTTGTTTCTCAAAAAGGCTAAGTCCCGAAGGGACCCATCATATGCAAGGAACTCAATTCATAGGCTTCGACGCTCCGAGAACCTCTACGCATTTTGGGTACCACTACTCTCAAGAAAAACTCCGCCCCTTCAAAATATCAACTCCTCCACAAATCACATATTGGCAAGACACTCAATTGCTCCCGTCTCCATAGTCCAAAAACCATATCAAGAACGAGTCAAACACGGTATCAGTTTAGGCTTAGCTCTCGCACTACTCCATTCTTCCGCAGCAGCGGAGCTGTGGGCTTATTTTGGGGGTAAAAATATCATTTAATGTTTAATATATAATTCAGTTTATATATGGAGTAATATTATTAATTGCCTAATAATCAATGCGCTACAGATGGAATAACCCGACCCAAAGGAGTCTAGAACTTGCCCACATGCCACTTTCTCCTACACGGCCCGCAAAGGCCCATCTCCTAGGTATATAAAGGTCCCTCCTCTTCATTTGTGAGTTAATCTCTCATAGTTTTACTTAATTATTATTCAAAGATTCGATTAATGTCTTACATTCTCTCTCGATCATCGTCTTTGACTTGAGCGTTGGATGGGCCTCCCGAGGACAATCCCGGACCCGTCTAACATTTGTGTGTGTGTGGCAAGTTTCCAATAGAAGATTTCCGTTCCCCCGAGAAAAGAAGATTTGGAAGACTTCTCGCTAGGAAGGAGAAGACTTGACTTATTCAGAAACTCTAACTTGGAGTGACTTGCCATAAAAGGCAGCATCAAGTAGATATTGAATTAACAAATCAATTGCTATACAAATTATTTAGCAGATATTTGAAGATATGATTTATTAAAATATGTTTCAAATTGTTAAATAAATTGATTGCTTTAAAATCAATTATATATTACCGTCAAATTGTTTCAATCAATAAAAAATATGTTGTCTATAAATTACCATCAATTGGATTTATTTTGAATTCTATAATCAATCATATAGATACCATCAAATTTGATTAAAAATATAATTAGATACCCTCCATGAACAAAAATATAATTAGATACCTTCAATTATTTTACCAATGCTCAATTTCAAATTATTACATCAATAAATGATTATATCTATAAGATTGAGTAAATATAATAAATAAATATATGTATCTATAGAATAAATTATCATCAATTTATGATTATATAGTACGATCATAGGATTGATTATAGTATCTTTCAAATTTTCAAATTTATAAAATTACAACAATCATGAGCGAAAAAATAAATTAGTCGATAAAGTATTTTTGTTACTAAAAATCTTGCTATTGACTTACCAAAGCAAAACAATGTCAATTTTGGATAACTCGAAAGCATGAATCGGTTAGAAGAATTTTCTAATTGATTTGTCCGAAAATTTGTACTAATCCACTATCTTGTCTTTTATTTTCTTTAATTTCCTCAATTGAATCATCATAAGTTTTATCATATACTTATTTTTTTATAATTAAAGCCATAATTTTTTTTTTTTTTTTGTGAAGTGAAAGCAATATTTATTGTTAATTAAGCAAAGCATCGTCAATTTAACATAAACAAGTGTTCATCAGTGATCCAATTAAGAAATAATTCATATTTTCTTGATTGAATTTATTTAGTTTTTGTTCGCACTTCTGAAAAGATTATTCCAATCAAATATCAATTAATCATTTTGTTTCTTGATAACCGTCCTAGTTTTCTTTATAGAGACGGTACTAGAGAATTTTGTCTAGTTTTCTTTTTACGCTACTCTCATCATCAAGATATTGTTCGAGCTTGTTTGAACTCTTGTCAAGCTTTAAAATTTGTGGCTGAGATTGGTTCGATTACTAGTGGAATCGAGCTTGAACCAATTTTAGTCGAGCCAAACACAAATCGAGCACGAGTAATTTGATATTTTGACACATTTTATTATTTTTCACTAATCGAGTCAAGCTTCGAGCTGAGCTTCACATCTTGAACAAAAATATAGATTCAGCTTGTTTTAATATGTTAACGAACAAAACTCAAGCAAGCTTTTAATCATCAATCTCAAGTCGAGTATCGGATAACTTTGTTCGTTTTTCAGCCCTAAACACAATCTAACACAATCTACAAACACAAATGACAATCAACCATTAATCAACTTAGTATTTGTAATTTATAAAACAGAAACAAATGTCACGCATTACTTGTAATTTTACAAAATAACCATTTTACTTTTTTTTCTTTTCAAATAAGACCAAATCTCACGAATAGTTTTTTTTTTATTTTTTAATTTACCCCATCAAATGAAAACAAATACATCAAATGTACGTTTCATCTTTTCGTCCACGCGTGCAACCCTCAAAATGAATCTGGTAAAAGCATTTGACAAAATGATTCACACTTAAAATGGAACTAAAGAGTTTACTTCAATTTATAACACATACACATCAAATCTCTTCTTCTACCACTGATTCACCATCTTAAATCCACAATTTTAGAACACAAAACAAGCAGTTACGATAAACCGTCTCATATTTTTGTTTTTTCTATTTGAAAAAAGAAATTTAAGCCTGATACATACACAAAGCTGACACAAAATATGTTTCTCCTTTTTTTCCAATTCTTCTTTAATCTAGTAATTTTCCTCTCTGCATCAATCTGTAGTCATTGGTTGGCTCATGCAGCACCTGAAACGAGCCTTTCTGACGGTCGTCATGATCTCAGTCTCAGCAGCCTCGAGCATTCTGACAACCTCGCTGAACGAGGGTCTAACATCGGGATTAGCATCCCAGCAAAGCGTCATGATCTGACTTAGAGCGAGAAGACAGTCGTTTGGAATGGTTGGGCGGACGCCTTTGTTCACAACAGCAAATGCCGCCTGAACGGCAGTCATGTTCTGGAAAGGAAGCATCCCAGTGATGAGTTCCCACAGCACAATCCCGAAACTATAGACGTCAACTTTCTGGGTGTATGGCCTATGCTGGATCATTTCCCTGCAATTCCAGAGTATGATGCACTAAGCACCTCACTAACATACAGACAGGAAAGAAGAAAAACAAGTCCGACTTGGAGAAAAAAAACATAAGGGTAAATTTACAAAAACTATACTTGATGTTTAGCCTAATTACAAATAAAATCCAGTTATCTTTCAGAATTACCAACACCCCCTAAAGGCATTACAAACACCTCCTTGAGGTTTGTATTCAAATGGTGCAATTTGTACAATAGAAACAAATATCAAGTGGGTATTTGTAATTTTGAAAGATAGTTCGGTTTTCCTGTAGTTAGAGTGAACTCAAGAATTGGGAACATTCAAGTGCAAACCATTCAATACAATACAAATAGTTTAATCCCAACTCCAGTTGCATCAATGCAGAGCAACACCAGACTTGATATTATTGCTTTACTGACATCAGTTCAGTTAAGATAATGCAACATACAATCACCCAAAAATAATGACAAGATGAGATTATTATGCTATAACCATCAAATTTGAAGTACGTTAAAAAAAAACAACAGTTTACAGGAAATAAATACATCATATACACTCGTAAACATAATTCCTAGAACTGCTGCCCCATTCACCCACAGTCATCTCATATCCACCCTAATTTGTGATTGAATATCTTGAGAACTCAAACACTATTTACCAACTTTAACACCTTAGCTAGCTCTGTCACTCCTGTAACTTGCTTACTCCTGATACCACAATAATTCTACCAATAATAATGAAACCTTGAATTTACCCTTGTAACTTACAAGCTCAATTTACCATATAAACATCTATATAGACACCAATACCACCTGTGCATCAATGACTAATCACTGTGCCCTTTTATTTTTGCGAAAAAAGGTTAATGCTATATGATAAAACCAAAACCAAATTAAACGCACGAGTACATCACCTAGTGCATGTTTGGGAGCACTTTTGGAATAGAAGTCCATCTATGAAATTGACTTTTCAATATGACTATTTAGAAGTGTTTATGAATATTGTTAAGTGTTTGGTGCAAATTCATTTTAACACCGTTACAACAAAAGTGCAGTAAATGAATTTCAAAAGTCATAAATTAGCAGTTCTCCATAATGGACTTTTGGAGAAGTGACTTATTCAATAAGTCCATTTAAAAATAACCACCAAACACTTTGTTTATTTTTAACTTTTTTTCTAAATGGACTTCTATACCTAAAAGTCCATTTCAAATGGGTTCCCAAACATGCTCCTAATAAATCGCTCATTTCACTGATGTTTGAACCAATAGCAACTGCCACTGTCAGGTCAGCTGTGCAGAAAAACTGAACAGAACATGCTATCTAAACAACAGGGAGTTCATGCGACAATAATCAATATCAAACAACATCATCAAACAATTGTCAGCCAAGCTTACTTTATTATGGCAGGAAGATTATGGCATTGCTGCTACAAAAGAGTCACGCAATTAATATTTACAGCTCATTTATTTGTCTTAAAAGAGCTCAAATATTAGCCTACTCGACTTAACAACCATTATAGTCAACCTAAAAGCTGGCTCAATTTCTTTTCATTTTCTTTTTTTTTTTTTTTGGTTTTCGTATGTAACTTAATAGCAAAATTAACAAGTTAGTCATCCGCCAAGTATCATGATCAGAGTTCATGTAGTTGGCTTATACATTATTCTCTCGTACATCAATTGATAATTTCTCCAAGGACGCAAGTCCAAGGCACCACGAATAATGCTTGGTCGTACTTCAGGTAACTGTAAACTTTAAGATTGAAGCAGGACGCATGGCAAAAAAATCATAAGACCTATAAATCACTCAGCCCACCAATCTCAGTAGGATTAAATGTTTACAAACTACTATTAGACAGACTGAACTTACATCAAAGCATTTCACTGTGGCCTTAATCCCACAGTTGAGTCACTCCTTGAGGTTTGTGACAAGAACTAGTAGTATAACCCCTGTCCAGCAAGGTTGTTGTCCTATACCTTAACAATTTTGGCTTATACTCATAATTTATATTCGTTTCAATTATCAATAAGAGTTTAAGAATCGTAATCTCTCCAAAACATAAGCAAACTACCAAGTGTACCTCACAATCTATACCACATTTTTCAAGTATCTCCCACAATCAGAGTACTATAACACACAAGTTTAAAGCAAAATTTAATGGTGACAAATTCAAAACCTCCAAGCAGATCAATGGAGAGGCCCGAAGACCAATGCAGAGAAATTCAACCACAATTAATTGCAGTGACATCTAAAATAAACTTCGGGAACTTATGCTTCATACTTGTTGGAGGCTTCACTTATCACTAAATTATTGGAATCTGGCAATAAAAGGTAAATCATTGAGCACAAAGCAAATATGACAGGTGTATTGCTTTTGGTCTATCAACATAGGCCGTAACACGTTAAACCATTAAATAAACTACAAGATACAGAAAGGGAATAACAGAAATAAAAGAACCCCAGGAAGTCAACTTGGAAAAATAAAATTATGAGAACACCTGAGATGGTTCATAAACCGTACAACTTGTGAGGTTGTTTATCCCGGTTGCACAAAATGCATTTTCAAGCTACGACCTACGTACATTCGATGTGGCCCAAAACTAAAAGGAGCCTAGAATAATAGCTGATAATGAAATGACTTCTGAAAATAAAAGTAAGCCAATGTTTATAATGTCTCTTAAATGTTGCCAGAAGTTACATTTAGGCAGTATAAAGAATTACCTTAGGCGGGGACAGAACGTAGTTGATCAAAGGAAACTTACCCGAGAAAATTACCAACAGTCACCATGGACAATAAATATGAAATGCACAAAGAATCTCTTTTCCCATATCTATGAAAAGTATTATATTAACAAGCTCATAGGATATTGCGCAACATATCCCAGGAAATCATTTCTCATCAAAGTTTAGAGGGACAGTATCCACACACCAACATTTTTAACTTTTCTATACATTACACTACCTCCAGTCTTCTAATAGAATTCTCTCCCATCACATATATTTCCACCTGATGTTCTAACCATAGCATTCAGGTAAACCTCTGGAGCATTAGTAACTGCAAGAGAGTAAATCATTTTGGCCTGATTATCTCCATAATTAGTATATACTCAGCTTGCATTTCTCTCACATCAGTCAGCTGCAAAAATATCTTAGAAGGCCAAATTGACAGGTAAGTCCCTCTTATCCTCTAACTTTTCCTTCTATTAAATCATACGCTGTGAAAGGTTAATTTACAGCTACAACTTCGTATCAATTTGAAGGGATAATTACAAATGCTACAACTGATGTTTAGCCTAATGAAAAAAATCTCCAACTATCATTCACAATTACAAATACCCCCCTCAAGGTGTTACAAATACCCCCTTGAGGTTTGTATATCCTAACTACCTCCTCCATCTCGTGGGCATAATTTGTAATATAAAAACAAAATGTCAAGGGGGTAATTGTAATTTTGAAAGATAATTGTTTTTTTCTATTGAGCTAAACCTCAAGGGTAGTTTTTATTATTATCCCTTCTAAAAATACTAAAAAAAAATAGCATTATCATAACTTTCTAATGTGAGAAAATCATATTATTAACAAAGACTAATTATTGAACTTGTACATACATGTTTTAAAATGTCGAAAAATAAAGATTTCAAATATACTTGTTGATTTTACATTCTAGCTATTTATTATTTTTATATTTAATATACTTATATTATATTCAAATATAAATAAGATTCACATTTTCTTTTATATATATATTTATTATACACATCCATCACATTAATACATACATATGTAATGAACAAAATAACATAAACAACGTTTTAAACTTTTAAGGGGTCGGGAGTGGGTCTGGTTCTGAAACTAAAACCTCAATCTGCCTTGAGACTCATTTGCATCAAACTTGCCCCAACAAGGTTGGATCGGGCAGTCTGAGTTTACGAGACCTATTGTCATCCCTATAAATCTAAACCAACAGACCAAAAAAACAATACTGGCAATCTAGTCGACTACAAAAAGAATGTATGGTAACCCTATTTATTTGATTCTTTTAGTTAAAAGAACTTATACCAGTAAGAGATTTATAGATACACATACAGACTATTTAATATAGACTAAAATCATAACAAGCTCATGCACAAAATAATAATAATTTTATTTCCACTAACTCGAAAAAGTAATTTAGCCAATAAAATATTTTACTACATTACTACCACTTCTTTCTAATTACAAATCATGGAACTGGAGCCAAGCAATGATTGATGACCGCATTCCTTCGTCATTCCATACACATAACAAGCGCAGGAAAGCTATACTCATACCATTCTTTTCTGTTATCATTCCAGTCCTATCCAATTTCATTCCTATCTAGTTTCATTCCTGCGTGTCAATCACTTTCAAAAAGTTATAGACTGGAAACCCAATATATCAGAAAAGGTTATGGAGCTCCAGAAGAGTATCAAAACTAAACCGAAAGAAACATCTTGCAGGCAGTTTGGTCCCTGGATTACAAGTTATATATATAGAAAATAACTTATGTACTCACTGGAATTGGAGAAGGTAACTAAGTTGATGAAGCCAGAATCACTGTAACTATTATTACCACTTACCAGTCAATTATGGTAATAGGCAGACAAGGGTTCTCACGTGTTCAATGGAAGCAATATGAACTTCACTTCTATATCAAAGGTCACTCTAAGTGGATACACAGGCACTTTTGAGTTTTTTTAATTTTTTTTTTTTTAAAATTAACCATTCAATCCACTAATTACTTCTATGTTCATAGGATAATAAAACCGAAAAAAAAAAAGAAATTGCAACAACATTACACTTCTGAGCAGATTTTTGGGCTTATCCCTAAATAACTTCATCACTCCACAAAGATCTGGGAACAACTAATCGTTAAGCTTCAAGTAGGATCCAGTAAAGTCCATCAATCTATAATACCCACTTTAAAGTCTCTTTAGTTTATCAAACCTTTCATATCTCCACCTCCAGTAGTAGGTCACCGAGATTTTGATAAAAAATGTTGCTGCAGAAGAAAGAAATCAAAACAGCTACAGCAAATATTCATAATAGGCATCATATTAATCAAACTAGGTTGAACATGCCGAAAGGTTATCTGGTCATATGCGTAATAGGCAGCTAAACTTGTAGATGCTTATTGTAAAAGTCCACCAACTCACATCTCTAGATCCAAATTGATCTTAAATATTAACTTCTTCCAATATTAGCATATTGTACTATTTTGGATTCAAGAAATTATCACAATTAGGTTCAACTAAATACTACTCCAAAAGGAAGGCACATTATACATTTCAATTGCTGATAACTGGAGAACAAGTTCAGTTCCAACTGTAAAATCTAGTTTTACGTTCCATATCAGGGCTTCTCAAAAACACGATTGTGGACATGCATTCACTGTCCTTTTGCGGTGTGATCCAAAACCACCAACAGGCAACCAAAAAAGCTCACTTGTTCCAAGAGCAAGAAATAAAGTAACTGTCTTGAAGCTACTACACACCAATACCAGGTATCAAGCAAGTTGCATCCAAATTGTCAGCATTGCACTGCATTTAACTGCTAAACACCTCTCTTAATCCCCTATGGTATAATAATGTGAGTAAACCCCAGAAGCCACACAAGAAAAAAAAAAATCATCGTTCTCCAGTCTTTGGACATTTGGTGGATGAAAATTTTTAAATTTATAATGCAACTGCATAATAATGTTTAACTTAAAAACTACCCAGTTTACTGGTTAGATCTGACTGCTTGAAAGTAGAGAAGTATAAGTTTAGCATGAAAGCTCATATGCAAATATGCAAAGGAGATTAAACCCTTTAATTCTTTCTTTTGTTTCTTTGGGGAGCTGGAGGAAGAAAATTTAGTGAGAAGGAAGCTAAAGCACAACTTAACGAACCAGAGAAGAAGATATGCAGCTAACTACATCTTACTACCAACAGAGGAGAAACAGGTACACGGGTGACAGAACTATCAAGTATATATGGAAAGAGAGGATAATCACAACATATTGGCTTAGAAAGACTTAAAGAGCACTCCTAAAGTGAAATTAAATTCCAAGGCTGAGAAAAGCTATTTAACAATCCGCAAAGAGAGTGTGCACCAACCAAAAAATGGGAACTTCTTAATAAGTATGAAGAGAAAAAAGAGACAGAACATTCAAACACACAAAATGATGCAACTCCCGAGACCAGATATAACAATAATATGTACGAAAGCACACAAGCAGACAAAAGAAAGAAAATTTCGATACTTACGGGGCCATCCAACGGTATGTGCCTGTCTCTGGTGTCATACCTTCAGTCTGCACTTCAATACGAGCTACCCCAAAATCCGCAATTTTAATTGATTTGTCAGCAGCAATTAGAAGATTATCCGACTTCAGATCTCGGTGAATCAAATTTAACCCATGCACGTATTCCATCCCCCTCGCAACATCCAAGGCCTGCTTAACAGCCAATTTCAGGGGCACAGAACGGTTCTGCCGCTTTGTCAAGAACTGACGCACTGAACCACCCTTGGCATATTCGGTGACAATACACCAAACCATGGGTTTGCGGCATGCACCAATAAAGCGAACAATATTGGGATGCCTCAGCCTTGCAAGCATCATTACCTCCTGTTGAAACTGCTGCTCCATCAACAGTGCCCTCTCTGCATCATTTTCCGGCCTCTCCAGAAGCTTAATTGCAACATCTTCACCATTATAAGTGCCTTTGTAGAGTTTACCAAAAGCACCCTGAGCAAAAGCAGGCCCCATGTTGAGCTTCCTCAAGTCAATTGTCCACTCATCATAATTACCAAGGCCCTCGGTAGGATATCGAGGGTCCATTAAAGCTTGAGCGAGGGCATCATCACTCAGCCCATGAGACACTCTCCCATGATTGACACTGGCAGCGACAGAATAATTTTTGACACGCTTGAGGCCCTGGTGGCCCAAGATGCGAGTGTGTGAATCATTATTAGATCCAACACTGCTGTTGTCCATCGACATGGCAACGGAGCCTCCACCATTGCTCATCTGCAAGCTCCCATAACTATCAATCGACATATTTGAACCCTCATTGAGCTTGCGATAAAAATTTTGAGAGAAGTCAAAATTGTCGTGGTTACTATTTAGGTCTATAATTCCAGTAAACTTTGGGCCCTCCAACATTTTCTTATTTTCTATCAACGAAGGAGATAGCACAGAACCTAGAAAATATGCTATATCTTCTGCATCAGCATTTCCAAGCTCAATCTCCCTCACCAAAATCTACAAAAATAAGGACAACAAAAATGTTAACAAACAACAAACTTTCTTCTACACCTTTAACATCGAAACTATTACACAATGATCAAAGAAACTGTCAGATTAACCCCCAACATGGAATAACTCAAAGCATTAGTTATAATCTTTTATGAAAATTGTTTAGGAACCTTCCCAGAAAAAGCTTTAAATCCAGTAAAGAAGCTTCGTAATATCAAAAATATATCCTCCAAAACTCTACTCAGCATAGAATCAACTAGACTTATTACCCTTGAAATAAAATTGGCATAAACAAAATGAAAGTTCAAACAAAGTGAAACTGACCCCTCGTTACTAATTTGCCTCAAATTTGTTTCCTTCTCTTCAGTTGACTACAAATTACAGTCAACAAAAGTCGCCTCACCATCAAAATTTCACTTACCCAAAATAAAAAAGATTCAAACTTTAGCCCAAAAACCACAAAATCAAACCTTTGCACAGTTACAACCCCCACCCCCAGCTCAAGAAAAAGGACGGGGATGAGTTATTTTTTCCTAAATTAAACACATGCAACAAACAGAAAATAAAATAAAACAAAATTATAAGCCCTCCAATTTTCAGTGATCCGAGAGCAAAATTGAGGAAGAAACAGATAAACACACCTCGATCGAGAAGGGCTTGACTTTACTTTTTCGACGGCTTCAAACAAACCCGATAGAACTCAGATGAAGTACACTGAAATTACAACTCAGCCCCTACTCCTCACAAAACCTTCAGCTGCTACACAGAGCGAACACGCAAAGGTGGAGCGAAAACGACAGTTCTAGAGAGAGAAAGTAACAGCATAGAATTAAAGAGAGAGGAAATGAAAAATGAAAGTATTAAGCAGAGCACCTATGGTCTTCGTCTTTCCAATTTTATTTTGTTTGGTTAATTGTAATTTTAGTTCTGTAATTTTTACGGCTTGATAATCATAGTCCTGTAATTTATTATTATGGAGTTTCAGTCCTTGATAATTTTATCTTTTAGTCAAAATAGCAATTTCAATTCTATAAATTTTAAAAATTATAGGCTAAAGGACAAATGTATTATGGAACAAATAAAATATTGAAACACCAAATTGGGACCAAAATCTAGAGGTGGCAACTTAACACGATAACCCGACATGAATTTGACCCGAAGTTACTAAGAGAACCCAAAAAATGAACACGAGAAATCCGAACCCGAACACGGCTAACACGAATCTGACACGATATTACCATTTTGTCTAAAATATAATTATTTTATATTTTAATGAAATTTTTATGTATTTTAAGCATAACCCAAAACCAAACACAAACTCAACCTGATGACCTGAATTTTCACCCCTACTAAAATCGCACATCATCAAAAATTTTAGGCGTAGAATTGCCCAATTTAGAAATTATGGGATCAAATTGACAAAGAAACAAAATCATACAGATTAAAATTGTTACTTAAAATATTACAGGACTAAAATTGCTAGGCTCTATAATTTTGGGACCAATTTTTCAATACTCCTATTTTGTTTTTGTTTCTTTTTTTTTATGAGTTTTCTCGTTTTTCTTTTTGTGCCAATGGCAGCCCACTGGAGGCGTCCTTGTCGTTGGATTGTGGTGAGATGTGAATGTGGGACCTGTGGATACTACTTCGCGAATTAGTCACACGCGCCAGTCAATAGATCAATCGTAGAGTAGCAAGTTGACTACAAATTGTCTCTTAAGAAAGACTTAGTCGGCAAATAATTATTATGTATCACAATAAACAAAAAGTAAAACCTAAACACTCTAACCAAATTTATGATTTTTAATAAACTAAAGGAAAACAAGTAAAAAGACAATAATCAAACTGAACACGGATAAACTTTGGAACAAATATATATAAATGAAAGTATAGGATTTCGGATTCATCTCATCAAACTCACAAGCAAAATATCAACTAATTGATTATGCGGGTAACAAATATAACAATCATGCAAAAATAAGGTCTAGGTCTGATAACTCACGTATTCACGGATTAGGGCTATCCCAACATAATTTGCTATTTTTATTAAGCTCGGGTTAGATAATACATCTCTAATTCATATCTTACCCTGAAATAAATTTAGACCAGGAATAATATCTTCGATCGATCTCAATTATTCCCCCAAAATAATCAAAAGTTGGATCAGACAATTAATTATTAAATAAAGCAATTAATTCAGGAAAGCAAATTGAATCAAATCATCCTAATCCTAGAACAAGGAAATTAGTTCATGCTTGAGGATGGAATCATAATCTCAATTGATGGAAAGAAAACAATCATAAACATAATCATGCAAAAATAATAATCACCCAACAATTGAAATCAGACAAAAGAGATGAAGAAATATTACTCTTTGATTAATAAGCAAAATAACTTCAAGGGGAAGAACCCAAGCAATTCCAATGTTGAATGGAAGAGAAAAAACCAAAAACTAAAATCTAAAAGTGCTAAGAATGAAGGTGTGTCGAAAATAAGGGCTCCCCAAGTCTTATTTATAAGCCTAGAGTCCTATACAAGGTGGAAGAGCCAAAAAACGCAAAAATATCGAAAATTTTGTGTTCATCAAGTCGTGCGCGTCGCAAGACGATGCATCGAGCGACCACGCCACAAGACATGCATGCATCTGTCGCTAGCGTGCGTGTCCGCGCACTTTGTGTGCGCCCGCGCACCCTCGAAACGTCGGAATTTTCTCTCGGTGTCTCTTATGAATTGTAGCTCTGTCTCTTAGCTTTCCATAGCCACTTGAATTACCTCAATATCAATTTTCTAGAGAGAGTTATGGCCAAAATACCAAGACGTATCATTTTCGAAATTTTAACATATTATTTCGACTTGCACATGATTTTAACCCATCAAAACGTCTTAATTTGCATTTCGTAAAAAATAGACATTTTAGAACTTTGTCTTAGCTTTCCAATGGTATATGAATCATGTCAATTGGACTTTGGATGTGAACGTTACTTTCAAAATACGACGACTTCGTAGTTGCGTGAAATGACTTTTTGACGTTTCTTGCTCCAAAACTTGTTTTTTCCACCAAATCCTAGAAAATCAATAAAATAACACAACATAATACTAAAACATGCAAATGCAAATAAAACATGCCAAAAATATGTATAAATCATCACACAAAACACACATAAAAACATGCAAAACAATAGTCAATATTGATGTGGGTTCCAGAGTGTGGTCAAATTTTGACTGTCTATGAAAAAAACAAGATACAACTAATGTTGCATAAAGTACATCATCTAGAAGCAAAATTACTTTTGGCAATAAATAAATGCTAATTTTTTCTATTATTCTTTCATGTGCACATAAAACGCCACAGTCGCATATCAACTGCATATGCATATATTTATGGTGGCGCTATTCACGCTATTTTTTTTCCTCTAAGTACACTTCTTCTCTATGATTACAAAAATATCATGAATTTAAAAGATTATAATATTCTTACTATGGTAGATGGCATGATGACACAATGGCTCAAATAATATATGACATGATGGTACAATGGCTCAAATGTGATGACACGACAATCCTGCATCGTGCAACGTGGTACGATGACTCAAATGGGATAACATGGTGATACAATGACTCAAATGGGATTGCACAATGGCATGACCCTTGTCCCATCGTGTCACACGATGACTCAAATTGCATGGCATGATTGTGGCTAGGGATGGCAATGGGTAGGGTACCCACCAATTTAAGGTTATCCATACTCGAACTCTATAATATTTATACTACTCATATCTATCCCAAACCCCATTAAGAAACTACATATATTACCCGCACCCATCCCAAATCAATTTCATGATACCCGCGTACTACCCGTACCCGCCTAAAACCCATTTATTTATTTAAAAACTTATAATTATATGAATATTTAGATAACTATTAAATGGACACCATACCAAAAACTAATTATTATATAAGAAAATGCTAATATGTTAAATTTTTAATAAATATAACAATTTACCATTTTAATTTTATAAGTCACTACAGGCTATCATCATTCATAAACTAAATTAAAAGCATCACATAAATACAAATGAAACCAATACATTCCTTAAAACTGTAGAATCAACATTAGTACATCATTTAGTTTATAAAACTACACCATCAGACATATAGTTTTATCAGACTTGGCAAAGATAAAACAGAGTTGATATGATCACATATTCAAAATAAATAATAACTTTATATCTAGTTCTTTGTACAAAATAAAAATTTATGTTGGGTTTCTATGAAGAAATGTATAATATCAGATGAAAAAAAAAGTTTCTAAGGACTAAACGAATTTGGGTTGTGGTGGGTATACAAGGGGTAAAACTATACCTTACCTGTATATAAATGGGTAGTAATTTCTCATCTTATACCCATCCCAAATTCGAAAAAACTATTCATACCCGTCCCATTTGGGGTTGGGCGGGAAGGTGCCCGCGTCTATCCATCCTGCTGTCCTCCCTAATTGTGGCTCAAATGAGATGACACGACCATCATGACATCATGCCATATAGGTTTAACTGGGGAGGATAACTTGGGAAATATCGGGAGATGTATTAAGTAAATGGGTTTTTTTAAAAATGTGGTGGGGTATATCTAGAAAGTTCGTGTACTTACAAGAAAAGGATGAGTTGTGAATAGTGTCGCTCATATATTTATGCACACAAAAGTCCAAGAATTAATTAGGGGTGAATTCAAATTAGGTTCGTGCTTGTCAGTCTGGTTGAGATACTAAATTCACATACATAACAATCCAAACTGGATCTGTTTATTTATTTATTTATGTTAGATTCATTAATTCGAAACCGGTCTATCTATTATCATGTTAACTCCAATTCAATCTGAAATGACATATTAGAAATGTGAATAATCCATCCATTTGTATGGGTTGTTAGATAAATGTTTTTATCATGATTTTGATAATTTTGTTTAACTATGATTTTACACCAAAACAATATTTCTAAATGTTGTCCAAACACTCTCGATCGATCTAAAATATTTTTACTAATTTTTTGGAGTATTTCTTGAAGTTTATTTTCGACAAAAATTGGACAACACTTCTGTCTCGTGTTCAACCGGTCGCCCTATAGGGCAACCCGTGTCTGAAGTTGAGTTTTGAAATAGAAACGAGACATTTGAAAAATCCCTGGAGGTCGATCGGTCCACTAAAAGGTCGACCGGTGCCTGGAGAAAGAACAAAACTCTGTCTCTCTAAGAAAAACTGTAAGGGGACCGGTCCACATGGGGGGAGATCGGTCGGACCCTAGATCGATCGGTCCAACCCCCATGGACCGGTCCAAGGCATGTTTTTCTCTTTGTCAAAATATTTTCTGTATTATAGGTCGACCGGTCACCCTATCATTTTGACAGCAAATTCTAACCGTTGTACAACAGACAACTTTTCCTTAATTTGTGGGATTGATTTCTAACAGCTATAATCTTGATTTTAATTGCATTTTTCAGTTGATTTCAATCTCCAAGAGGAGCCTATCCTTGATCAAACATCTCCTATAAATAGAGGAAGCTTTGGAGCAACAAGTACAACAATTACTACTGCACAACAAGAGATATACTCAAGCATATATTATATTCTTCATTTTCAATATTCTTGTTGTAATAGCCTAAGGTCTTTCACTTTCACATCTTGAGGTCCAGGCTTGATTCTTGATTACACTTGCACTTTTGAGTTGTAATATTTTTCAAAGTGTAATCTTGATTGTAATTCATCATCTAAACACAAGATATCCTTGTGAGTGTTCTTGTGGTAAGAATACACTTGGGTGATCTTAGGTGTTGAAGAGTTTGGTGCTCTTCGGGGTGTTGGAGAGTTCGGTGCTCTTCAAGTCGGAAGATTCTGGTAATCTTCACAAGGTGCCGTTGAACGAAGATTGTGGTAATCTTCAAGGGAGATTGTGGTAATCTTCAAAGAGGTGTTGTAAGGTGATGTTGTAATAGTTTTGGTAACTATTTATAAAATTCTTTTTCTTTTTGAAATCCATCCCGGATATACTGGGGTGGTAGAGGATTAGGCCCTAGGTGGGTTGAACATCTATAAATTGACGCGTGTTGTTTACTTCCCGCACTTTCATTCTTGTCTTTGCTTATTACTTTCGAAAAAGAGGACATAATCGAGAAAATGGGCATAATCTATTCACCCCCTCTAGATTATCGTAGCCACTTGGACTTACAAGTGGTATCAGAGCCAAACTCTTCGGCAAGCTCGTTCCACATCACGAGTAAAGAGGAATGATCATTGGCTACGAACGAAGTCTACCTTACCATCGGCGCCTCCACCAACAAGCCACCACTATTTGATTCCAAAAATTATACATTTTGGAAAGAAAGAATGGAATGCTTCTTAAAAAGTTCGTATTCGATATTTGGAACACGGTCATAAATGGAGAATTCATCCCATTAAAAGATGGAACTCAAACCTCCAAAGCTCTCAAGGAGCTCAATGATGAAGACAATAAAATTCTCTCCTTAAATGGTACGGCTCTTAATATTCTCTATTATTCACTTACCTCTCTGGAATATGATCATATTCAAGGGATACGATCGGCACATAAAGTATGGAAAAAATTAGAAGCTATATATGAAGTATATGCAAATGAAAGGAGCTATTCAAAAACATCTACTTGTCAATCGAATACAACATCAAATCCAATAACATGGGATGAGCTTCTTACAACTTTCGATGATAAAGAAGCCGAGCAATGTCTTATGGGCATCGAAGAAGAAAATGAAGTACGCTCTAACCCCTCTACTTCTTTTGATAATGAATTGCAAGATGATTATGGTGAATTGCAAAATGATTTTGATGAGCTTCAAAATGAATTCCAAAGCATGCTTGTTAAATACAAAATTTGAAAAAGGAATTCAATGTTTTTAAAAATGATAAGGATAGCTTATTTACCTCTTATGAATCACTTTCTTGTGCTCACACTACCACACTTGGTAAGGTTAGAAACCTTGAAAAGGATAATGAATCTCTTGTAAAGGATATTAATTGCATGAAAGATGATTTGACAAAGTTTATTTTGAGTACCAATAAAATGACCAAAATACTTGACGTTCATCGTTGTGATCATTTGAAACTAGGACTTGGTTATAAGCCTAATGTCGTTAATCATAAGAAAAAGAATCAAATCTCTAAGCATGTTGGTCATTATGCTCCTAGAATTATTACATGTTTCTATTGTGGTAAAAATGGTCACACGGCAAATTTTTGTCGGCCTAGAAATAGCTCTAATTATTATTGGAGACCTAAAAGTCTCTATGCTAATCCCAAAGGACCCAAACACTTGAGGGTACCACAAAACAATGTCATTTTAGATACTTGGTGGAATAACAAACAAAGAAAAATCATACCGTCAAGAAGACATCAAATGCCCGTATCATTTGTCAAAGGAGAAGACATCATCACAATGAATTTCCAAGAAGGGCATATTATCAACAATGGGAAGGACACAAACCTTGGAAATGGAATAATTGGAGAAATCATCATCAACAAAATGATTTTCCAAGAGAAAGACATCGTCAACAATGGGAAAAGCACAACCCATTGAAATGACGTAAATGGTAAACCGTATCTCCTTACGCATAGTGTATTGTTATTATACATGTTTTTATTTTCTTGCCTTAATTGTCAAAATAAGTTTTTTTATATCTTAAAAATGAGGTCTCTACAAACTACTCTTGGAATTTCAAAACTCTTTTAAAAGAGACCTTGTATAGAGTTTTTCTAAACTCATGTATATTTAAAAGAACTTACATGTTTTATCATCTCTTGTGGATTTAAGCGTAAACATTTTATACTTGTATTATTTCTTAAATTGCCTTAGCCACTCTTGTCCACTACTATTTTTACTATGCTCATGTGCAAGATATTTTGTCAAAGTTTTAAATATCTTGATATACATGTTCGTCAACATATTTTCTAATTTATGATTTATCAAGATTGACATAAACAATTGAGGCATGATCATTATAGCTATTTTAATCACATAGACAATATATATTTTGGCTATTTTTCTTGCTAATATAAGCGATGCCGTTAATGAGTTTGTTAAGTTGTGTAGACTTATTGAGGATGAGAAAGGAAGTACTCCAAATATTAGTTACTTCAAAATATTTGGATGTAAATGTTCTATTATGAACACCAAAGATCAATTGGATGCCCAATGATGATAGTGATGAACAAGACAACATTGAACAAATTTCTCAGAGGATGCTCCAAGATGAAGATTGGCTTATAGAATTGCAAGAGGAGCTAAATCAATTCGGAAGAAATGATATTTGGGAATTGATACCATGTCCTCCATCACAAACGATTATAGGTACAAAATGGGTATTCCGGAACAAACTCGATGACCAAGGCAATATCATTTGAAATAAGGCAAGGTTAGTAGCTCAAGATTATTGTCAAGAAGAAAGGTATCGATTATGATGAAATTTTTGCACCCATTGCATGTTTAAAATATATTCACATTTTTCTTACCTATTTTTGTTTTAGAAATTTCAAGCTTTACCAAATGGATGTTAAATCCGCTTTTTTAAAAGACTTCATTTAAGAAAAAGTCTATGTAAAATAACCTCCGGGGTTTGAAATTTTTTCTAAGCCAAATGATGTTTATAAACTTAAAAAGGCCTTCTATGGTTTAAAACAAGCACCCCGTGCATGGTATGATAGACTTAGCTATTTTCTTTTACAAAATGGATTTACAAGAGGTAAAGTTGATACTACTCTCTTTGTCTTTGAAAAAGGGCAAGATTGCTTATTAGTGCAAATATATGTTGATGATATTATATTTGGTGCTACTAATGTATCATTGTGCAAGAAATTTTCTAAGTTAATGCAAGGTGAGTTCGAGATGAGTATGATGGGGGAGCTAAACTTCTTCCTTGGACTTCAAATTAAGCAATGCCAAGAAGGGATTTATATTTCACAATCAAGGTATACAAAAGAACTTTTGAAGAAGTTCGGGATTGAAGAAGGAAGAACCGTCACTACTCCGATGGTATTAAACCTAGCTACAATGTAGAGAAAAGATGTGTGCTCATTTTATTGAACTGAACTGAATGAATAGTACAGGAGGAATCATGACTTATTTATACAAGAGAAGCTATAAGGTAAAAGTAAAGCTAACAAACCAATAAATAAACTTAACTAACTAACTCAACTCGAAAGGTAGTTACAACGAGAAAATGGTTATAACTAACTTATGGAATCTTCTATTCTCTAACTTTTAAAACTTAAGGTAGTGTCATACAACTTAAGTTTGGTTCGCATAAGCCCAAAGGTAGCACTTGAATTCGCCTTCAGAAAGATATTTGCTACTTGATCCACAACAGGCACATGTCTAATATCCACAAGATTTTTCTGAACTTTCTCACGCACAAAATAAAGATCCAACTCAATGTGTTTTGTTCTAGCATGTAGAACAAGATTTGCGATTAATTGTACAAAGTGCTCGATTGTCACACCAAACTATGGGGACCTTTGTAGACCGAACATACAACTCCTGAAGTAACCCCGAAGCCAAGTGATTTCAGAACCAAGCTAGCTACATCTGCGGTATTCACTCTGTAGATGACACGGAGATGGTGTGTTGTTTCTTTGACCGCCAAAAACCAGATTAGAGCCCAAAATAAACGAGTATCTGTGGTAGAACACCTATCATCACAATTTGATGCCCAATCGCATCCGAGTAACCCACCAAAGTGAACTGTAGAGATGCATCTGGAGTAAAATGAAGGCCATAGTCTATAGTGCCACTAAGATACCTAAGGATTCGTTTGACAACTTTCCAATGAGAAGTTAAAGGCTTTTGCATGAACTGGCACACTTTGTTCACAGCAAAAGATATCTCTGGCCTGGTTATAGTGACATATTGTAGAGCTCCTACAATGCTCTTATAAAGCTGGACATTATGCATCAAATCAGTGCCATAAGCAGACAATTTCTCACCAGATGTCATAGGAGTGGTGATAGCTCTAGCATTTTGCATCTGCACTTTGCTTAAGAGATCCTTGACATACTTAGTTTGTGACAGACAAACACGTTGAGGAGTAACTTGGACCTGAATACCCAGAAAATAATCAATAGTACCAAGATCCCCTAGAGAGAAGGTTTTGCTAAGGTTAGAAATAAAATCTTGAACCTCTGTGGGATCACTGTCAGTGACTAGTATGCCATCTACATACACCAAGACATAAAGAATAGCACACCGCCCTACTTCCGACAAACAAAGAATGATCGATCTGGTAGATTTAAGCCCAAAAGAAGACACCATTTGATATAACTTGTTAAACCATTCTCTAGGGGCTTGTTTAAGCCCATAGAGAGACTTCTGAAGCTTGCACACATGTTGAGGATAGTTAGGATCTTCAAATCCAACTGGTTGTTGCATATAAACTTCTTCTTTGAGATCACCATTGAGGAAGGTATTGGCAATATCCAATTGCCTAATAGACCATTGTCTGCTTATAGCTATAGAGAGAACAACTCACGATAGTTCTAGGCTTCACTACAGATCAAGGTGTCGATAAAAATCAAAACCAAAGAACTTGACTAAACCCCTTTGCAACAAGTCTTGCTTCATACTTGTTTATAGTACCATCAGGATTCTCTTTGATGCGAAAAACCCATTTGCAACCAATTGTGTGTTTATTCTGTGGTAGAGGGACAAGTTCCCAGGTGTTGTTTCTCATGAGTGCCAAATATTCATCAGTCATAGTGTTAGGAAATTTATTGTTTAGATTTTGATGAATGCCATGTAAAACTTAGACTAGAAAGTTGGCACCCCATTTTCTTTGTAATTTGTATTGTAATAGATAGGGTTGTACTAGGCGAGTTAAGTTAAGACAGCTACGCCCGACATACAAGAAGTCAATCAAGACTGGGATGAAGACTCCGATGTGAAGCAGCTGAATATAGCAAGGCAGAGAAGACAAGAACTCGACTGAAGGAATATCAGCTATGATACAACTGTGTGAAGTGTCAGTCAAGTCAACTTAAGATAGCCAAGTCTCAAGTTGAAGTGACAGATGAGTCATCCAATGATTGGGAGCTGACTCGAAGTCACCTGGGGAAGTTAAGGAACTGCAGTCAAGTCAAGAAAACTAAAAAGAATCCGTTGCACATAAGTCAAGAAGGTTACTTAAATAAGTAATACTTCCATGCTGCAATGTCTTAAAGTGCTCAATCCCAGAAGCGTGCAAAAGGAATAAACCAATGGGAAGCTCTGCACCTGTGTCAGACTATGAAAAGCTGAAGGTTTATTTAATACGAGGAAATGTCAATTTCAAGGACTGCAACAAGACAAGCCAACGAACACAAGTGAGTTTTTGAAAATAAGCCTATCTCTTCAACGAGCAGATTTTTTGAAAATTCACTATAAAAGGCTGATGAATCACTTTGAGAAAAGGTTACCTTGATTACCTAAACCACGAACATTCAAGCTATCATTCGAGCTGTAACCTGCAAAATATTCTCAAGTTATTCAAGCAAATCCTCAAAGCCTAAATTTCGAAGGAAATCAATCCAACACCAAGCTGTGAAGGAAATAAAACTTCAAACTGTTGAAGAGGAAACTTTTGAAGAATCAAAAGGGGTCTACATTCCAAGGAGGATTGTAGAAAGGTTCAAGGTCGAACCAATCTCAAGTTATTGGAGGGCTTTGTGATCAAATCCAAGAAACCTGAGCAAATGAGCTGAAGTAGCAAGGCAGCTGCCCTGTGAAGAAGCTGAGTCAAACGAGAAGCCTGTTGTGTGACCAAGGCATCTTGGATGAGTCCCAAAGGATCAAGTCACCGTGTGTGATCAAGACTTGCATCCGGGTGATAACCACTTTGCACTCTGATCAATACTTAGTGGATTCCTCCAGGAGTTGGAGAAGAGAGGATTAGAAGAATTACCCCATCTTCGAACCTCTATAAAATTTATTGTGTCATTTTCATTTCAACATTTATTTTTTGCATATCATTTACTATCTCCTGATAATTTGCTATCCAATTGATATTTAACAAAGTGCTAAAACCAAGTGTTAAAATAAACTTAAACCAAATTCAAAGGTGTTAAATCTTCCAAAAAATCTCATCACAACCAAGTTAAGTATTAGACTAAAATTTGAGTTATTCTATCAACAAATCGGTCAGTCATTGAGTGGCTAACTCTGCTGGTTAACTAACTTAGCTGTCCATCAAAGACATAGCTATGATATTTACTCTGAACTAATTTTAAAAGGACTAAATTCGAAAAATTGGTAAGTTTTATTCAACCTCCCCTTCTAAACCTTACTCACACCCCTTGGGACCTACGCATAGCTTGTTTCCACCTATCATCCTGTAAAGCAACCCGAGGATCTGTTGGCTCGAGACAGTGCAAATACTTTAGCTTGAACACACCGTTTTGCTTCTAGTAACCATATGATGTGTGGGATGAGCTGGAGGAGTGTCGGCAACAATACCTGCGCATGTGGAACAACATTATCCCGAACAAAAGGTAAGGGGCTTGTGAAAACTTCAACAGGTTCTTCAGGGTGAGAAGAAGGGATGACACTGACATGAAAAGAAAGGGAAGGAGAGGAGGAATAGGGAGTGGAAGGTACAGGATGAGACTGAGCAAAAGGAAATTGAGACTCATTGAAAATGACATCTCTGGAAATAATGATTTTACCAAGAAAATCCAAGCATTTGTACTTTATGGATTAAGTTGTGGCCTAAAAATGTGCAAGGGGAAGTTACGTAGGAGAATTTGTGATCATTATAAGGCCTAAGATTAGGATAGCAAAACAACCAAAGGTTTTGAGGGGAAGTGTACTTGAGGTTTTTGTGGAATAGAGTTTCATCGGGACTTTTGTTGAGCAATAGAGGTATAGGAAGTCTCTGTGATAAGATAAACAAGCTGTTCTAAAGGCCTCATCCGAGTATTTTAATGGTAAAGAGGCTTGAGCAAGAAGAGTTAGACTGTATCTACTATATGACGATGTTTTCTTTCACTAATCCATTTTGCTCATGAGTGTAAGGACAAGGATGTTGATGAATGATGCCTTGAGAAGTGGAAACTCGAAGAAATGGTCTAAATTCCCCACCCCGGTCGGTTTGGGCAGCCTTAATTGTGGTTCCTAATTGAAGTTAAGTGTTTTTTGAAGGTGAGGAATCTTTGTAAAAGCTTCGATTTATGTTTGAGGAGATATATCCATGTGTGTCTAGAAAAGGCATCTATAAAATGGATGTAATATATGTAACCACTTGAAGAAATTATTGGAGCAGGACCCCACAAATCAATGAATTAATCGTAATGGTCTTTGTATATTTAGTGTTTGATGATGGAAATGGAAATTTATGTACTTTGCCCAAACAAAATGGTTCACAGGGAGAATTATTAGAAGATTTAAGAGATGGTAGAGAACACTGAGTCAATACAAGTTGTACAATTTTATTATGAGGATGACCAAGTCTCTTATGCCACAAATCAAAAGATGAAACAGTGGTAGATGCCACATTACAAGTTGCGAGTAACGGGTTTATTGCATGGAAAATGAACAGTGTATGACAGGGGAAGATGAAAAAGATACATGAGAAAAATGAAGATGCCTGGGAGGAAAAACATAGAGGCCATTGTGCAGTTGTCCTCTTAATAGAACTGCATGAGTGATTGAGTCTTTGACAAGGCAATGGTCCGAATGAAACCGAAAGTAGACATTGTTATCTTTGGAAAATCTGGAGACACTAAGAAGGTTCTTTGTGATCCGAGGAACATGAAGCATTTGAGTAAGATTAAGAGATCGAGTAGGGGCAAAAGGAGATGGAAAAGTAGAAGAACCAATATCTTTGAATTTGTAAGCCCTTACCATTGCCCATTTTAACACGTTACGGACTGTATAAGGCATTTCTTTGCATCAAGTTGTGTGAGTCACCGTGATATGGTTTGTAGCACTGGAATCGGGTACCATTCTTCGAGGACCAGGTGACCAATTGAAAGGAGCAAGTGATGAAGCGAGGTTGGTACATGAGCTAGATTACCCTGAAAAAGTGAAGGAGATCTAGCCGAGGATCCTTGAGAGAACGAGCAGACCTTGAAAGGATTGATCAAAACGATAGTAACATTGGAGAGCCAAATGATTATTCCTTCCACATAATTGACACATAATTCGATTGGAAGAGAAACCTCTGCTCTAGAAAACCCGTTGGTACCACGAGATCCACGAAATTGTCCTCTATGCACAAAACCTCCCTCTAGAGGATCCGAAAACTCCCACCAGGCAGGATGAGCACCATGGAATTGATTTTGAGATCCGAAATTTGAATTAGTAATAGCAACATTAGCCATAGCTAATTCAACGGAGACTTATGTGTGCGATCAATTCTAGCTTCATGTGCAAGCAAGAGTGATTCAATTTACGCTACTGATGTAAGTATCATTACGAGTAGAGATGGAAAGAACAAAAGTTTAATAATCGAGGTAGACCTTCCAAAATAGCATCAACATGATCTTTTTCAGAGATTGAATACCCAACCAATGCCAACATGTCAACACAATGACGAAGTTTGAGAAGATATTCATTGATAGAGAGAGAACCTTTCTTTAGATTTTGAAGTTGTAGCTTGAACTGATTGACTTTCGCTCGAATTTGTGCAGCAAAATAAATTTCCAAGGTGTGCCATACTGAAGCGGATGTATCACAATTCACCAAACGACTGAGAATATCATCATGTACTGAGGCTAAGATCCATGAAAGGATGAGCTGACCCTGCTACTCCCATTCCAAAAAGACAGGATTACAGACAGAGTTACCATTGGTGGAGATAATAAGTTTCGAAGGAGGTGCAACATCACTGCTGAGAAAAGCTTGAAGGCGATGGCCACGAATTGTTGCCAGAATTTGCTTCTTCCAAATGAGATAGTTATCATGATTGAGTTTGGATGTGACTAGATGAGAAAATATCACCGGGGAGAAGGAAGAACCAGATGCAGTAGCCATGGAAGCTCCGATGGAAAGCCCATTCACCGGCCTGATACCATATTAAACCTAGATACAATGTAGAGAAAAGATGTGTGTGCATTTTATTGAACTGAACTGAATGAATAGTACAGGAGGAATCATGACTTACTTATACAAGAGAAGTTATAAGTCAGAAACCTAAAGCTAACAAACCAATAATAGAAACTTAACTAACTAACTCAACTGAAAGGTAGTTACAACAGAAAACAGTTCTAATTAACTTATGGAATCTTCTATTCTCTAACAGATGGCAACCAATATCAAGTGGTACAAAAATGAGAAAGGCATATTTGTTAACAAACAAAATCGAGGTATGTTCATCAACTTTCATTACTCTCATAGACTCGATATTCTTCATGTCGTATGCCTATGTGCTCGATTTCAAAACAATCCCAAAGAATCTCATTAAAGTGTCGTAAAAGAAAATTTCAATATGTGAAAGGCACTTCTTCTTATGGCTTGTTTTATCCAAAGTTTTAAAATGTTCATATTTTCGGGATAACAAGCTGATATAAAATATTGCTCAAAATATGGTTCTTCATAACCGAACTAACATATTGAGATTCGAATTTTTTTTGGGATTGCGTTTCTTAACGAAAATTTGAGATGTGTTTAATTCCGTCTCAAGGTTAACTTGTGGACATTTGTTTTTAAACCATTAATCGCCGAGTCTTTTACCTCATTTCGAGCTTGTTTAGGCATAATGCATATTGAATGAGGTCTATGGTTGCATTTTGTGCGTTTTTAAAACTTAGGGGTGAAAAATTGGATTTTTAACTCAAAATTCGGACATAAATTGAAAAGAAGTTCCAGGGACCGGATGAAGGGAGGGGAACCGGTCGAACAACACTTGGACTGGTCGGACCCCCCTTGGACCGGTCACCTGGGCAAAATTTTGGTTTAAAATTGTCTTTGTCCCATACTTAGCCATCTTGGCTCTTTTTGCTCCAATTTTGAACCCCTTTGCAAATTTCACACACATTTCACTCAAAATAATTTCTTTCTTGTAAATTATATATTTTTGAATTTATAATATTGGTATATCATCTATGATACTCGACTTCTCCGATAAATTGGTAAGTTTAATTCCTTCTTAATTCCTTCATTTTTTATATTTTGTTGGAATTCTTATATACTTGTGTTGGGTATGATAATTGTTGTTGGATGATATTTATATAATTGCATTTGATGATGAATATTTGGGCTTGATTACATTTACAAAGGCTATATGCATCTCTTGTTTTATTCATCGCACGCCAAGTGTTCAACAAAATGTTTCAATGAAAATTTCATCAATTACATGATTCTCTCGATTTCAAAAGTCTTGTAAGTTTATAGAGATCATGTTTTGCTTCTCAAATGAGCTTTTACAAGTCATATTCTTGACTTTTCCCTTAGCTTTTGGAATTTTAAGCTTCTTGATCATAAGCTCGATATATCGGTTCAATTGCGCACTTTGATATGATTATATGATGTTTTTATCGTGCTAACATTCTTTTTGATGATTTCAAAGGGGGAGAAACATGATATAAACTCTTTAGATCAAAGAAGCTAACATAAGCTCGCGAAAAAAAGCTATAAGTTGTGGCTATTATAAGCCAAAAGCTGTGAATCATACTTAGTCCATAGGATTTATTATGGAATTATATATATGTCTAATGTTGTTTTTTTAACAGGGGGAGCTTCTAAGCTCATGATATTCAAGTTTCTAATGTAAAAGCTGAGCTTTAGCTTTTTGTTTGATTGCTTCTCTACTACTCTTGTTGTGCATGTTGAAAGGGGGAGCTTTTGCAAAATGTTTTTGAAAATCTTCACTCCCATCCTTGTGGCTATTATGCATGGAATATTGTTGCTTAAAACGGATAGTTATTTTTGACCGGAAAATTTATTTTGTTTTTAAAATCGACCTCTTAAAATTGTTTTGGTTTGTAATCATCAAAAATGGGGAGTTTGTTAGATAAATATTTTTATCATGAATTTGATGATTTTGTTTAACTATTTTACACCAAAACAATATTTCTAAATGTTGTCCAAATACTCCCGATTGATCTAAAATATTTTTACTAATTTTTTGGAGTATTTCTTGAACTTTATTTTCGACAAAAATTGGACAACACTTTTGTCTCGTGTTCAACCGGTCGCCCTATAAGGCAACCCGTGTCTGAGGTTGAGTTTTGAAATAGAAACGAGATGTTTGAAAAAAACCCTGGAGGTCAACCGGTCGACTAAAAGGTCGGCCGATGCCTGGAGAAAGAACAGAACTCTGTCTCTCCAAGAAAAACTGTAAGGGGACCGGTCCACATGGGGGGAGACCAGTCAGACCCTAGGTCGACCGGTCCAACCCCCTGGACCGGTCCAAGGCATGTTTTTTTCTTTGTCAAAATGTTTTCTATATTAGAGATCGACCGATCGCCCTACCGTTTTGACAGCAAATTCTAACCGTTGTGTAGCAGACAGTTTTTTCTTAATTTGTGGGATTGATTTCTAACAGCTATAATCTTGATTTTAATTGCATTTTTCTGTAGATTTCAATCTCCAAGAGGAGCCTATCCTTGATCAAACATCTTCTATAAATAGAGGAATCTTTGGAGCAACAAGTACAACAATTACTACTACACAACAAGAGATATATTCAAGCATATATTGTGTTCTTCATTTTCAACATTCTTGGTGTAATAGCCCTTTAAGGTCTTTCACTTTCACATCTTAAGGTCTAGGCTTGATTCTTGATTACACTTGCACTTTTGAGTTGTAATATTTTTCAAAGCGTAATCTTGATTGTAATTCATCATCCGAACACAAGATATCCTTGTGAGTGTTCTTGTGGTAAGAATACACTTGGGTGATCTTAGGTGTTGAAGAGTTTGGTGCTCTTCGAGGTGTTGGAGAGTTCGGTGGTCTTCAAGTCGGAAGATTGTGGTAATCTTCAGAAGGTGCCGTTGAAGGAAGATTGTGGTAATCTTCAAGGGAGATTGTGGTAATCTTCAAAGAGGTGTTGTAAGGTGATGTTGTAATAGTTTTGGTAACTATTTATAAAATTCTTTTTCTTTTCGAAATCCATCCCGGAGATACTGGGGTGGTAGAGGATTAGGCACTAGGTGGGTTGAACCTCTATAAATCGACGCGTGTTGTTTACTTCCCGCACTTCCATTCTTGTCTTTGCTTATTACTTTCGAAAAAGAGGGCATAATCGAGAAAATTGGCATAATCTATTCACCCCCCTTCTAGATTATCGTAGTCACTTGGACTTACATGGGTTATGTTGATTAATAGTCAACCTGAAAATTATACTAACATACCTTGAATTTAAATATAAAAAAATCTAATCATCGTACTAGTAATACATTTAATCTATCAAAACTATAAATTGTTGTGTTATTTTTGTCAAATCATTTTGGGGAACTCGATTTTGACCACCTTATTATTGTGCTATTTGAGTTGAACCCCATGTTTGCCCGATTCTGCCAAATATAAATATTAACTCATTTATAACATGTTGAATTCATATTGTGCCAAAATTTGTCACATGTATAAGCAATATGCCTACAATCAAAATAGATGTATCATAGACTTACCAAATTCAGTTAAGTTCAATGGACTAAAAGATAAAAATAGATTATAACGCTTGCTAAAACCATAAAGGCTACAAAGCCCAAGCTACTAGGTTGATGAAGCTATACTACGCAAGAAAACATTTGAATATAGATATATATCTCTATCATTTAAAGGTATGTTGAGGCTATATTTGGATGGAAGCATTTAAAGCTAAGGATTTCAAATCTCTAATAAGAAATTCATTGAATTTGTTCGGGTGATATCATCATTTAATGAATTTCAAGTCCTTAGCACATTTTAGCTATTTGTTTAAGTTATTATAGCGAATTTAAAATTTGTATTACGTATACGAGTTATTTGAAATATTTTTATAAATCCTCACATCAAATCCAAAGCATTTCATTAATACAAATTGAGCGTCCGATGAATTTTTGGGCTACAATTAAGTGTTTAATCGTATGAGACTAGATCTCTATTTGTTACTCACTTCCTTACAATGAGAAAGATCGTAGGTGGACACCTCGGTCGCATATGAAAAGGTCCAAAGTAGACCTAACCACATTGAATCAGAAATAGCGAGTTGGCCTAATTAACCAATCAACGCTTTGCCAGATCCAATCGGTTCCGAAGCTATATATATATAGATATATATATATATATATAAAGAGACTATTCTAGGAATAGTAACTTTAAAATGTTTCGGCCCATTTCACCTTTCTAAATCTGGAAAATACTCAATTTTAATTAAAAAAAGATTGAGTAATAAAAATAATAATTTAATTCTATCGATAACATATAATAAAAAAATGCTAAGATTTTGGCAAGTTTTAATGATTAAAGTAATATTATTTGTACTGTTGAATTATAATTTTCAAATTTAAAATATTGTAATTTCTTATTTCATTAAATCGGATTTTCACTCCGATCATCTTAAATAATTTTATATTCCCATTTCCAAAAATTAATGAAGATCACTCTCTTAAGAAAATAATATGAATGCTTATATTTTTATAATTAGTAAGTTTTTCGGCATATTCTGAATTGAAATTTGATATTTATCAAACTTTTATTTTACCAAATTATTATTTATTTTCTTCAAAATATTATTTTCATTGGACAATTATATATTCGATTGCGTCTTTCTTACCAAAAATCTATAAAATATAAAATATCCTATTATAATTTCAAAAAATCCAAACAATGCCTACAAAATCCGTAAAATAATCAATACTCCAAAAATCTGAATATGATATAAATATGGACAACATATTTATAAATAAAAAACTATCTTACAGAAACATGAATAAATATATAAGTTATATATATATAGTTATATGTGTTTATCTATTATATTTTAAAAAATAATCAATGTACAAGTATTATATTAAATGCTTGAAATGTTGAAATAATAGACACACATATATAAATGTATGTATCCATGTATTGTATTTGAAATAATAACCCAATGTATAAATCTTGCTTGAAATGCCTAAAAATTGAAATATTATATATATAATTGTAAATATATTCTTCAAATTGTATATATTTTAAATATTATATTGTATATACTTTGTGTTAGTTCAAGTGACTACGATAATCAAGAGAGGGGGTGAATAAATTATCCCGATTTTCCGATTTTCACCATCTTTTTCGAATATGAGAATGATGACCAAAAAATAAGTGTGAAAATGTAAACAACACACGATGATTTATAGAAGTTCAACCCACCTAGGACCTAATCTTCTACCACCCGTTATGTCCGGAATGGATTTCGGAAAAGGAAAAAGTTTATTAATAGATACCAAACTATTACAACCTTTACCTTGAAAAGCACCTCACTCTTCTTACAACACTACCTATGAAGATTACCGCAATCTTCTTACACCAATAAAGAGTATCACACTCTTCAACACCTAAAATCACCCAAGTGTGTTCTTACCACAAGAACACTAACAAAGATGTCTTATTTTGGATGATTGAAAACAATTCAAGATTACAACTCAAATGAAGTATACAATTTTGAAGTGCAAGTGTAATCAAGAATCAATCCTAGTACTCAAGATGTGCAAGTGAAAGACTTAAGTTAAATACAACAAGAATATGAAAGTTATGAACAAGAAGTTTGTTTGTGTTTGTATTGTTTGTGTAGTTCTCTTTGATCCTTCATGTAGGTCCCAAGGGGTGTGAGTGTAAGGTTTAGAAGGGGGGATTGAATAAACCTTACCAACTTTTCGATTTAGTCCTTTTAAAAGTTCAAAGTTGATACTACACATCTGTGTCCTTGGTGGACAGCTAATTTAGTTACTCAGTAGAGTTAGTCACTCAACGACTTCGACCGAGCCGTTGATAGAATAACTCACCGTTATGATCAAGACATAGCTCAACCGTAGTTTGTTTTCATTGGAAGACTTAACACCCTTAAATTTGGTTTAGTTATGATTTAATACTTAGTTTTAGTACTTAGATATTATCAAGTGGATAGCAAATTTATCGGAGAGTTAAACAAATAAGATGCGAGGAATTAAAGTCTGAAATGTAAATGACACGATAAGTTTTTATAGAGGTTCAAGATGGGGTAATTCTTCTACTCCTCTATTCTCCAACTCCTGGAGGAATCCACTAAGTGTTGATCTCAGTATACTGAGTGGTAAATGATCCGGATACAAGTCTTGATCACACAAACGACTTGATCCTTTGGGACTCGATCGAGATGCCTTGGTCACGCAGTGGCTTCTCGTGCGACTCGGCTTCTTCACGCAGGCACCGCCTTGCTACTACATCCCACTTGCTCAAGCTCTTTGGATTTGATCACGAAGCCCTCCAAAAACTCGAGACTGGTTCGACCTTGAACCTTCCTACAATCCTCCGTGGAATGTAGACCCCTTGATTCTTCAACAATTTCCTCTTCAACTGATTGAAGTTATCTTTCCTTCACATGTGAGTGTTGGATTGATTTTCTTCGTAGTATAGGCTTGAGGATTGAACTTGAATGATTTGAGAATATTTTTGGTTACAGTTCAAATGTTTTCTTGAAATGTTAGTAGTTCAGGTAACCTTCTCTCAGAGTCATTCCTCAGTCTTTTATAGTGATCTTTCAAAAATCTGTCCGTTGAAGAGATAGGCTTATTTTTGAAAGTCACTTGTGGTCGTTGGCTTGTCTTGTTGCGATCTTTGGAATTGCCACTTCCTCGTATGAATTGTTCTTGACTTTTGAGTTCGACACGGTGCGAAGTGCTTCCCATTGGTTTATTCCTCTTGCACGCTCGGGGACTGAGCACTTCGAGAAAGGTAGCATGGAGGTATTACTTGTTTAAGTAATTCTCTTGATTTATGTGCAATGGATCTCTTTCAGTTATCTCAACTTGACTATATTTCCTTGCTTTCCCCAGGTGACTTAGAGTCGACCTTCCAATCATTGGATGACTCTTCTGTCACTTCAACTTGAGACTTGGCTATCTTGAGTTGACTTGACTGATACTTTACTCAGTTGCATCTCAGTTGCACCTTCAGTCGAGTTCACGTCTTCTCTTCTTGGCCATACTCAGCTGTCTCGCAGCGGAGTCTTCCTTCTAGTCTCCAGTTGTCTTCTTGCATGTTTAGGCATAGCTGACTTAACTCAGCTTGACCAGCCCTATTTATTACAATGCAGTTTACAACAAAAATGGGGTGCCAACTTCCTATTCTAAGTTTTACATGGCATTCATCAAAATCTAAACAATAAATTTCCCAACACTTCAAAGCCTTCATCTATTTATAGGAGAGTCTTCAAGATTGGATCTCCAACATAGGCTCCTCCATCTTCACTTTTGTCTACAAAAAGAAGGATCAAAAGATCTACAAAAATAGTTAAGAAATAAAAAGTAGATCATAACAGATAATGGCTAAGCAACGGATAGAATGTTGTTGTCAAAAACGTAGGTCGCCCTGTTGAAAATTCGAATATTTAAAAAGTTAATCTGAGATTTAGACTAATAAATCAAGGAGTTGGACCGGTCCAATGGGGGGTTGGACCGGTCGACAATCACTTCAATCGGTCGGCCTCCATATGGACCGGTCCACCTCACAATATTTTGATACAAAATCAGTTTTTGAACAAAGTCAACATTCAGACACACGTCGACCTCCACTAAAAATCCTTCTAGCTCGTTTCTATTTCAAGTTTCGACTTTTAGGCACGGGATGCCCTCTAGGGCGATCGGTTGACCTCAAAATAGAATTGTTATCCGATTTTTGTCAAAAAAAATCTTCAAGAAATACTTCAAAAAATGGTAAAAATTATTTAAAATGTTTTGAAGTATTTGGACAACATTTGGGGACGTTGTTTTGGTATAAAAACTCATTTAAACAAAATCATCAAAATCATGATAATAACATGTATCTAACAAACTCCCCCTTTTTGATGATTATAAACCAAAATAAATTTAGGAGATCGATTTTTAAAACAAAACACATTTTTCCGGCCAAAATCAACTATCCGTTTTAAGCAACACTTATCATGATTAAAAACATAAGGATAGGAGCAAAGATTTTTCAAAACATTTCATAAAAAATCTCCCCCTATCAACATGCTACACAAAAATAGGCATAGAAGCAATCAACTAAAAGCTGAAATTTTATAATTATAGCTTGAAATTCAAGAGTTTAAAAGCTCCCCCTATAAAAAGGAATTCATTAATCATATGTAAAGTCCATTATGCATCCATTAGACCAAGTTTCCTCAGCTTTTGGCTTTTTTATCTGCAACTTATAGCTTTTTTCATGAGCTTTTTATAGCTTCTTTGATCTAAACATAAGCTTATGAGCTTATTCCATTTTTTTCCTTTTTGGAATCATCAAAAAGACTATTAGCACGATAAAAATATCATAAATACATATCAAAGTGCATATTGAATCAACTTATCATGCTTTTGAATATAAAGCTTAAAATTCCAAATTGTAAGGGAAATTTTGAGAAAAAAGTTTGTAGAAGCCCATTTGATTGATAGAACATGATCTCTATAAATATGTAAGACATTTGAAAGCAGGAGATTCATGTAAAAGATGAAATATTCACTGTGATATTTTATCGAACACTTGGCATGCATAGGATAAAATCGAAGTTGTATATAGCATTTATAAATGTAAACATGCCCAAAAATTCAACACCAATCCTAATTATACAATCATAATTCATCAACATTTATAATTCCCAACACAATCATACAAGAAGTTCACCAATTCATCAAGTAAAAGCACATTCTCAATGGTTCAACCCAATTGAGATTAAAGAGAGAATTAAACTTACCAATTGATCGGAGAAGATGATAATATGGAAGATATATGCATTATACAAGTCCAATAACATAGAATTTGCAAGAAAAAAAATCATTTTAAGTGGATTGTGTGTGAAATGGGCGAAGGGTTGCGAAATAGGGAAAATAGATGGATAGACAGACTGAGAGGACATAAAAAATTTAAATGCTGAAATGACCTTGGTTGACCGGTTGACCATTAGCTTGACTGGTCCAGGGCATGGTCTACTGGTACCTGTGCTTTCGTTCGGTTTCTGTCCAAATTTTGAGTTAAAAATGCTATTTTTCACCGGGAGAATTTCATAATAGGATCCAAATTTAAGAAAATCTTCATTTCAATGCCCACAATTTCAACCTTCTCAAATCAAGACCCAATTTTTATTTTTTTCTCAAATTGGGCTCTCCCTCAAATTTTAGGTTCTCATTTCAAGACCAAAAATTTCAACCTTCTCAAATCAAGACCCAATTTTTATTTTTATTCTCAAATAAGGCCCTCCCCCAAATTTTGGGCTTTCAATTCAGGTTTTAAAATTTAACAAAAAGAGAAATATTAATGTAATCTATCACACCGGCCACAAAAATTAATTTTCTTTCTCTTTTTATTTTTTGCTCATTCCTTTTTTCCTAATCGATACTTGTTTTAAACTGTAAAATTCAATCATAATTTGGATATCTTGTTTTTTTAGTAACTCAAAAATATTTTACTGTTTCTATTTCATTCATAATTTGGTATATCTTATTTTTTTAGTAACCGATAAATATTTCATGGTTTTTTTCATCTTGTTAGTTACATACATTTATATTTAAAGATCTTGGTTTCTACACGTTAAACAAAATTGATAATAAGTATGGGTTAGGTAAAAAAGAATGAGCGAAAAAATGAAAAGAGGAAGAAAAATATTTTTTTGTAGTTGACGTGATAGATTACACTAATATTTCTCTTTTTGTTAAATTTTAAAACCTGAATTGAAAGCCCAAAATTTGGGGGAGGGCCTGATTTGAGAAAAAACAAATTGGGTCTTGATTTGAGAAGGTTGGAATTTTGGGTCTTAAAGTGAGGACCCAGAATTTGAAGGAGAGCCCAATTTGAGAAAAAAAATAAAAATGGGATCTTGATTTGAGAAGATTGAAATTTTGGTCTTAAAATGATAGGTTTTCTTAAATTTGGACCCTATTATGAAATTCACCTATTTTTCACCCCTAAGTTTTAAAAACGCACAAAATGCAATCATAGACCTTATTAGATATGCATTATGCCTGAACGAGCTCGAATTGAAATAAAAGACTCGGCGGCTAAAAGATTTTATGAAAATATCCGTGAGTTTATCTTGTGATGGAATAAAGCACATCTCAAGTTTTCGTTTAAAAACATAATCCCTTAGAAAATAGTGTCGAACCTCAATATGTTTTGTTCGGTTATGATGAACCGGATTTTGAGCAATTTTATAGTGGATATACTGTCACAAAAAATGGAACATTTTCGAAAGAACATTTGTAATCCACTAAAGTTTGTTTCATCCAAAGAAGTTGAGTGCAATAAAAGGTCGCGGAAATATATTCGGCTTCGACCATTGATAAGGATACGCAATTTCGCTTCTTTGAAAACCAAGATACTAGGCAATCGCCTAAAAGTTGACAAGATCCAGAAGTACTTTTGCGATCATCAATATTTTCCGTATAGTCCGAATCACTATATCCTTTAAGAAAAAAAAATTCATTCTTTGGATAAAACAAGCCATATGAAATAGTGTCTTTCAAATATCGGAAAATTCTTTTAACAACACTCATATAAGATTCTTTGGGATTGTTTTAAAATTGAGCAGATAAGCATACAACATGAAGAATATCGGGTCTACTTGTGGTTAAGTAAAGTAAACTACCAATCATACCTCGATATTTTGATTCACCAATCGACTTGCCTTTTTCATCTTTGTCAAGCTTGATATTGGTTGTCATTGGAGTAGCAATGGTCCTTCCTTCTTCAATCCCGAACTTCTTTAGAAGTTCTTTTGTATACTTAGATTGGGATTTGTAAATGCCTTATTGGCATTATTTTATATGAAGTCCAAGAAAGTAATTGAGCTCTCCCATTATGCTCATCTCAAATTCTCCTTGCATGAGCTTAGAAAATTTCTTACAAAGAGACTCATTAGTAGCACCAAATATAATGTCATCGACATAAATTTGTACCAATAAACAATCTTGCCCTTTTCAAAAAAATAAAGAGATTAGTATCAACTTTACCTCTTGAAAACCCATTTTGTTAAAAAAAAAAAAAAGCTAAGTCTACCATACCATGCTCGGGGTGCTTATTTTAGACCATATAAGACCTTTTTAAGTTCGCAAACATCATTTGGCCTCGAAAATTTTTTAAACCCCACAGGTTTTTTTACATAGACTTCTTCTTGAATAAAACTATTTAAAAAGGTGGATTTAACATCCATTTGGTAAAGCTGAAAATTTTAAAACAAGAATAGGCAAGTAAAATTCGATATGCTTCTAAACGTGCTAAGGGTGCAAATGTTTCATTATAGTCAATATCTTCTTCTTGACAATACCCTTGAGCCACTAACCTTGCCTTATTTCGAACGATGTTGCCTTGGTCATCGAGTTTGTTTCAGAATACCCATTTTGTGCCAATTATCATTTGTGATGGAGGACAAGGTACCAATTCCTAAACATCATTCCATTCAAATTGGTTCAAGTCTTCTTGCATTTCTAGAAACCAATTCATCCTTAATGGTTTTCTTTGCATTTTTTGGCTCTTTTTGAGAAATGAGAGCTTTCTCAGTAAATTTTCTTCTAGTCATAACTTTGTCCAGAGGATCCCTAATTATGAGATCTTTTGGATGATCTCTTTGAATTTTAATGCAACGGGAAGATCCGAGTTATCATATTTATCTTCTTGTGGAACATTGGAAGTTGAAGGTTAATCATTTGATGTGGAAGGTTGATCACTTTGAATGTCATTTGGAATAATTGGTTCAATTTCATCTTTTTCGTCACTTTAATCATTAGGTATCCGTTCAACACCCGAGGCTTCATTGAATTTGACGTGAATAGACTCTTCGACCACCATGCTTGTTTTATTATAAACCCGATATACCTTACATTTTGTCGAATACCCCATAAAAATTCCTTCGTCGGCATTAGGATCAAGTTTTTCTAATTGATCATTGGTATTCAAAATAAAACACTTGCAACCAAATATTTTGAAATAACAAAAATATTTAGACTTCTTCCTTTTCAAAGCTCATATGGTGTTTTATTTAATTTAGGACAATGATATACCCGGTTTGTGACATAGTAAGTGGTGTTGACTGCTTCAGCTCAAAAATATTTTAGAAGTGAAAATTCATTCAGCATGGACCGGCACATTTCTTGATGAGTTCGATTCTTTCTTTTGGCAACACAATTTTATTGTGGAGTTCTCGGAGCCAAAATATTATGTGCATACCCCTTGGTTTCACATAATATTCTAAAGTCACCATCAAATTCTCCTCCTCGATCACTTCTTATAGACTTAATCGTATCTTTTTTTCATTATCTATAAGTCTACACAACTTAGCAAACTCATTAGCGGCATCACTTTTATTTGCAAGAAAAATAGCCCAAGTGTATCTAGAAAAAAATCATCAACTATGACAAATGTGTAATGTTTCCACTTAGACTTTCGGTGCCAATATCCTAATACAAATCAAGATGAAGTAATTGTAGAGGCTTGGTTGTGGAAATTTTATTTTTGGGCTTAAAACTACTTTTAACTAATTTGTGTTTTTGACATGTGTCACATGTCAAGGTTTTCAAAATTCAATTTGGGTAGTCCTTTTACATGTTGGTTTTTGTAAATCTTTTGCAAATTTTTGTATCCAACATGTCCAAGTCGCCTATGCCATAAACTTGTTAAATCATTATTGGCGACAAGACAAGAAATATTTTGACTAACCAAATCGCTTGTGCAAATTTTGTAAAGATTGCATTTTCTACAAAGTTGGCAAACATTTATCAAATTGAACTTAAGCCCTTCAACTAATAAAACATTACTAAGAGAGAAAGAAGAGTTACCAATTTCTCCATTTCCAAGAATTATTCCTTTGCTATTCCCGAACATGACCATACCTTCTTCTTGGAGCTTGATGTTAGTAAAATGTTCTCTCCTTCCGGTCATATGGCGTGAACACCCGATATGCACGAGCCATTTTGAATCTTCCAGAATTGTTATAGCCCTTAGCACCTACAAATAAATTATTTTTAGGTACCCTATAATTTTGGAGTCCATGGGGGTTAGTCTTGAGACATTTGGATCTACAAAAATGACTAAAGCTATCTTTCAATTTACCATCATTTGCATAATGTCTATTTTTACCGCAATAAAAGCTAGTAATAATGTTAGGACTACTAGCACGCATGAAAGTCGGAGCTTGGTCATTTTTCTTAGAAAAGGTTTGTAACCAAGTCCTAGTTTGGAATGCTCAATTCTTTGTTCACCAAGAATTTTTGTAACTTTATCCGTACTCAAATTGAAGCATTGCACATTTTTTTTAAATTTTTAATTTCTTTTGTGAGCATTTATTTTTTGGAATCGAGAGCATGAACTTTGGCAAGAGTAATAGTATTAGCATGATCAAGTGATTCATAAGAAATAAATAATTTATCCTTTTCTAATTTAAGCTTTTTATACTCATTTTTCAAAGTTTTGTATTTACAAATCATATCACTAAATTCATTTTGAAACTCATCATAATCACATTGTAATTCATCAATTAAAGAAGAAGATGAAGAGTTAGAGCGTACCTCGTTGTTTTCGTCGTCTATGGCCATGAGACCATGTTCGGCTTCTTCTTCTTCATCGAATGTGGCAAGGAGCTCATCCCAAGTCTTAGCTTTTGCATTTAGAGCCTTCTTTTTAGGAAAAGGTTTTTTCTTATTTTGCTCATCCTCCACTAATTTCGGCAATCGGTTATGTAGTGCCCGGGTTTCCTGCATTTGAAACACGAGTTGTCTCTAGACTTTCTTGCCTTATTTTATTTACAAACTTGGCAAAATTTCCGGACAAGAGCGGTCGTCTCCTCATCATCTTCATCGCTAATATAATGTATATTATTTGAAGAAGATGATCTAGAGGGGGGTGAATAGATTATGCCGATTTTTCGCAAATCGCCCTCTTGTTTTAAATGAACAAGTAATTGACAAGAATGTAAATGCGGAAATTAAACAACACTCGATGATTTATAGTAGTTCAACCCACCTAGGGCCTAATCTACTACCACCCTAGTATCTCCGGTATGGATTTCAAAAAGAAAAAGGATTTTATTAATTACCACAATTAATACAACACCTTGAGGATCACCACAATCCTCTTACAACACCTTCAAGGAGATTACCACAATCTTCCTTCACCACCTTTGAAGAGTACCACACTCTTCAAACACCTATCACCTAGATCACCCAAGTGTATTCTTACCACAAGAATACTCACAAGGATGTCTTGTGTTGAATGATGGACAAAATTCAAGATTACAACTCTATGAAACCAATACAAAGATTGAGTGCAAGTGTAATCAAGAATCAAAAAGTCTAGACCTCAAAGATGTGCAAGTGAAAGTACTTAGGCTATTACAACAAGAATGTAAAAATGAAAGCTTGAACAATTTGCGTGATTTCTTGTTGTGTATTTTGCTTGTGTGTGTGTTTTTTTTTTGTGTCTTCAATTCATCCTCTATTTATAGGGAAGACTTCACCAACATAGGCTCCCAACATAGGCTCCTCTATCTTCACTTTTGTCTACAAAAAGAAGATCACAAGATGTAGAAATATTGTAGAAAAATCAAAAGTAAATCTTGTCATGTCAAGAATTTCAAATAAAGATAATTTTCTTTGTCCACAAAATAGCATAGGCGACCAGGTTGCCTGTAGAAGATTTCGACTATTTGAAAAAAAATAGTGCGATCCGTAGGTAGGGGTTGCGGGGCGACGGCCGGTCGGAGGGGGTCGGCCGTGCCTCCCGGGGTGTTCTGCGGCCGGCCCTCCCGGACCGTCCCCTCCTCTTTTTTCAAGACCTGCATGTTCAGTTTCGTGTTTTCTTTCCTTCAGGTACCGGTCGACCATTTGGGCGACCGGTCGACCTCCAATTTGAAATGTTGTCCGATTTTTTTTCAAAAATAAACTTCAAGAAATACTCCAAAAAATTAGTAAAAACATTTTAAATCATTTGGTAGTATTTGGACAACATTTATAAACATAATTTTGGTGTAAAAACCAATTTAAACAAAACCATCAAAAGTGTTGTCCAATTTTTTATCAAATTAAAAACTCTAAGAAATACTCTAAAAATTAGTAAAAACATTTTAAATCATTTAGGAGTATTTGGACAACATATAAAAACATTGTTTTGGTATAAAAACTTATTTAACCAAAATCATCAAAATCATGATAAAAACATTTATCTAACAAACTCCCCTTTTTGATGATTACAAACCAAAACAATTTTAGAAGGTCGATTTTAAAACAAAACAAATTTTCCCGGTCTTAAAACAACAATCCATTACAAGCAAGATTTTTCATAAGTACAACACACAAGAGTAGGAGCAAAGATTTTTCAAAATCATTTTTGCACAAGCTACCCTTATCAACATGCATATAAAGAACAAGCATTAAAGCAACCAACTAAAAGCTAAAAGCTTAGCTTTTACAACTTAAGCTAGAATTATATGAGCTTAAAAGCTCTCCATGTCACAAGACATCATTAGTCAAGCATAAAAGTCCACAAAACATCAAATGGACTAAGCAATATTCACAGCTTATGGCTTTTAAGAGCCCTTTTAAGAGCCCTAGCTTATAGCTTTTCTTGCAAGCTTATTTTCGCTTCTTTGAGCGTATGAGCATTTTTCCTGTTTCTCCCCCTTTGGAATCATCAAAAAGAATGTTAGCACGATAAAAACATCATATATTCATATCAAAGTGCGCAAATTTATCGATTTATCGAGCTTTTAAAAAATTGAAGCTTAAATTCCAAATAAAAGGGAAAAGTTGATCAATTGACTTGCAAAAGCTCATTTGATTGATAAAACATGATCTCTATAAACTTATAAGACTTTTCAAATTGAGAGAATCATGTAGGTGATGAATTTTTCATTGAAACATTTCATCGAACACTTGGCGTGCGTCGAATAAAACTAGAAGAATATAACGCCTTTGGGATTCGTTTAAGCCAAAAAAATTCATCACCAATTTAGTTCAAACAACATTCAATACATCATAAATATTAAGCTCATAACATTCATATGAAACTAGCATCAAGAATTTTGCAAATAAGTCAAAATCTCAAGGGTTCAACCCAATTGAGCAAATGGAGTAGAATTCTTACCATTTATACGGTAAAGATGAGCAATGATGATAATAATCGAGTATAATGAAGTCCAAAATGTAAAGAGTATGCACAAAAACAAATTTGAAGTGAAATTTGTGTGAATTTGGCAAAGGGGACGAAAAATGGCCAAAATAAGTGAAAATGAAGAATACTGAAGACAGAACGGTTTTAATCCAATTTTTGGCTTAGGGCGACCGGTCGAGGTTGAGGGCGACCGGTTGCCCTCAACCTGTTTATCCCACTGTCTTGACATTTTGAAGAAATCCGAATTTTCAACCAAAAATCCGATTTTTCGCCCCTAAGTTTTAAAAACATGCAAAATGCAAACGTAAGCCTCATTCAATATGCATTATGCCTAACCGAGCTCGTATGGATGCAAAGCTCTCGGAAGATAGTGGTTTTGTAAAAATGTCCGCTAATTGATCTTGAGGTGGTACAAACGATATCTCAATTTTTCGTTTTGAAACACAATCCCTTAGAAAATGATGTCGAATCTCAATATGTTTAGTACGGTTATGATGAACCGGGTTTTGAGCAATGTTTATAGCGGATATATTATCACAAAAGATAGGAACACTTTCAAAAGAACATTCATAATCCGCTAAGGTTTGTTTCATCCAAAGAAGTTGTGTACAACAAAATGCCGGAAATATATTCGCCGACCGTTGAAAGTGAAACACAATTTTGTTTCTTTGAAAACCAAGAAACTAGAAATCACCTAGAAATTGACATGATCCGAAGTACTTTTCCGATCATCAATATTTCCCGCATAATCCGAATCACTATAACCTTTAAGAGAAAAATTTTCATTCTTTGGATAGAATAAACCATATTGAATAGTGCCTTTCAAATATCGAAAAATCCTTTTAACGGCACTCATATGAGATTCTTTGGGATTGCTTTGAAAACGAGCACATAGGCATACGGCATAAAGAATGTCCTAGGTCTACTTGCGGTTAAATAAAGTAAACTACCAATCATACCTCTATATTTGGATTCATCAACCGACTTGCCTTTTTCATCTTTGTCAATCTTGACGTTTGTTGCCATTGGGGTAGAGACGGTTCTTCCTTCTTCAATGCCAAATTTCTTCAAAAGCTCCTTTGTATATTTTGATTGAGAAATATAAATTCCTTCTTGGCATTGCTTAATTTGAAGTCCAAGGAAGAAGTTGAGCTCCCCCATCATGCTCATTTCAAATTCACCTTGCATTAACTTAGAAAATTTCTTGCACAAGGATTCATTAGTAGCACCAAAAATAATATCATCAACATAAATTTGCACTAATAAGCAATCTTGCCCTTTTTCAAAAACAAAGAGAGCAGTGTCAACTTTACCTCTTGTAAAACCATTTTGCAAAAGAAAAGAGCCAAGTCTATCATACCATGCACGGTGCTTGTTTCAAACCATATATAGGCCTTTTTAAGTCTATAAACATCATTAGGTCTAGAAAAATTTTCAAACCCCGGAGGTTGTTTTACATAGACTTCTTCTTGAATAATACCATTTAAAAATGCGGATTTTAAATCCATTTGGTAAAGCTTGAAATTTTTAAAACAAGAATAGGCAAGTAAAATACGAATAGCTTCTAAACGTCTTTCGGTGCAAATGTTTCATCATAATCAATACATTCTTCTTGACAATAACCTTGAGCTACTAACCTTGCTTTGTTTGAACAATATTGCCTTGGTCATCGAGCTTGTTCAAATACCCATTTTGTACCAATAACTGTTTGAGATGGAGGACAAGGTACTAATTCCCATACATCATTCCTTTCAAATTGATTCAACTCCTCTTGCATCTCTAAAAATCAATCATCATCTTCAATAGCTTCTTTAGTAATTTTAGGCTCTTTTTGAGATATAAGAGCTTTCTCGGCAAATTTTCCTCGAGTCATTACTTTATCAAGGGGATCACCAATAATAAGATCTTTTGGGTGATCTCCCTTAAATTTCAATGCTACGGGAAGATTCGAAGTATCACCTTTATCTTCTTGAGGAACATTTGAGCTTGAAGGTTGATCATTTTGAGTTTCATCTTGAACAATGGGTTCAACAATATCCTCTTCATCACTTTCATCATTGGGTATCCTTTCAACACACGAAGCTTCATTGAATTTGACATGGATGGATTCTTCAACAACCCCACTAGTCTTATTGTAAACCCGATATGCTTTACTCTTGGTTGAATACCCCATAAATATTCCTTCATCAGCCTTAGGATCAAGTTTGTCTAATTGATCCTTAGTATTCAAAATAAAACATTTACATCCAAATATTTTGAAATAACTAATATTTGGAGTTCTTCTTTCCAAAGCTCATATGGAGTTTTATTCATTATAGGACGAATATAAACTCGATTAATTACATAGCAAGCGGTACTTACGGCTTCGGCCCAAAAATATTTTGGAAGTGAAAATTCATTGAACATGGACCGACTCATTTCTTGAAGTGTCCGATTCTTCCTTTCGGCTACTCCATTTTGTTGAGGTGTCCTTGGAGCCGAAAAATTATGACTATATCCCTTGGTTTCACAAAAGACTCTAAATTCGCCGTCGAATTCTCCACCTCGATCACTTCGAATAGACTTAATAGTATCTTCCTTTTCATTTTCAATAAGTCTACACAACTTAACAAACTCATTAACGGCATCGCTTTTATTTGTAAGAAATAGAGCCCAAGTATATCTAGAAAAATCATCAACTATAACAAAAGTGTAATATTTTCCACTTAGACTAGCCGTACCAATATCCCCATACAAATCAAGATGAAGCATTTGTAGGGGTTTGGTAGTGGAAATTTCATTTTTGGGCTTAAAACTACTCTTAACTAATTTGTTCTTTTGACAAGTGTCACATAAGCCAAGATTTTCAAAATTCAATTTGTGTAGTCCTTTTACATGTTGGTTTTTGTAAATAGTTTGCAAATTTTTGTATCCAACATGACCAAGTCGCCTATGCCATAAACTAGTTAAATCATTATTGGCGACAAGACAAGAAACATTTTGACTAACCAAATCACTTGTACAAATTTTGTAAAGATTGCCTTTTCTAATTGGAAATAAGGCATTTTTCTTTATTAAAAACAACATTATAATTTGAATCACAAAGTTGGTATTGAACTTAAGCCCTTCTACTAAAAGAACATTACTAAGAGAGAAAGAAGATTTACCAATTTCTCCATTTCCAAGAATTCTTCCTTTGCCATTGCCGAACATGACCATACCCTCTTCTTGGAGCTTGATGTTGGTAAAAAGTTCTCTCTTTCCGGTCATATGGCGTGAACATCCGCTGTCCACGAGCCATTTTGAATCTTCCATTGTTGTTATAGCCCCTATAATCTACAAAGGAATTATTTTTAGGTACCCTATAATTTTGGGGTCCATGGGGGTTAGCCTTGAGACCTTTAGGTCTCCAATAATAGCTAAAATTATTCTTCAATTTACAATTGCTAGCATAGTGTCCATTCTTACCACAATAAAAACAAGTAATAATACGAGGACTACTAGCACGTACAAAGGTTGGACCTTGGTCTTTTTTTCTTAAAAGCATTTTGAAAAGGTTTGTAACCAAGTCCTAATTTAGAATGCTCACCTCTTTGTGCATCTAAAATTTTTGTGACTTTATCCGTACTTAAATTGAATCGATGCACATCCTTTTTCAAATTTTCAATATCATTTGTGAGCGTTTGTTTTTTTGGTTTCAAGTATACGGACCATAGTAAGAGTAATAGCATGAGCTTTATCAAGAGAGTCATAAAAGTAAATAATTTATCTTTTTCTAGTTTAAGCTCTTTATGCTCCTTTTTCAAATTCTTGTATTTAATAATCAAATTTTGAAACTCATTTTGCAATTCATCAAAATCACATTGTAATTCATCAACTAGGGAAGAAGATGAAGCATTAGAGCGTACCTCGGTATTTTCATCGTCTATAGCCATAAGACCATGTTCGGATTCTCCTTCCTCGTCGGTTGTTTCAAGTAATTCATCCCAAGTTTTGACGTCCGCATTTAACGCCTTCTTTTTCGGAAAAAGGCTTTTTCTTCTTTTGTTCCTCTTCCGCTAATTTTGGGCAATCGGCTATGTAGTGCCCGGATTTTCCGCATTTGAAACAAGAATTGTCTCTTGGCTTTCTTGCTTTATTTTTGTTTACAAATTTTGCAAATTTTCTAACAAGAGCCGCCGTTTCTTCATCATCCTCATCACTAGTATAATAAACATTATTAGAAGAAGATGCTAAGCCTTTAATAATATTTTGCGTACCCGGTTTAGAGGTGGATGGTTGAGAATTTTTCCTCTCCTTGAGATATACTTCATAGATGAGGAGATTCCCAATGAGCTCATCAAGCTTGAGTGTCTCAAGATTTTGAGCTTCCGTGATTGCCGTCACCTTTTTCGGACCATGAGCGTTCAATACCTTGGTCACCTTGTCTTCTTCGGAGATGACCTTTCCAAGAGCCACAAGATGATTGACGATGTTGTCAAGCCTTTCCACCATTTTTGATATGCTTTCACCATCATGCATATTGAAATTTTCAAAATCTTTTACAAGCTTTGTTTTTCTTGCTTGTTTCACTTTCTTTATGCCCTCATAAATGGTTTCTAATTTTTCCCAAACTTCATGTGCCGACCGTATGCCTCTTATGCGATTATATCCGGTGGCGGTAAGAGAGCAATGTAAAATGTTTAAGGCCTTACCGTTTCAAGAGAAAGCCTTCTTGTCATTTTCATCATATTCCTTGAACGGCTTGGGAGTCTTGGTACCGTCCTCCAATTTTGTTGTTGGTTGAGCAACTCCTTCAATGACCACATTCCAAATATCAAATCCGCACCATCCTTGTAGAAAGCACTCCATACGGTCTTTCCAAAATGCGTAGTTGTTGGCGTCGAATAGTGGTGGCTTGTTGGTGGAGGCGCCGGTGGTGAGATGAGCATCATGTGTAGCCATGGATCTTTTCTCTTTACTCGGAACGAGCTAGCCAAAGAGTTTGTCTCTGATACCACTTGTTAGTCCAAGTGGCTACGATAATCTAGAGGGGGGTGAATAGATTATGCCGATTTTTCGCAAATCGCCCTCTTGTTTTAAATGGACAAGTAATTGACAAGAATGTAAATGCGGAAATTAAACAACACTCGATGATTTATAGTAGTTCAACCCACCTAGGGCCTAATCTACTACCACCCCAGTATCTCCGGGATGGATTTCAAAAAGAAAAAGGATTTTATTAATTACCACAATTAATACAACACCTTGAGGATCACCACAATCCTCTTACAACACCTTCAAGGAGATTACCACAATCTTCCTTCACCACCTTTGAAGAGTACCACACTCTTCAAACACCTATCATCTAGATCACCCAAGTGTATTCTTACCACAAGAATACTCACAAGGATGTCTTGTGTTGAATGATGGACAAAATTCAAGATTACAACTCTATGAAACCAATACAAAGATTGAGTGCAAGTGTAATCAATAATCAAAAAGCCTAGACCTCAAAGATGTGCAAGTGAAAATACTTAGGCTATTACAACAAGAATGTAAAAATGAAAGCTTGAACAATTTGCAGATTTCTTGTTGTGTATTTTGCTTGTGTGTGTGTTTTTTTTTGTGTCTTCAATTCATCCTCTATTTATAGGGAAGACTTTACCAACATAGGCTCCCAACATAGGCTCCTCTATCTTCACTTTTGTCTACAAAAAGAAGATCACAAGATGTAGAAATATTGTACAAAAATCAAAAGTAAATCTTGCTGTCAAGAATTTCAAATGAAGATAATTTTGTCTTTGTCACAAAATAGCATAGGGCGGACGGTTGCCTCAGAAGATTTCGACCGTTCGAAAAAAAAGTGCGATCCGGTAGGGTTGCGGGGGGTGCGACGACGGTCGGAGGGGGTCGGCCGGTCGCCCAGTGCGGCGACCGGCTCGGCCCTCCCGGACCGATCCTCCTCCTCTTTTTCAAGACCTGCATGTTACTTTCGTGTTTTCTTTCCTTCAGTACCGGCGACCATTTGGGCGGCCGACCTCCCAATTTGAAATATTGTCCGATTTTTTTTTCAAAAATAAACTTCAAGAAATACTCCAAAAAATTAGTAAAAACATTTTAAATCATTTGGGAGTATTTGGACAACATTTATAAACATAGTTTTGGTGTAAAATCCAATTTAAACAAAACCATCAAAAGTGTTGTCTAATTTTTTATCAAATTAAAAACTCTAAGAAATACTCTAAAAATTATTAAAAATATTTTAAATCATTTAGGAGTATTTGGACAACATATGAAAACATTGTTTTGGTATAAAAACTTATTTAACCAAAATCATCAAAATCATGATAAAAACATTTATCTAACAATTATGAGGTCAGTTCCTAAATTCTCTAAATTGTTCAGAGATTTAGGTTTTTAAAGTTTTGAGGTCGAGTTTGTGACACCCCACTTCCGGATAACTCTGTAATATAATCACGGTGGAAATAATGGAATAGTTGAGATTTTGAAAATTTCATTTCTTTAAATATTAATTATGATATTGTTGCTAATTAAGAATTTATTTAATTAATTTTAGTAGCAAATTGTGTGACACACACCGCTTATTAATTTATGCAAAGTATGCGGCGGCACCTTCAAAGAACTTTTGATTTGCAGCAGCTTTTATAGCAGTTGTGCAAGCGGCCATGATTAATTTATGTAGCAAATTTGTCGAAAGGCTTTTCTTGGCGACTTTTGATTTGCAAAGACTTTTGTAGCAATTTGTCGGCAAAGAATGCTTTCAAAGAACTTTTTGATTTGCGCGGCTTTTATAGCGATTGTGCGGCCGACTGCTTGGCTGACTAAATTGATTTGCAATCAAGTTTATCATACGTCGGCGCGTGCGACCAGGAGCTTTTTGAAAACTATAAATAGAATGTTTCTATTGTTTTTCAGTTCATTCGGAAATCAAAAAAGCATCAGTTCTTTTTCATATTTGTAAATATATTACATATTCGCATTTATGATCTCGTAGTAAATTGCCATCGTGAGTCGTCTCTAAAAGTCATTGTCGGAATCGATCCTAGCAAGGATTAGTGCTTGATTGTTCCTGCCCAAACGAAGATCCGAACCAAAAGTGGGTAAAATGTCTAAAGAAATTAGTTTTGCTAATAATTTCATAAATTTCATGGTATTAGCTATTTCATGAACTTCATGACATTAAACTATTTTATAAAGATAAATTAATTGTAACTCTATTAAAATTGTATGTATTCATAGACTTCCATTGTATTTATGGTTTTTAATTATGTGTACTTTAGATAATAGCTCTCCTTGAGTATAAGCCAAGGAATATGTGGAGATGTAATTTATTGGGTATTATTTTATAGTATAACAAAAAAATTGGGGCGTGGCAGAGTTCTTATAAAATTCTCACATTGGCCCCAAATTTGTTAAAATTGCCATTTCGGGCTCTAAGTTTAAAATAATTGGAATTCACAAACCGGAAGGGATTTTAATGTGATTATAGTTGTAAAATACCACTAAGGTCAGTGGGATATTGGGACAAAAGCAGTTTTAAAAAGAAGTAAGTATAGGTCCCTTAACTTTTGAAAATCTCATTTTTGTCCCATTTTGAAATAATTGCCTTTAAGGCTTTTAGGGTCCAATTGTTATGAAATTTGAACCTTGGGTCCAAGATATAGTTATGTTATAGTTAAATTAGTATTTCCAGGTGCATGGACTGCATAAGTCCTGGAAATTGAATTTTGGTCCTCAAGTTTAATCTTTTACAATTTGGTCCCTCAATTTTTATAAAATTACTTTCCAAGCTCTAAACACTTGGATTTTTGGAATACACTTAAAATATGTTATTTCCAGTCCCTTAAGAGTTAAAATTTCAAATTTTAAAATTAGGGTCTGGTACAGTTTCGAAAATTGCAAAATAGCCTTTAAACTTCTAAAATTTTACAATCTAGTCTTTGGGCTTTTAATGGTTGATTTTATTTATCTAAAAACTCTTAAAACTTTATTAAAATGTCAAAACACAATTTTTGAACCTGAGTTCAGTCCCAAAAATCGAAAATTACAGAGGGGTCCCTTAAGTTTTATTTTCTTGCAATTAAGTCCACCAACTTTCCATTTTTGCATTTTAAGTCCAAAAGTTGAATTTTAATCAATTATGCTCGACTTGTCCGGGTTATAAATCATTCAAAATATAGATTTCAAGAGTCATACACATTTATATTATTCTCGTACAAAATTTCATCAAGTATAACAATAAAGTGTACATATATGCCCTATTTTTTCGATAAATCGCATTTTTGAGCAACACTTGAGGATTTTTCCAACTTGATACAAGAAACTAGCATGCAATACATAATATATATCTCAAGTGCTCAAAATCAAAATACTACATGCATTTTTTTAAATAAAACACCTAGAAGTTGAAAGAATTTTCCCACCCACCTTGTTTGTTTGGTTGATTGGTGTAAAGTGATATGTCGCTAAACCTTGAGGATTTTAATCTTCACTTAAGGCAGCCCCTAAGTCAATTAATACAAGGATTTTTGAGTTAGAAAATGAAGAATTGAACTAAGGAGGGAAAAATAGGAGGAATAGGCCAAAGGTACCACACTTACCTTGTGTAGTTGAAAGTTGTAGTCAAAAATTGATAGTCTCTTAATAACTTGATCACCTCTTAACCAAAGCTCCAAGGTCAGCCCCTAATCACCTCAAATTTATAATTTTGGTGTTAAAATTCGAAATTAATAGGGAAGAAGAAGAAAAAGGTACTAAAATTTTCATTTCTTACCTTATAGTCCAATTTCTTCACAATTTTTCTTCAAGATGACAAGTCTCTTAATATCTTCAAAGGTCTTCTAGGTATACCTCAAAATCAAAAAAAAAATCAAATTTAAATTAGAAGGTGAAAGAGGTGAGCTAGAAGGTATAAGAATAGATTGAAGAAGAAAATTTAGTACCTTGTGTAGTATATGGTTCGAATTTTTTGTGAAGTTTAAGAGGGGAATTTCTTGTATTTTTTGGTTAAGTGTTAAGAAGAAGAAGAAAATATGTAGAGAGATGTAGGAGGATTTTTAGAGAGAGTTGAGAGGATCTTCAAGTCTTAGAGTTGGGAAGAATGAAAATTGAAACAAAATTTGATCCCCAATATGGCCATTTGGCCGTCCATGAGGGGGGGAGAGGTGTAATTTTTTTTTTGTCTTGTTTGATTAGATGATAAGTTAGAGTAATAATTGAGGAAATTAGGGAGTAAAGTAATACTTAGGCAACTTTATTAGGGACAATTAGCCAAAATGCTAAGTTTAGGGGAATTTTAAATTTGTCTTGTTTGACCAATTGGGTGGTTGAGATTGTAGGATTATTCTAAGATGTAGGTTGAATTAATGGTGTAAAAATACACAAGATGAATACACAAGGTGTACATGTACAAGAGTTGGGAGATATTTCTACACTTAAAATACCATCATGGTCGTCCCTTAAGGGGTATTTGGTAATTCCATATATATTTTTTTTTGTCCCAAAATTGATGATAATAGATGAATAATATCAATCTACAAAATAATTAGTGATTTCCTTGATCACTTATAAGTCTCATGATCACTTATTCTAAATCGAATTCTTAATTCTATAAGGTATAAATCTCTAAAATAAGTAGTCTCTTAAATTTCTAAGGTGACTAGTAAATACACAAGTAATAATAATGATGATCAACCAAGTGATCATAAATGTGAAATAAAATTAATAAATAATTACGATCACAAGTAATAAATAAAAGAATATAAATACAAAATATATTTATCATTAATATTTACCCATCAAAGCGATGCGGTAGAATAGTCAAATAGTACAAAGACGATACGTGAGACAAGTACATGTTCGAATAAAAATCGAGGGCTTCACATTCTCCCCTCCTTAAAAGAATTTGGTCCCCAAATTCTCTTCAGAATAGTTCTGGATATGATTCCTCATGTCTTCTTCCATCTCCCATGTTGCGTCTTCGTCTTGGTTGTGGTTCCGCCATACAACTTTAACCATTGGAATCTCTTCGTTACGCAACTGACGTATCTGCTGGTCAATGATTCTGATTAGTTCCTCGGTGTAAGATAAATTCTCCATTAGAGGAGAAGCATCACGAGTGATGATATGCTCAGGATCTGGTTGATACTTTTTCAATCTCGATACATGGAATACATCATGCATTCCCGTATACTGTGCTGGTAACTCAAGTCTGTAGGCCAACTTTCCGATCCTCTGCAAAATCTTGTAAGGTCTAATATATCTCGGACTCAATTTGCCTCCTTTCTTTGCATTGATCAATCCTTTTCGTGGCAAGAGTCTAAGAAATACTTCATCTCTGGCTTCAAATTCCAAGTCCTTTCTCCTCTTGTCCGTGTAACTCTTTTGGCGGCTCTGAGCTGTACGGATCCGTTCCTTGATCAACTTGACCTTCTCCATGGCCTCCTGAACTAAGTCGACCTTTGGAATCGAGGGTGACTTCCGTTTCTCCTTTGGAGTCCATTAGTCATCAATCTCCCAGTGTAGAGGGGATCTACACTTTCGTCCATACAAGGCTTCGTAGGGTGCCATCGCAATCGTGGCCTGATAACTGTTATTATAAGCAAACTCGGCCAATGGTAAGTGCGAATCCAAATTTCCTTGGAAATCCAATGTGCAGGCTCGCAACATGTCTTCCAGGGTTTAAATTGTTCGCTCGATCGCCATCGGTTTTGCGGATGTCTTCTTGTCTTTGAAACTTAGCGAAGTGCCCAATTCCTCATGTAAGCATTTCCAGAATCTGGAGACAAACCTCGGGTCTCTGTCAGATACTATGTCGAATGGCACTCCATGCGGTCGAATGATCTCTGGATGTAAATTTGCACAAGTTTTACGTAAGGTTCGGTTTTCTTCATGGGTAAGAAGTGTGCGATGTGCGATTTCGTGAGTCGGTCTCACGACTACCCATATAGCATCATCACCTCAAATGGTCCTCGGTAGATCTGTCACGAAGTCTATCGTTATGTGTTCCCATTTCCACTCGGGAATTATCAACGGTTGTAATAAACCAGATGGTCGTTGGTGTTCTGCTTTTATTCGTTGACAAGTCAAACATCTCGCAACGAACTCTGCTACTTGGTTCTTCATGTTCACCCACCAGAAATGTCATTTCAAGTCCTTATACATCTTGTTTCCTCCAGGGTGTATAGTGTATTTCGAACGGTGTGCTTTTGCTAGAATTCTACTCCTAATCTGCTCGTCACTCGGTACACAAACTCGATTCAAAATCGATGATCCCATCTTCATGTACTGAGAATTCTAATCCCTCTCCTTTAAGTATCTTCTCTTTCGGTCTTTGAAGTTGCACATCTGTCTCTTGTGCTGCTTTGATCTTGTTCAGTAGGTCGGGTTTAATCGAAATGTTAGCACACAAAATTTGAGTATTGGTTCTTGTAGGATTCCAAGTGCTCAACTCTTCTAATGATTTCCACTCTCGAATCATTAGTCTGGCTAAACTCGCCTTTCTGCTCAAGGCATCAGCTACTACGTTAGCCTTCCCGGGATGGTATTGAATATCAAAGTGATAGTCTTCTATTAACTGCATCCATCTCCATTGCCTCAAATTGAGATCCTTCTGAGAGAATAGATACTTTAGGCTCTTATGATCTGTGTAAACCGTGAATGTTGCTCCGTAGAGATAGTGCCTCCATTTTTTTAATGCGAACACTATTGCTGCCAATTCCAAGTCATGCGTTGGGTAATTGGCTTCATACGGCTTGAGTTTCCGTGATGCGTAGGCAGTGACCTTTCCTTCCTGCATGAGTACTGCTCCTAGTCCTTCCTTTGATGCATCACTGTAGACGACAAAGTTTTCTGTTCCCTTTGGAAGGGCTAAGACTGGAGCTGTAGTAAGTCGTTTCTTCAGCTCTTGGAAACTAGCTTCACACTTGTCATTCCACTCAATCTTGACTTGCTTCTGGGTCAGCCGAGTGAGTGGTCCAGCTATCTTGGAGAAATCCTGGATAAATCTTCGATAATATCCAGCTAGTCCTAAGAAACTTCTGATCTCCATTACAGACTCGGGTTGTTTCCATTCAAACACTGTCTGTACCTTTGAAGGATCTACGGCGATCCCAGTGTCGGATACTATGTGTCCCAATAATGCGACTTCACTAAGCCAAAATTCGCACTTGTTGAATTTGGCATACAGCTTGTGCTCTCGTAGTGTCTCTAAAACAATTTTCAGATGACGCTCATGCTCCTCTTTAGACTTAGAGTATACGAGTATGTCATCAATGAATATCATTACGAATTGATCCAAATAAGGTTGAAAAACTCGATGCATCAGATCCATAAACGTTGCTGGTGCGTTTGTCAGACCGAAAGGCATTACTACAAACTCGTAGTGCCCATATTTGGTTTGAAATGCCATTTTGGAAATGTCTTCTTCACGAATCTTCAGTTGATAATATCCTTGTTGTAAATCAAACTTCGAGTACACCGTCGCTCCTTGAAGTTGGTCAAACAGTTTGTCTATCCTCGGGAGGGGGTATTTGTTCTTGATGATCATGCTATTAAGACCGCGATAATCTATACACAGTCTTAATGTGCCATCTTTCTTCTTGACGAATAGTACCGGTGCTCCCCAGGGAGACGTACTTGGTCGGATAAATCTCACATCCATCAGCTTCTGTAATTGAGTCTTCAACTCTTGTAACTCAACAGGAGCCATTCTATACGGCATTTTGGCGATTGGGGGGGTTCCTGGTAATACCTCAATGGTGAACTCGACCTCCCTATCTGGAGGGACAGTGGTGAGTTCTTGTGGAAATACATTCGTATATTCCGATACTATAGGTACTTGATTAATTTGTGTCTCAACCTTGGGTTTGTTAATTACAAATGCCAAGTACCCTTGTGCCCCTCTAGTGATCGCCTTCCTCGCTTTCATTGTTGAAATGATTGGGGCAATCTTAACTCGTGCTCTTCCCAAAATTTCTACTTCGGGCTTACCGGGTTCATATAGCTTAATGGACTTGCGATGGCAGTCCATTTGTGCATGGTGTGCAGACAACCAGTTCATCCCCTAAATTATGTCGTATTCGGATATAGGTAATAAAATCAAATCAGCAGGAAAATTTATCTCATCAATCTTAACTTCGCATGCATTATAGATAATATATGTTATCTGGCTTGCGCCCATAGGAGTTGATACTTCTAGACCTATAGGCATATGTTCCTTGCATGCATGCAGCTTGTGTACAAAATGTGGTGCGACAAATGAATGCATTGATCCAGGGTCAAATAGTACTTTAGCGTAGTGGCTAGATACTAGAAGTGTACCTTCCACCACGTCTGTTGCCTCTGGAGCCTCATGTCCGGCTAGTGCAAATGCTCGAGCGGGCATCCTTGCCCGGTTACCCTAGCCGTTACTCGGCTTCTATGGTTGCACCTGTTTGGTCTGGTCTTCATATTTCGGGCATCCTTCAGCTGGTGTTGATTACTACCACAACATAAACACCTTCCCTGTTTACGCCAACAGTCATTGGCAGTATGCCCCGGTTTCTGGCAATGTGTACACACTTGACCCGGCTTTCTCTGTACTAGTCCTTTTCCTTTATCCGTCTCATTAACTAGTCCCTTCTGAAACTTAGCAGGTTGCTTAGATGGTTGTCCCACAGTTGTCCTCTTGAGACTGTTTGATGGCCTATTATGCTGAATCTGTCCAATATGGTTCAGTTCGGACTCGATGCGGAGAGCTGCCTTTACCGCGGCTGAGTAGGTTGTCATTTCAACAGTCAGAAGCTGCTTTTGAAGTTCTAGCTTCAGTCCCCGTGTGAACTTATATAATTTGTCCTCTTCTATACTGATTGTCCCCAGAGCGTATTTGGACAATTGATGAAACTCAAACTCGTACTGGGCTACGGACATGTTCCCCTATCTCAACTTATGGAACTCATCACGGCGTGCCTCCTTCATGACTTGGGGAATGTCCTGCTCATTGAATTCAGCCAGGAAATTTTCCCACGTCCTATCTACTTGGTCATGTTCCCACTTTCTCTCAACTCGCTCTCCACCAATCTCTAGCGATCAATTCTAGTCGGAACACGGCGAGCGTAACCTTTTGTTCCCCTGAGTATTGGAGAGCATTGAAGATATTCTCCAGTTTCCCAATCCATTCTTCTGCCTTTAAGTCATCAGGCTCTCCTAAGAAAGCCGGTGGGTCAAATCGCAAGAATTGCTCCAAAGTGCGATCATTCGCCTCTCTAGCGGGCTCGGGAATACGCCGTTGAGGCTCTGCTTGTTGCCTCATGAAGACCAGTATCTATTGCAGGGCTATTGCAGTCAAGTTATCTCCTGCGACTGGCGGAGGAGGTGGTGGTAGTTCGGGGGAGGGTACCCGTTCCCTGGGTACGTCCTCATACCTTTAGGGAACACGGCGGGGTCTCCCGCGTCCACGGTTTCCAGCCATGTATCTGTAGTTTAGCTACAATTCAGAAAGGAATGATTTCAATAAGTACTCGCATATAACAAGTTATATCACAACGGCAATACACAAGACATAGAATAAGTAGAAAAAGTATATTCATTGATTTGAAATTTGAATACACCCGAATGAGTTCATACAACAGGAATATAGAATCGAAGATAAACTAGAGTCAGGATACAACTTGATCAAAGTACAACGGAAAGCAAAATACAACAGGATGGAAATAAGCGTCGGCTAAAATCTAGCATAGAAGCTATCTACTCGGTGAGGTCGCCGTTATCATCACTAGCGGTCTCGTCCATAACCGGAACCTGATCGGGTTGAGGTACCACCTCATCATTAGGCCAGTCGGCTAAATCTGGCCACTGCTCCAATCCCGGAGCGTCATCAAGTGGGGCGGCTTCAAGCGCCTCGGGCTCTCCATCCTCCATTGGATCCTCATTGGGATCCTCTTCAGGATCTTCTTCAGGATCCTCCTTGGGATCCTCTTCATTATCGGCCTCGAGGTCGAGCATGGGTTCCGCCTCGGGCGGTGGCAATGGTGGCGCATTAGCTGTTGAGGCAGCCTCCAAACCAGCATCCCGCTGAGTTAAAGCATGCGTGAGGTCCTCGATCACCTACATTTGTTTGATGATAGTATCTTCGAGACGTCCGATGGTGGCCCTCGACATGTATGCATCCCTCTCCCACTTTCTGCGGCCTTCCTTGGCGCGTTCCATCTTCATGTGAGTAATTTCCAAGTGTTCATGGATTGACTGGATTTGATCTTCGCGAGCACGGATAGTATCCTCGCGATCCTTAGCAAGGAGGGTAAGATCGTTCTTCTCCTCTTGGCTCTTCGTCAGGAGGCGTGTTTTCTTGGTTGCGGCGGTGTTCCTCTGCCAATTCTGAGGTAGCCCGAAGGTATTCCTGGTGCCAGTGGTTTGTGTATGCCCGGAAGTAATCACGTTCAGCGCGGGCCTCCAATAATTCCCACCAGATAGGTGCGTCGGCTCCATCTAGTCAAGCCAAACTAAGGAGGATTAGACAAAGTTAAGGAAAAGATAAGGGAGAACAGGGAAAGAATGAATAAAGAAAGTCAGTCAAGAGTCAACTAGGTCAAATCAAGTATGGTCATGGAATCTCCAAGTATAAATTCTAACTTAGTATAAAATCAGTAATATGGTTCTATGCCATTTTTGAAATCGATTTCACACTTAATTAGTCCAGTCGCGGTACTACCCAACCCAATATGAGGGTCCTATCCTGGGTCAGTTCGGTGTAAGTTTCCATCTTACTAGCCGAGCTCTGATACCATAACTGTCACGCCCCAAACGCGACGCGACGGCGATCAATCACTTAAACAGAAATAAACCAAACATTCTAGAAAACGATGCAATAATCCCAAGTGAAAAAAGGTCTAAAGCAGCGGAAAACTACAAGTACAGCACGATTATAAATACATCCCAACAACCAAATAGCTTACGATCGAACTAGGAAATAAAGTACACATCATATCACGGCAAGTGTCAAAGGGTCCTACGCCCTTAAATTATAGTCCAGAATGGCAAAAGAAAATAAAAGAGTCCAACAGTAGAAAAATAAAAGAAAGCAGTCTAGCAACATAGATATCAATAGGAAGTAAGTCCAACAGGCGGAGCACGAGAATTCAATCCAAGGCAGGTTCAGCTTCTTCGACAAAGTCATCTTCTAAGGTTAGAAAACAGGAGGGGGTGGAACAGAAATATCAGTGGATGGGGTGATTGTGTGCAAGTGTGGCGATATGTATATAGTTAATGTGAGAAATTTAGTTGTATGAAAACGCGTGAGAGATGATACATGATTTCACACACAGTCCACAATCGTCGTGATAAATATATTTAAGTAATATACTTATACAATTAAGAAAACAGTTCGTGGTCAAGGTGCACTATGGTCCAAGCGGGGCGGGAGGATTGCGTGCACGGATTTGTAACGCCAATCCTATGCAAGACAAGTAGCGATTCTTGTGCAGTTTGTAGCGCCAACCTATGCAATACAAGTAGAGGTTGCGTGCACGGATTTGTAGCGCCAACCAAACGGGTCCGATTAACTCCCGAATCGTGTGGATCGAGGGATTCCTTCGCCGTTCTTCCTTGTAACTCCCCGAGCAAGATGGTCCAAGACCCACACGTTATCGCTCCATAGGCAAAGACAAAATCCACGGTGGAGCTAGCAAGGCTCGGATTTGTCATAATGATTATACCTCAAGTACTACGACCCGCTTCCCTTGGACAAACTCCATCCCTCAGTTGCGGGATTAGGGCGATGGGGCCGGAGAGTGGAATAGCAGGTATCTTGCTGCCGGTTCCCATCCCCGACGTATCCACTCCGACTGTGAGCTCGACACACCACGTTGACTCAGGCGGTAAATTAAATACACATTCAGGTAGTCAACCAGGCAGTCGAGTATATTGATTCGGGAAGCAGTTCATGAAAAGTTTTCGAAAATTTGCGTAAGGTAATTATGGCGTTGGTGGAGTTATTTGAATAAAGATGATTATCGGGAGGATAAGCAATCTTCGATATCTTGAAAGATTAGGTGGAACATAAGTCCATTACAGATTCGAAATCGCAAGACGAGAAAGTCGCCCCACGGTCGCGTATTAATCGGTCAAGACGATCCGATAAATCAAGAGATTTTTTGAGAAAATAAAATATTTTAATCAATAAGTAAAGTCAGAGGGTCCAGGTTTGATTCTCTAAAATAAAAATAATTCGAGTTAGGTCCTTGTAAAAAGAAAATTTTCAATTAGCCCCGTTTTGTAAAAACCAATTCTTTTGGGGTTAAAAATTGAATAAATAAATGTCCCGACCTTGAAAAATTATGAGGTCAGTTCCTAAATTCTCTAAATTGTTCAGAGATTTAGACTTTTAAAGTTTTGAGGTCGAGTTTTTATAACATTCTCACATTGGCCCCAAATTTGTTAAAATTCCCATTTCAGGCTCTAAGTTTAAAATAATTGGAACTCACAAACCGGAAGGGATTTTAATGTGATTCCATTTGTAAAATGTCACTAAGGTCAGTGGGATATTGGGACAAAAGCAGTTTTATAAAGAAGTAAGTATAGGTCCCTTAACTTTTGAAAATCTAATTTTTATCCCATTTTGAAATAATTGCCTTTAAGGCTTTTAGGGGTCCAATTGTTATGAAATTTGAACCTTGGGTTCAAGATATAGTTATGTTATAGTTGAATTAGTATTTCCAGGTGCATGGACTGCATAAGTCCTGGAAATTGAATTTTGGTCCTCAAGTTTAATCTTTTACAATTTGGTCTATCAATTTTTATAAAATTACTTTCCAAGCTCTAAACACTTAGATTTTTGGAATACACTTAAAATATGTTATTTCCAGTCCCTTAAGAGTTAAAATTTCAAATTTTAAAATTAGGGTCTGGTACAGTTTCGAAAATTGCAAAATAGCCCTTAAACTTCTAAAATTTTACAATCTAGTCCTTGGGCTTTTAAGTGTTGATTTTATTTATCTAAAAACTCTTAAAACTTTATTAAAATGTCAAAACACAATTTTTGAACCTGAGTTCAGTCCCAAAAATCGAAAATTACAGAGGGGTCTCTTAAGTTTTATTTTCTTGCAATTAAGTCCACCAACTTTCCATTTTTGCATTTTAAGTCCAAAAGTTGAATTTTAATCAATTATGCTCGACTTGTCCGGGTTATAAATCATTCAAAATATAGATTTCAAGATTCATACACATTTATATTATTCTCGTACAAAATTTCATCAAGTATAACAATAAAGTGTACATGTATGCCCTATTTTTTCGATAAATCGCATTTTTGAGCAACACTTGAGGATTTTTCCAACTTGATACAAGAAACTAGCATGCAATACATAATATATATCTCAAGTGCTCAAAATCAAAATACTACATGCATTGTTTTAAATAAAACACCTAGAAGTTGAAAGAATTTTCCCACCCACCTTGTTTGTTTGGTTGATTGGTGTAAAGTGATATGTCACTAAACCTTGAGGATTTTAATATTCACTTAAGGCAGCCCCTAAGTCAATTAATACAAGGATTTTTGAGTTAGAAAATGAAGAATTGAACTAAGGAGGGAAAAAGAGGATGAATAGGCCAAAGGTACCACACTTACCTTGTGTAGTTGAAAGTTGTAGTCAAAAATTGATAGTCTCTTAATAACTTGATCACCTCTTAACCAAAGCTCCAAGGTCAGCCCCTAATCACCTCAAATTTATAATTTTGGTGTTAAAATTCGAAAATTAATAGGGAAGAAGAAGAAGAAGGTACTAAAAATTTCATTTCTTACCTTATAGTCCAATTTCTTCACAATTTTTCTTCAAGATGACAAGTCTCTTAATATCTTCAAAGGTCTTCTAGGTATACCTCAAAATCAAAAAAAAAAATCAAACTTGAATTAGAAGGTGAAAGAGGTGAGCTAGAAGGTATAAGAATAGATTGAAGAAGAAAATTTCTTACCTTGTGTAGTATATGGTTCGAATTTTTTGTGAAGTTTAAGAGGGGAATTTCTTGTATTTTTTGGTTAAGTGTTAAGAAGAAGAAGAAAATGTGTTGAGAGATGTAGGAGGATTTTTAGAGAGAGTTGAGAGGATCTTCAAGTCTTAGAGTTGGGAAGAATGAAAATTGAAACAAAATTTGATACCCAATATGGCCATTTGGCCGTCCATGAGGGGGGAGAGGGGTAAATTTTTTTTTTGTCTTGTTTGATTAGATGATAAGTTAGAGTAATAATTTAGGAAATTAGGGAGTAAAGTAATACTTGTGAGTCCAAGCGGCTACGATAATCTAGAGGGGGGGTGAATAGATTATTTCCATCTTTTCGATTTCGCCCTCTTTTAACAATCGAATGCTCAAACACAATGATAAAGGTGCGAAATGTAAACAACACACGTCGATTTAAAGAGGTTTAACCCACCTAGGGCCTAATCCTCTACCACCCCAGTATATCCGGGATGGATTTCAAAAAGAAAAAGAATTTTATTAATTACCAAAATTAATACAAATTCAACTTACAACACCTTGAAGAGCACCACACTATTCTTCAACACCACCTTTGGAGATTACCACAATCTCACTTGAAGATTACCACAATCTCCAACGGCACCTTGTGAAGATTACCACAATCTTCAACCTTGAAGAATACCAAATTCTTCAACACCTCAAGAGCACCACACTCTTGAAACACCTATCACCTAGATCACCCAAGTGTATTCTTACCACAAGAATACTCACAAGGATATCTTGTGTTTGGTTGATGAATTACAATCAAGATTACACTTTGAAAAATATTACAACTCAAAAGTGCAAGTGTAATCAAGAATGAAAGCCTAGACCTCAAGATGTGAAAGTGATAGTACTTAGGCTATTACAACAAGAATGTTGAAATGAATAACAAAGATTATGTGCTTGTGATATCTCTTGTTGTTTGTATCAAGTCTTGTATTTGATCCCTCAAGCTTTCATCTATTTATAGGAGAGCCTTCAAATTTGAATTCCAACATAGGCTCCTCCAAAGGCTCCTCCAAAGGCTCCTCCAACATAGGCTCCTTTATGGGCTCATCCATGTTTTCTTTTGTCTACAAATAAGACAAAGAGATTAAAATAAATATGGTTGTCTCATAAGGATACAAAAATCAGATTATAGAACAATCCCACATTTTAAGGAAGAATGGTCTGCTGCACAACGGTTATATTTTTGCTGTCAAACTAAAGGGCGACCAGTTGCGCACAAAAGGACGTTTGAAATTGTACTAAAATATTACTCAGGGCGACCGGTCGAGGTGGTGCTCGACCAGTCGACATCACCCCTAGCCGGTCGACCTCTCCAAAAATAGAACAGGAGATTTTGCACACTTTGCAGTGCCGTCGACCCCTGGGCGGCACGGCCGACCGCTTGATTTTTCTTCCGTCTCATTTTCTGTTTCAAAAATCATCTTCGTGCACGGGTTGCCCTATAGATGACCGGTCGACAAGAGACAGATGAAATATTGTCCAATTTGTATCGAAAATTAACCTCAAGAAATACTCCGAAAAATTCGTAAAAACATTTTAAACTAATCAGGAGTATTTAGGACAATATTAGAAATATAGTTTCAATGTGAAAACCCATTGACATAAAAACATTAAATGTGTTGTCCAATTTTGTCGAAAATAAAACTTGAAGAAATACTCCGGAAAATATTAAAATCATTTTAAATCATTTAGGAGTATTTGGACAACCTTTAAAACCATTGTTTTGGTGTAAAATCAAAATCATCAAAATCATGATAAAACCATTTATCAAACAATCTCCCCCTTTTTGATGATTACAAACCAAAACAATTTTAACGAGGTCGATTTTGAAAACAAAACATTTTTACCGGTTAAAGAGAACTATCCGTTGTGAGCGACAACATTCCATGCAATAAAAACACAAGTATGGGAGTAGAGATATTCAAGCACATATAGCAAATGCTCCCCCTATCAACATGCACAACAAGAGATATATAGAAGCAACTTAAACATAAGCTAAAATTAGCTTTTCAATATTGAGCTTAAGTATCGATATCTTAAAAGCTCCCCCTGTCAAATAAACATCATTAGAACCGTATATAAGTCCATACTACAACCAATGGACCATGATTCATACATAACCATAATGCACCAAGTGGACTAAATATGATCCACAACTTATGGCTTTATGAAGCCATAGCTTATAGCTTCTTTTCGTTAAGCTTATCTTAGCTTTTATGAGCTAATGAGCTTATAACCTGTTTCTCCCCCTTTGGAATCATCAAAAAGAATGTTAGCACGATAAATACATCATATATACATATCAAAGTGCGCAACAAAACCGATGTATCGAGCTATTTGAGCATTGAAATTTATAAACCAAATAGGAGGGAAAAGTCGAATCATACGACTTGTAGAGGTTTATGAAAACTCATTTGATAAGCAAAACATGATCTCTATAAATGTATAAGACTTTTGAAATCGAGAGAATCATGTAGGTGATGAATTTTTCATTGAAACGTTTTATCGAACACTTGGCGGGCGTCAAAAAATGAGAAAGATATATATAGCCCTTGTAAATGAGATCAAGCCAAGTTTTTCATCACCAAATGCAATTTAACAAATGTCAATCATCAACAATCAATAAGCTCATCACAAAAATATATGAATTGCTTTAAGAAAAATACATATAAGCCACAAACTCAGGTTCAACCCAATGAGCTAAAGAGAGTGAAATTCTTACCATTCAATTGGTAAAGATGAGCATCAATGATGATAAACGAGCTAGACAATCCCCAAGATATATAATTTATGCAACAAAACACATTTGAAGTGAATTGTGTGTGAAAATGACAAAGGGGACGAAAATAGAGTTGAAAGGGCCAAAATGGCTAAGTAAAAGAACAGAGGCGATTTAAGCCAAGAAATCACATTGGGCGACCGGTCAAGGGCTAGGGCGACCGGTCGACCTTTGCCCTGGCAGCCCACTGCTTCTTTCTGTTTTGCAAATTCCGAAGTTTGATCCAAAAATCCGATTTTTCGCCCCTAGGTTTTAAAAACGTGCAAAATGCAAACGTAGACCTAATTCAATATACATTATGTCATGATCAAGCTCGAAATGAGGTAAAATACTCGGCGGTTAACGATCAAGGAGTCCGCGAGTTATCCTTGAGACGGAATTAAACACATCTCAGTTTTTGTTAAAAATCACAATCCCAGAAAAAATATATCGAATCTCAATATGTTTAGTTCGATTATGATGAACCAAATTTTGAATATGAATAACCGTGTAATAGATACCGAACTTGTTATCCCGAAAAAATAAGACCGTTTTAAAGCTTTGGATACAACAAGTCATAAGAAGAAGTGCCTTTCAAATATTTGAAAATTTCTTTTAATGACACTTTAATGAGATTCGTTGGGATAGTTTTTGAAGTCGAGCATATAGACATAAGGCATATGGAATGTCGAGTCTATAGGAATAATACAAGAAAACATACCTCGAATTTGTTTGTCAACCGACATGCCTTTCTCAACCTTTGTCAATCTCTTCATTGGTAGCCATAGAGGTTGGAATGATTCTTCCTTTTTCAATGCCTAACTCCTTCAAGAGTTCTTTTGAAATGTAACCATCTACTTGGCATTGAATGATTTGAAGTCCAAGCAAGAAATCATGCTCATTTCAAGTACACCTTGCATCAACTTAGAAAACCATATCTTGCACAAATATTCATTAGTAGCACCAAAAATATTCTCATAAATATGCACAAGTTTAAACAATCTTGCCCTTTTTCACAAACAAAGAGAGTAGTATCAACTTCACCTTTTATAAAAACATTTAGCAAAAATAGCTAAGTCTATCATACCATACACGGGGTACTTGTTTTAAACCATACAAGGCCTTAAAAACAATCATTTGGCCTAGAAAAATTTTAAACCCCGGAGGTTGTTTTACATAGACTTCTTCTTGAATAAAACCATTGAGAAAATTGGATTTAACATCCATTTGGTAAAGTTTGAAATTTTCTTAAAACAAGAATGGGCAAGTAAAATGCAAATAGCTACTAAATGTGCTATGAGTGCAAATGTTACATCAAAATCAATTACTTTCTTCTTGAAAATACCTTCGAGCCACTAACCTCGCCTTAGTTCGACCAATGTTGCCTTGGTCATCGAGTTTGTTCCGGAATACCCTTTTTGTCTTCTTCATCATTATCCTCATAGGGCATCCAATTGATCTAAGGTGTTCATAATAGAACATTGACATCCAAATATTTTGAGGTAACTAATATTTGGAGTACTTCATTTCTCATCTACACAACTTAACAAACTCATTACTGGCATCGCTTATATAAGCAAGAAAACATAGCCCAAGTGTAACAACATGCCTCAATCATCAATCACAAAAATATCTTGCATAAGAGCATAGTAGAAATAGACACTATATATATATAGACCATGAAGCAAGAAACACATACTATGCATTTAGAAGATCATCAAGAGTCTTATAAATCATGCAAGTTCAAATAAGCTTAAGAAAGCTACAAAAGGTCTCTTTTGAAATTTGAAAATCCGATAGCATATAATTGAGACCTCATTTAGAAGAAGTATTTGAACAAAAGTTGACAAAGCAAATATGTGCAATCAAATATCGAATAGTGCCTTTCAAAAGAAATCTAAAAATCCTCTTAATGGCACTTGTATGAAATACTATGAAAAACAAGCACATAGGCACATGGCAATACATATATCGAGTCTATAAGAGTAAGAATAACACAAGTAAACGTACCTCGATAATTTATGCCTTTCTTGACAAATAATGACGTAAATGGCCATATGTGAAAATATGTAAATCCTTCACAATTCTTAAAACAAATCTAGCACAAATCATAATGATAAAAGTGTAGGCTAAGAGATATCACAAGTAAGCTCATGCCATAAAAAAATCCATGTGAGATGATAACACACTATAGTCTACAAAAATGCACAAGAGTTTTAAAAACATTATATAAGGTCTTCTTTTTCAAAAATATTTTCAAAGCACAAATATATATTGAAGACCTTAAAAATAAATACACGAAAACTCAGTTTGCAATAAGGACACAAATAAAAACATGCATAACAAAATAAAATGCATATTTTAAATAGGGAGATACGGGTTACCAATTATGCCATTTCCATGGGTTGTGCCGTTCCCATTGTTGATGATATCTTCCCCATGAGAAGTCACTTTGTTGATGATGACTTCTTTGATTACTCCATTTCCAAGGTTTGTTGCCTTCCCATTGTTGAAGGTCTCTTCTTCTTTGAAAATCATCTTGTTGATGATGTCTTTGCCATTTCCAAGGATTGTGTTCATCCCGTTTTTGATTATATCCTCTTCTTGGAAATTGGCTTTGTCGAAAATAGTTTATTCTTCTTTGATCAAATGAAACGGTCATTTGATGCCTTCTTGGCGGTATGAATTTTCTTCGATCATTATTTCGCCGGGTACCTATCAAGAATTTATTTTGTGGTACCCTCATGTGTTTGGGTCCTTTGGGATTAGTCTTGAGACTTTTAGGTCTCCAACAATAATTAGAGCTATTTCTAGCCCGACACGTATTTACCGTATGACCCTTTTTACCGCAATAAAAGCATGTAATAATTCTAGGAGCATAATGACCAACGTGCTTAAAGACTTGATTCTTTTTCATGTGATTGACACCCTTAGGCTTATGATCAAGTTCTAGTTTCGAATTATCACCACAATCAATAATATCGGTCATTCTATCGGTACTCAAGTTGGATTTAGATAAATCATTTTTCAAGCAATTTGTATCCTCAACGAGAGTACTATTTTCTTTCTCAAGGTTTCTAACCTTGTCAAGAGTGGTGGTGTGTGCACATGATAGTGATTCATAGGAAGTAAATAACATATCCTTATCATTTTTCAAAACAATGAATTCCTTTTTCAAATTTTTGTATTTAACAAGTAAGTTTTGGAATTCATCTTGTAGCTCATCATAATCATTTTGTAAATCACTATATTCATTTTGCAATTCATGGTCATAAGAAGTAGAGGGTTTAGAACTAACCTCGTTTTCTTCTTCGATGCCCATGAGGCATTGTTCAACTTGTTCATCATGGGAGGTTGTAGAAGGTTTATCCCATGTTGTTGGATTTGATGTTGTATCCATTTGTGAAGTAGATGCTTTTGAGTTTCTCCTTTCATTTGCATATACTTCATAGATGGCTTCTAATTTTTGCCATACTTCATGTGCCGATTGAATACCTACAACATGATCAAATTCCAAAGTGGTAAGTGAACAAAGTACAATATTAAGAGCTTTACCATTTAAAGAGATGATTTTCTTCTCTTCATCATTGAGCTTTTTGAAGCCTTTTGAGGTGTGTGGTGTATCTTTCATCGAAATGGTTTCTCCATTAATGACGGTGTTCCAAATGTCAAACCCGCAACCTTGTAAGTAGCATTCCATTCTTTCTTTCCAAAATATAAAATTTTTGGAATCAAACCGAGGTGGCTTGGTGGTGGAGGTGCCGGATAGATGAGCTTCGTTCGTAGCCGACGATCGTTTCTCTTCACTCGCGATGTGAAACGAGCTTGCCAAAGAGTTTGGCTCTGATACCACTTGTGAGTCCAAGCGGCTACGATAATCTAGAGGGGGGTGAATAGATTATCTCCATCTTTTCGATTTCGCCCTATTTTAACAATCGAATGCTCAAACACAATGATAAAGGTGCGGAATGTAAACAACACACGTCGATTTAAAGAGGTTCAACCCACCTAGGGCCTAATCCTCTACCACCCCAGTATATCCGGGATGGATTTCAAAAAGAAAAAGAATTTTATTAATTACCAAAATTAATACAAATTCAACTTACAACACCTTGAAGAGCACCACACTCTTCTTCAACACCACCTTTGGAGATTACCACAATCTCACTTGAAGATTACCACAATCTCCAACGGCACCTTGTGAAGATTACCACAATCTTCAACCTTGAAGAATACCAAATTCTTCAACACCTCAAGAGCACCACACTCTTGAAACACCTATCACCTAGATCACCCAAGTGTATTCTTACCACAAGAATACTCACAAGGATATCTTGTGTTTGGTTGATGAATTACAATCAAGATTACACTTTGAAAACTATTACAACTCAAAAGTGCAAGTGTAATCAAGAATGAAAGCCTAGACCTCAAGATGTGAAAGTGATAGTACTTAGGCTATTACAACAAGAATGTTGAAATGAATAACAAAGATTATGTGCTTGTGATATCTCTTGTTGTTTGTATCAAGTCTTGTATTTGATCCCTCAAGCTTTCATCTATTTATAGGAGAGCCTTCAAATTTGAATTCCAACATAGGCTCCTCCAAAGGCTCCTCCAAAGGCTCCTCCAACATAGGCTCCTTTATGGGCTCATCCATGTTTTTCTTTTGTCTACAAATAAGACAAAGAGATTAAAATAAATATGGTTGTCTCATAAGGATACAAAAATCAGATTATAGAACAATCCCACATTTTAAGGAAGAATGGTCTGGTTCTGCCGACAACGGTTATATTTTTTTGTTTGTCAAACTAAAGGCGACCGGTTGCGCACAAAAGGGCGTTTGAAATTGTCTTGAAAAATTACTCGGGCGGCCGGTCGAGGGGTGCTCGGACCGGCCGACATCACCCCTAGCCTGGTCGACCTCTCCAAAAATAGAACAGGAGATTTTGCACACTTGCGGGTCGGCCGATCGGCCGACCGATCGGCCGCCCGACGCGGCCGACTCGGCCGACTGCTTGATTTTTCTTCCGTCTCATTTTCTGTTTCAAAATCATCTTCAGTCGTGTTGCCCTATAGAGGCGGCGGTCGACCAAGAGACAAAATATTGTCGAATTTGTATCGAAAATTAACCTCAAGAAATACTCCGAAAAATTCGTAAAAACATTTTAAACTAATCAGGAGTATTTAGGACAATATTAGAAATATAGTTTCAATGTGAAAACCCATTGACATAAAAACATTAAATGTGTTGTCCAATTTTGTCGAAAATAAAACTTGAAGAAATACTCCGGAAAATATTAAAATCATTTTAAATCATTTAGGAGTATTTGGACAACCTTTAAAACCATTGTTTTGGTGTAAAATCAAAATCATCAAAATCATGATAAAACCATTTATCAAACAATACTTAGACAACTTTATTAGGGACAATTAGCCAAAATGCTAAGTTTAGGGGGAATTTTTAAATTTGTCTTGTTTGACCAATTGGGTGGTTGAGATTGTAGGATTATTCTAAGATGTAGGTTTGAATTAATGGTGTAAAAATACACAAGATGAATACACAAGGTGTACATGTACAAGAGTTGGGAGATATTTCTACACTTAAAATACCATCATGGCCGTCCCTTAAGGGGTATTTGGTAATTCCATATATATTTTTTTTTGTCCCAAAATTTATGATAATAGATGAATAATATCAATCTCCAAAATAATTAGTGATTTCCTTGATCACTTATAAGTCTCATGATCACTTATTCTAAATCGAATTCTTAATTCTATAAGGTATAAATCTCTAAAATAAGTAGTCTCTTAAATTTCTAAGGTGACTAGTAAATACACAAGTAATAATAATGATGATCAACCAAGTGATCATAAATGTGAAATAAAATTAATAAATGATTACGATCACAAGTAATAAATAAAAGAATTTAAATACAAAATATATTTATCATTAATATTTACCCGTCAAAGCGATGCGGTAGAATAGTCAAATAGTACAAAGACGATACGTGAGACAAGTACATGTTCGAATAAAAATCGAGGGCTTCACAGATATACTTCGTAGATGAGAATATTTCCAATAAGCTCTTCAAACTTGAGAGTTTCAAGATTTTGAGCTTTCGTAACCGCCATTACTTTTTCGGACCAAGAACCGGGAAGAGCATTCAAGACCTTTGTTACCTTTTCTTCTTCGGAGATGACTTTCCCAAGTGCCACAAGAAGATTGACTATGTTGTCAAGCCTTTCCACCATTTTTGAAATATTTTCACCCTCAAACATAATGAAGTTTTCAAAATCTTTAACAAGCATGGTTTTTCTTGCTTGTTTTACTTTATTTGTGCCCTCATAGATGGTTTCAAATTTTTCCCATACTCCATGTGCGGACCTTATTCCTCTAATACGATTATATTCAGTGGCGGTAAGAGGATAATGCAAAATATTTAAGGCTTTACCGTTTAGAGAAAATGACTTCTTGTCATTATTGTCAAATTCCAAGAGAATCTTGAGGTTGTGGTTCCATCCCCCAATTTCTTGGTTGGTTAAGCTATCCCTTCAGTAACCACATTACAAATATCGAAGCCGCAACCTTGTAGAAAGTATTCCATTCGATCTTTCCAAAAAGCATACTTGTTGGCGTCGAATAGTGGTGTCTTATTGGTGGAGGCGGCAGTGGTGAGGTAGCTTTCGCTCGTAGCCATGGATCTCCTCTTTACTCGCAAAGATTAAACGACCTTGCAAAAGAGTTAGGCTTTAATACTACTTGTTAGTCCAAGTGGTTATGATAATCTAGAGGGGAGAGTGAATAGATTATCCCGATTTTTGCCCTCGTTTTCGAATATGAGAATGATGACCAAAAAATAAAAGCGCTTAAATGTAAACAACACACAATGATTCATAAAAGTTCAACCCACGTAGGGCCTAATCTTCTACCACTCCAGTATGTTCGAAGTGGATTTCGAAAAAGAAAAAAAATTATTAATAGATACAACCTTTACTTTGAAGAGCACATCACTCTTCTTACAACACCACCTATTAAGATTACCACAATCTTCTTACACCTATGAAAAGTACCACACTCTTCAACACCTAAAATCACCCAGTGTATTCTTACCACAAGAATACTAATAAGGATGTCTTGTTTTGGATGATTGAAAATAATTCAAGATTACAACTCAAATGAAGTACACAACTTTGAAGTGCAAGTGTAATCAAGAATCAAGCCTAGTACTCAAGATGTGCAAGTGAAAGACTTAAAGCTAAATACAACAAGAATATGAAAGTTAAGAACAAGAAGTTTGCTTGTGTTTGTATTGCTTGTGTAGTTCTCTTTGATCCTTCAAAGTCTTCATCTATTTATAGGAGAGTCTTCAAAATTGAATCTACAACATAGGCTCCTCCATCTTGACTTTTGTCTACAAAAATAGGGATCAAAATATCTACAAAAATGGTTAAGAAATAAAAAGTAAATCATATTAGACAATGGCTAAGCAACGGATAGAATGTTTCTATAAAAAACATAGGTCGACCGGTTGACCTATTGAAAATTAGAACGTTTAAAAAGTTAATCTGAGATTTAGACTAATAAATCAAGGGTTGGACCGATCGATCCAAGGGTTGGGGTTGGACCGGTCGACCATCACTTCGACGGCGGCCTCCCACCGGACCGTCCACCTCACAATATGTTGATACAAAATCAGTTTTTCAACAAAGCCAACATTCAGACACTGGTCGACCACCACTAAAAATTCTTTTGGTTCATTTCTGTTTCAATTTTTGGCTTTCAGGCACGGGATAGCCTCTAGGGCAACCTAGGTTGATCTCAAAATGTGTGTTGTCCAATTTTTGTCAAAAATAAAGTTAAATACTCCAAAAAATTGGTAAAAATATTTAAAATGTTTTGAAGTATTTGGCCAACATTTGGGGGCATTGTTTTTGGTATAAAAACTCATTTAAACAAAATCATGATAAAAATATTTATCTAATACTTTGTTGAGTATATATATATAGGGTTGGTTCTTGTGAGACCATCTCTTGCAGTGAGACCATGAGACCTAATCTGAACCGTTATAATTAATCATTGGATGGTTGAGATTGAAACATTAAATATAGTAGCATTATATATCATGATTTTCGAGTGAGGGCATATATGTCAGTAAATAAAAATCGGTCAACTAACAAGATTTGCATGATTCTAACTTACCATATCTATTACTATAATTTAGGAGGTGCAATCAATGATAATCCCCTCCGAAAAATTCTAATCTCTATCCAAAAAAAACAAAAATTTGCATATGGTAATGTTCCAAAAATTTGCATAAATAAATTTGTATCCCCTGGCGTTTATGAATTTTGTTTGGTCCCAACGATATTGGATTTATGCATATCTAACTATATATTGATGCATGCATACGTATAATATGTTGCATGGTTAATTATAAAAATGATTCGAAGCATACAATTTCGTATACCAGTCCCAAAAATCTTTGTTCGACATTTTTAGGTATTTATGATTCTCATAAATGTTGCATTGTTAGCATTATCTTGATGTATATATAGTTGTATTATTGTGCATATGGTACTGTTCGAAAATTTGCGTAAATAAATCATAAATGTTAGCGTACAAACTTATTATTACTTCTGGGCGTTTATGAATTTTTTTTTGGTCCCAACGATATTGAATTTATGCATACCTAACTATATATTGATGCATGTATACATATAATATGTTGTATACTTTGTTTGAAGGTAATGATGCATAAATGCAAAATATATAAACCCAAAAATTGGACTGTGTTGGTGTTATAATTAATATTGCATATTTAATAGTATATTGATGTATTGATACGTATAGTATGTTGCATATTTAATGTACCGTGCATATTTAATCTTATAACGATGTCTTGTTCAAATATTATGTTGCATATTTAATGAATAATACAGTTTTCATAATTTATAAACATAAAATCTGAAAATATTATGATGCATTTTTCATCTTGTTTTGGTGTATATTTAATGTTAATTTTATGCCAATAGGCACAACTAACAACCCAAAAAGAGAGGCTTGAAATATCTCCTGGGTCAACAAAGGAAAATAACATATCTTGATATTCACCCAACAAAATTACATATGCAACGAAAAAGTTCTAAATATGCAACAAAATTACATATCTTGCATTCACCCAACAAAATTACGTATGCAACGAAAAGTGATAAAATATACAACAAAATTACAAAACCTACACATCAAACATAAAAATAAGAAAAATTGAAAACTAAAACCTACTCATAAATTTCTTAAAAAAACTTGCACGCCTTCTTGGCTTCAAACTTCCCACCCTCCGCCCTTTTGGTACCAGAACTACCCTCTCCATTACCTCCATCATCCTCTCCTAGCGAAATCTCCCTCTTTTGTTTAGACTTAGCCATCGTTGACAACCTCAGTTTGCTATCCCTGCCCCCTGCAAAAAAAATTGTGAATAAATAATTATATTATATTGTATAAATAATTTAATTATGATGTATCTATAAGTCATCGAGACTAATGAATAAATATGGTAAAAATGATGCATAAATAATTGTATTATATTATATAAATAATTTAATTATGATGTATCTATAAGTCATCGAGACTAATGAATAAATATTGTATATAAAATAGACACTTTTCAATACACATGCAACTAAAAATTGCTAAGCATGCAGCAAAACTAGAGGAAAAAACAATAAACTCCCCAAACTATACGATTTTTTGCACTTTACTATACGAACTAATTTTTTTTACAGTTTACCATACAAAGTATACAAGTTTTGCACTTTGCCTACACCGCCATCGCCGTGGAATATTCTTGGAATATTTCGGTACCATCCCTCAATGTGAGGGCAAAATCGTCTTTACGTAAAATTCAAACAGAAATTGTTACACTTTCCCGTATGAACTTTGTTAAGAATTTTACTTTGCCATATGAACTTTACACAGTTTCACTTTGCAATATCAATTTAAAAGAAATTTATAAAAAAACTATGTATGTGTGTACGTGTATGTATCTTTTTCATATTTTTATTCATTAGAAATAAATTTTATAAATATTTATCTCAATAAAGTATATTATCAAAGATATAATTTTAGGGTTTACGATTTAGGATTTAAGCAGGTTTATACATCATTGATATTGATTTATTTTGCATGGTTTATACATCTTTGAATTATGTCATGGTTTAGACATTTTTGATATTGATTTTATCACAACTTTCTACTGTGATGTTGCTTTAGATATCTACTTTTACTTCCTAGTCCGATTCTTCATTGCATATTCACTCTATTATTGTGTTTAGGAATTATTTCTATTTTTCATAAATTCAAATAATTAAATGACCGATAAAACTTTCCTCGTGAAACAACTTTGGTCAATTTACCATACTACATTGATATCATATTCTAACGAATAACGCTTAATTTCAATAGGTATTTGGTGAGCGACTAAAAATCGTGAATCGGACCACAAATTTGGTACGAATCATTTTACCAAATATTATACCAAAATAATGAGTTCAACTCAATTTTTTTACCGAACTTTTTCTCAGTATTCCTAGGTTCGATATTTCGGTAAATTAAAATATTGCAAAAAAATTATAATTGAAAAATAAATGTTGTAATCATAATTATTATATTTATTTATTATTTCTTTAGTTTAGTATGTAAATAATACATAATCATACAAAAATAAGTAATATACATGAAAATATATACATAATAATATAAAAATAAATTCAGTATATACTTAAATTTTTGTTTTGATTCACTTCACTATATTGTTTAAACTTATTTTTTGTTATTTTTATGTACTAAATAGGATAAATAAATGTATGCACACATTTTTATTTTTTTAAAAAATTTGATATGGCAAAGTGAAAATTGCGCAAAGTTCCGATGGCAAAGTGAAATTCTTCACAGAGTTCATATGGTAAAGTGCAACAACTTATGTTTGAATTTTAGGAAAAAGACAATTTTGCCCTCCATGTGCCGGAATATTCGGAGAATATCCCACCGGTGATGGCTGGTGTAGGGTAAAGTGCAAAACTTATGTAGTTTGTAGGGTAAAGTGTAAAGAAAATTAGTTCATATGGTAAAGCGTAAAAAACCGCATAGTTTAGGGGGGTTAGTATTTTTTCCTCACAAAAATATTATAACAAGACATCAAACAAAAAAAATTAATCTAAACAACTACAAACTTAAGACGCAATCAAAAAAAGTATAACCCGTTGTTGCATGTTCGACTCCGGTAAAAAAACCCAACTAAAAAAACCTTATACACTACTAACTATACAAAACATTAAGTGAAAAAAAACTTACACACAACACAAGAACACATGACCTTGAACAAAGAAACGTCGGAAAAAAGAAAAAATCTCCTAAAACAACTAAAAATAACATGCAAAAAAAAAAAGATGCAGAAAAATGAAAAAAAAAAAGGAACAAAATTTGCTTATGTAACGAAATCTGCACAATGTAGAAAGTTGCAGAAATTAATGCATACACATTTGCAACTTTCAACATAAAATTTCTTACTAGATTTTCCTTGACTCTTCACGTTCTGTCGAATCCAAGACTTTCGAATTTTTTCTCTGCTTCTAATGGTTTCGTCCACTCCTTTCTTTACATTTTTCTTTGCCAATGAGAAGTTAGATGGGTGTTATAATGGTGATATCAGATTTAAGCATAAAAACCAGTTTCCCAAACAAATCTCGGTCACTCAAAGGATTCTCAATCTCTCTCTGCCGAAATTAAAGGGTGTTAATATATACCCTTAATTAACCATCGGGCGCCTCAATCTCTCTCTGCCGAAATTAAAGGGTGTCTATCCTTAATTAACCACCGGGTGCCTTTATATGGATTTACTAATATAACCTTCTAACAGTTTTTTATCATAAAATATACATTAAAAATTGAATTAATCTAACACCATTCAAAAAATGTAATGGATATACCAGATTAGGTCTCACGTCCTCACCCCAAGATATTGGTCTCATTTAAACCAACCCATATATATATATATATATATATATATATATAATAAGTAAATATTTGTTACATATACAAAAGGCTATTTGTTCTAATATTTATGCTATATTTATTTGTGAATTAATAATAAAACAATTGTTATTCATTCGTTTATGTTATAAGATAGTTTCTCAAATAATCATGATTTGTGTAGGATGATATTGTTATCGATAAATAAAATGACACTCTAATTTATATTTTTAAGACTTGCACAGTAATTTATTGGTATAAATGTCAACTATTTCTTAGTTGATCTAATTTAATTTACTTATCGAAAATTATTAAGTAAAAATATAATTTTTAAAGCTTTAGACAACTCAACAAGTATTTTTAATAGGTTTACACTTGCCTCAAATATATGATCACTTTGTTCTCTTTAACTTTTTCTCATTTTCTATATGTTTAATTTGTTTTTTTTGGATATTTATTGACATAATATTTTGTAAAAATGTATAAAATAAGAATAGTCATTATTTAATAAAATCTTACATTATTTTGGCTGGTCAAGACCTATCAGCGTGCAACCTCTTCCACCGTTCAAAGGACAAGGGGTGTTTGGGTCTTGAGATACCCGCCCTGCCCTGCCCCATTACCATTCATACAATATATCTATTTCTTAATATCAAAATTATACAATACTTCGTTATATTACACTCCGTGCATCGCACGGGTGATATACTAGTTGGCCTTAAAAAGGGTGGGTTAAGCTTGTTAAGAGTTCTTTTTCCTAGACCCGCCGACCCAAGGGTTCAAACCGCCGAGTCCCTTTTTTGTTTTTTAATTAATGTTTATATAAATATATCTTTTTTTCTAAATATACAATTGTAAATAGCTCCCTAAATCTATTAATTACCTTAGTTGAGTGTATTACATTTTCGCATTTCGACAATCCCTATAATTAATGTATTACTTTTACTTATAAATCCTCTTTGCTAGTTAATTTATGATATTATATTGTATCTAAGCTAATTTAAGTTGAATTTTTTTTTTGAGGGAAAAGTTGATTTTGTTTGAGTTTTAAGTAAAACTAGTTATTCTCCTGTTGCATGTATATCCTTTTTTTAATATCAATATTATTTTATAATGAAAATATCTATGTTAATGAGCTAGTATTTATTATTTTACTTTAATAATAGTTTTCATATAAGTTAAATAAAAACTATAATGTATCTATCATTTCAATTATAAACTTAAATGTCAAATTTAGATTGTTTATATTTATCTCTCAATCTATGGTTATCTATATAGTACTCCCATTTCCTCTCTCTCTCTCTCTCTCTCTCTCTCTCTCTCTCTCTCTCTCTCTCTCTCTCTCTCTCTCTCTCTCACACACACACACACACACACACAGACGTACACACGCATTCTATCATCCTATAAACAATTAAATATATAAACTTGTGAAACATGTATTTTCATATTGAACTTATATTATAGAAAAAATGAAAAACTCACATTATTAATCAAATATTTATTTCCCTAAATAATATTTTTTAACGGAAATGTATTAATGAGTCTATCAAGTTTATATAAATAAGATAAATGAATGGATGTAATTTACTAATTATGAAAAACTTCCTTGTATACAACACTCGTGGTTATGCTGCTACGTTGAGTGTAAAAGAATCGAATCTTTTTTATTCGATTCGTTATTCGAATTCTTATATTAACATTCGAATTCGAAAAATTAGAATATGAATCCAAATAAGAATATTTATTCTGATTCGTATGTTATGCGAATATGAATATGAATGTCATGATATTCGATTTGAGTATTCCAAAGAATATTTGAATAATATTATATATATACATATAACTTATATATAAGTATATATTTATTTATGTAAAAATTATTAATATATAACAAACCATATATTTACTTATAAAAAACTAGTAAGCTCATATGCAATAGCAAGTCAAAATATAATTTAAGCCTATATGAATTTATAAGTAAAAGTAAGAAATAGACAAATAGGTGAATCATCTTAAGAGATTATTGGTCAAAAAGTTTCCATGCTCTCCACTATCTCGGTCTCTCAAGCCTCACATTTACATTCTTTTTCTTTTTTTCACCTCTATTGTTTCACCTTTTATTTTTCCATGTCGTGATTTGGAAGAGATTCAATAGTGGTCCACTATATATTCATCCTCCACGAACAATATCATGTGAGTTTGCGGTTCATTAATCAATCAAAGTCTAGGTTGATAAAGTTCTCTTATATTGTACATCATTCAGGAATACTAGTGAAAATGTTAGTTATTAATTGCCCTACCCCATGGAATTCTACATACAAAATATTAGTTGAAGCCATTAAAGTTAAGAATACATTTGCAATATTTGGTGATTAATATGTTATTGATGTACTTGGCGATTAATATGTTGATGTATTTAACAATTCCATGATCCAAAGTTAATATTTAGATTTAAATTATTGTTACAATCTCATTAGATATAGTCGGAAAAGAAAAAAAGATTATAGGTTAGAATTTTGAATAGAATATCCAAATTGATTCGTATATATTATCAAATAAGAATAAGAATTGATTTTTGTATTCGAGTATTAAAAGAATACGAATAAGAATATTCTCTAAATTACCCGAATATGAATAGAATATCTTGATATTAGACTCGATTCGATTTGTTTACAGTGCTACGTTAATTCTCATCATCACAAATCATCATTTCTAAACCCTTACGATTAGTCACTCTGACTACAACAATGTATAATTGATCATAGTTGAATACTGACTTTTTCAAAAGAAGTCTAACAGATTGTTCTTAACTTTTGTTGATCGTCATTTCATATAAAAATAATCGAAGAAAATTGTCTTTATTAGACCTTAAAAGGCAACCTCGGATCAGATGGGGACACTGGCATTCGAGAAATTGATACATGTTCATCAGCATTGCTTCTTGATGAATTATGCCTCAAATCATGATTACCAAGCTTTGTAACAACCAACCGAGCTAGTGTTGTTGCGCGAACCAAGTGAATAATCTATCTTCCTCAACAACACCACTGGAGTTTCAACTTTCAAATTTAACTCGTGATTCAGCACTCAAAAACACTTAATTATATTCAAAAACTCTAGTGTTTATATATCTGACAATAGGTTAACATTAATCTGATTTGCACGGGTTGTCGAGCACAAGTATATCTTACATTCTCCGTCGTTCATGATGAAGTCATATGTTCGTTTATAGAATCAGGTACATCAAGTGTTGGTGCCAAGATATCTTGATTCTACAAATACATTATCCATGATAGTGATTAAAAAAATTATTACTGTCAATTTGATTAGTTTTAACAATATAATCAGATATCATCAATTGATTAGTCGAGCCAAACACAAATCGAGATCGAATAATTTTATAGTTTGACACATTTTAATACTTTTCACTAATCGAGTTGAGCTTCGAGCCGAGCTTCACATCTTGAACAAAAATATATGTTTAATTTGTTTTAATATGTTAAAGAACATAGCTCAAACGAGCTTTTAATCATCACTCTCAAGTCGAGTATAGTTAATTTACTTTGGGCAAAATTATTTTTTCGTCCTCTAAGTAGTCTTACTTGGAGTTTTGGTCCTTTTTTGTTCTGACTTTAAATTCAGTCCTTTAAGTGGGAAAATATTAGATTTTTGGTCATGTGACCTCCTACAACAGGTAAACTTTACTTGTTGGCTGACATGACATTAGTTTTCTAAAAAAACTTAATTTTGAAGTAAAAAATATGAGTTGGCAGCTTATGTGGACAAATTTATAGGGGAAAGAAGAACCAAAGTCAACTTGGCATTTTATTTGGACAAAACAGTCTTATAGCAATATTGATGAAATTTAATATAATAAAAAAAATTAGTAATTATATTTCAAACAACCAGATTAATATATATATAGATGTTAAAATTTATTTTTTTATTTCTTTTCTCTTGTATTTTTGTTTTTGGCTTCCAATATAAACAATACATTTTTTTACTAAATACATAAATAATCTATATAGTACAATTAAAAAAACATTGAAATTAGCTAAAATATTTGATTCAACAATAAATAAAAAATGATTAACATTATATATTATGTATTAATTTCTAAAAAAACAAGTAATTCAAAAAAGTTTGATATTTAAGTATTGAAAAATGATTTAGACATATTACTTTATTAAACTAAGTAAATAATAAAAAGAAAAAAGAAAAAAGAAAAAAGAAGAAGAATAAAAGGTAAATGAGAAGAACTTCTGTAACTGGCAACCTCTCCCTCACTGCCCAACCAGAGTCGTCCCTGGGACGGTCAATATATATATGTAATTTAAACACCGTAATTTTAATGGTTTACAATATATATATATATATATGTAATTTAAACACCGTAATTTTAATAGAAAGAGTTGGATGGTTTACTTGTTTATGCGCTTCTCTTGTATGTGAAGGTCTTGGGTTTGAATTTTTCTTGCTACAAAAAATAACCCAACCAAAAAATAGAGTTTTCTATCTCCAATAAAACAATCAAATAAAAATTTAACTATCTTTAGTTGTACTATTTTCGCTATTAACGTGAATTGTATATTTATTTTATTTTGTTTAAAGTTATATTGTGTTCTCAGTATATATATTTTATTTTGTTTAAGGTTATTTCTCAGTTTCTTATCGTTGATTTCAATTGAGAGTGAATTTTCAGATAAACTTGATCATGAAAGACGAGTTTATGACTTTGCGGATAAAAATGTAAGGAAATCTATTTTCTTTGACTAATGTATTGATAATTTTTCTTTTAAAATAGATTATCAAGTATCTTTATAGTACCATTATATTTTAATGAAATTAGAAACATTGAAATTAAAATATAATGTTTCATTATTTTATGACCAATGAAATTATTTTTCGTAATATTGATTAATTAGTTATTTTTAATTTTTTATATGAATACAATGGACCCATTTTTTTTCGCACAAGGCCCTTCAAAACATAGGAACGGCTCTGTGCCCAACTCTTTGGTCCCCTCCTCCAACCAGTTCCTCCACCTCTTGTCGGCAGTCACCCACCTCCCTATTTTCCCTCCAAGTTCCTCCTCTCTCGCAGGTAAAGGAAGTATTTAAAAATCTGGGCTTTGTTTTGGATGAAGAAAGAGAAGGGGAGAAGTAGAAGAAGAAGAAGAAGAAGAAGAAGAGAGGAGAGACAGTAGCAGCGACAAGGAGCAAGAGAGTGGGCGGCCATTGATGAAACTCAAAGAAAGAGAGGGCTTCGGTGTTGAAATTCACATAAGAAGGGGGGAAATTTTGATAAAAAGTAAAACATGACAAAGGAAAAATTAAATTCTTAAAAATATATGTTGCCACCTCAGTCAACATATATTGCCACCTCAATATTTTTTTTCTTAAAAACATACTTTAAAAAAAAGTCCATGTCAGCCAACAGGTAAAGTTTACCTGTTGTAGGCGGTCATAGGACCAAAAATCTGAATTTTTCTCAGTCATTTGACTGAATTCAAAATTAAAAAATAAAAAAGGACCATAACTCCGAGTAGGCCTACTTAAAGTTTTTTGTCTTTACTTCGGTTTTCAGCCCTAAACACAATCTAACACAATCCATAAACATAGGTGACATTCAACCATTAATCAACTTAGTATTTGTAATTTATAAAACCGAAACAAATGTCACGTCATTACTTGTAATTTTACAAAATAAGCATGTTATTTCTTTTTTTATTATTAATATAAGACCAAATCTCAAGAATATTTTTTGTAATTTAACCCATCAAATGTAGGGGTGACCACGGTTCCGGAACCGCCGGTTCCGGTTCCTCATTTTGGGAGAACCAGAACCGGAACCGTTTCCTCACGGTTCCGAACCCGATTTCTCCACGGTTCTGGTTTCGATTAAAACCAGAACCGTTTGTTTATCTTTTGATAATTTTTTTATTTTTTAAAAATAGTTTATCAATTTCAGGTTAAAAAAAAAAAAAAAAAAAAGAAAAAGACCTGGACTTAATATTCAATTAAATTTTATACTAAATATTAATAATAATGTTAAACTATCTATATATACTATTAGAGTATAAAAGAATCAAATTTCACGTAGTTCGCTTACAACATTTGGTCTAAAACGTGTCTTATGTAGTTACGAATATAAAACATCATAATAAACATTTAACATTTCTCCTAGCATATGTTTACCAAAAAAAAATTGTTGATTTTAACCTTAAAAAAACGATTTCATCACGGTTCCACAGACGGTTAAAACCGCCGATTCTACGGTTTTTGAGACCAAGGAACCGGAACCGGCCTACACGATTCCGGTTCCGGTTTTAGAACCATTGACCACGGTTACGGTTCCAGTTCCAGTTTGAAACCCAATTTCGGTTCCATTTGGCCACCCCTAATCAAATGCATACCATCCTTTCGTCCACGCGTGCAACCATTAAAATGAATCTGGTAAAAGCATTTGACAAAATGATTCAGAAATTAACACCAACGCTTAAAATGGAACTAAAGCGGTTTACTTTAATTTATAACACGAGAGCCACATAAATACACATCAAATCTCTTCTACTACCCACTGATTCAGCATCTTAAATCCACAATTTTAGAGGCGGAACAACACAAAACAAGCAGTTACAATAAACCGTCTCATATTTTCGTTTTTTTCTATCTGAAGAAAGAAATTTAAGCCTGATACATACACAAAGCTGACACAAAATATGTTTCTCCTTTTTTCCAATTCTTTTTTAATCTAGTAATTTTCTTCTCTGCATCAATCTGTAGTCATCGGTTGGCTCATGCAGCACCTGAAACGAGCCTTTCTGACAGTCGTCATGATCTCAGTCTCAGCAGCCTCGAGCATTCTGACAACCTCGCTGAACGAAGGTCTAACATCGGGATTAGCGTCCCAGCAAAGTGTCATGATCTGACTTAGAGCGAGAAGACAGTCGTTTGGAATGGATGGGCGGACGCCTTTGTTCACAACGGCAAATGCCGCCTGAACGGCAGTCATGTTCTGGAAAGGAAGCATCCCTGTGATGAGTTCCCACAGCACAATCCCGAAACTATATACGTCGACTTTCTGGGTGTATGGCCTATGCTGGATCATTTCCCTGAAAATTCCAGAGCACGACGCACTAAGCATTTCACTAATATACAGACGAAAGGGAGAGAATAAAAAAAGTCCTACTAGGACCAAAAAAGAATGAAGATCACGGGAAGAATTCGGAACATTCAAGGACATTCAATACAAGTATTTCGAGAAATTCCCACTGCAACAAAAATTCAAGGGATACTTACAAAAACTAGCCTAAGATTTAGCTTAATTACAAAAAAAAAAAGAAAAAAAAGTCTAGTTTTCTTTCAAAATTACAAATACCCTCTTAAGGTATTACAAACAACCCGTTGAGTTTTGTATTTGCTTAACAAATACCCTTCTTGAGGGTACAATTTGTAAAATAGAAACAAATACCAAGGGGGTATTTGACTATTTGTAGTTTTGAAAAATAACTGGGTTTTTTGTGATTAGGCTGAACCTCAAGGGTACTTTTTTGTAATTATCCCAAAATACCAACTCCAGTGACATCAATGCAGAGCAACGCCAAACTTGATATTATTGTTACTGACATCAAATCAGTAAAGATAATGCAACATACAACAACCCAAAATGATGACAAGAAAAGATTATACTATATGGGTTTGCAGGCTATTGCGTCAAACCGAGTGTCTACCCAGTGCGCACGGCGCACCCGAAGGGTAGAGGCTGTGGTTTCCCCCATAATTCCTAGAACTGCTGCCTCTTTCATCCACAGTCATCTCATATCCACCTAATTTTTGATTGAATACACAGAAAACTCAAACACCAGAATTTCATACCGAAGCTAACCTTGATCACTACTGCAACTCCTGATACCACAATAATTCTACCAATAATAATGAAAAAATCTTGAATTTACACCTGTAACTTACAAGCTAAATTTACCATTTAAAACTCTATATAGAACCACTAATGCCGTCTGTGCATCAATGGGTAATCACTGTGCTCCTACAATTTGGATTGAGATTTCTTGTTCCACTTTTTTATTCCACTTCATGTTCCATTGTATAGAATGAATGACAAGTATACACGATGATGTCATATACACATGTCATTCATTCAATGCAGTCAAGCATGAAGTGGAATAAAAAAGTGGAACATGATATCTGGACTCCTATAATTTGGTAAAAAAAGGTTAATGCGATTTGATACAACCAGAACCAAATTCAATAGGCAAGTTACAGTACAAGACCTAACCACATATCTCATTTCACTGATGTTTGACCGAATAGCAACTGCCACTGACAGCTGTGGACTGAAAAGGCAAACATATCATACCATCTAAAGAACAGGGTGTCCATTTGATAATTATCAATATCAAACATCACATGAAACAATTGTCTGCCAAACACACTTAAACAAGGCTTGGTGACTCACTGCATTTCAGAAACAGAGTTAAGCATTTACAAATCACAGCACATTTATTTGTTCGGAAGAAGTTAAGATGAAATATTAGCCTACTCGATTTCACAACCATTAAAAGCTATAGCTCTTGTTTTCTTTTTTCCTATGTGTAACTTAAAAGCAATCTTAACAAAAAATCTGCCAAGTATCATGATCAGGAATCGATTAGTTGGCTTATGCATCAATTCTCTCACACATCTAATTCAAATGATTACAATTTCTTGAAGACATCATATTGTCAAAAAAATACAGCAAGGAAGTGATAACTTCTCCAAGGACGCAAATCTAAGGCACTAATAATAAATGCTAGGGGCATAGTTGAGGTAATAACGTAACTTTTGGGTTAAACCCGGGGCAACCTATAGATGGAAAAAAAATCATAAGACTTACAAATCCACTCAGCCACCATCCTCAGTAGGAGTAAATTTCTTACCAAGTACTGTTAGATTGAACTTACATCTAAGGATTTCATTGTGTCCTTCTTGAGGCTTGTGACAAGAACTAATAGTATCGCTCCGGTCCAGCAAGATTGTCTTCCTATACCTTAACAATTTTGACAAAAGTCATAATTTATATTCTTTTGCTGCATCAATTTTACAATTTAAGAGTTTCTAATCTCTCTCGATCATCGGCACACTACCAAGTGTACCTCACAATCTTCTTCAAGTATCTTCCAAAAATTTAGAGTACTATAAAACACAAGTTTAGAGAGAATATAATAGTGTCAAATTCAAAACCTCCAAGTAGATATGTGGAGAGGCCAGAAGACAAATGCAGAAAAGGTAAACCATAAGTAATTTCAGTGACAGCTGAAATATCAATTATTCCAAGAGGGGTGTTCAAAGAAACTTTGGGAACTTATGCTTCATTCTTGTCGGAGGCATCACTTGTCAATTAAATTATTGTAACATAGCAATAAAAGGTAAATCAGAAACAAAGTGGGAGTAGCACCAATAGATAAGAAAATTAGAGAAACGTGATTAAGATGGTTTGGACATGTTTATGGGAGACCTTTAGTACACCCGTGCGATGTGTGGAAGGCAGGGAATCACTCACCCAAATCGAAAAAGGCAGAGGAAGCCTAAAAAGACTTGGAAAGAAACTATTAAAAAAGACATGTTATATCCAGAAATAAATGAAAATATGGTTTTTGACCGTAAACGATAGCATGATATGATCCATATAGCCAACCCCACATAGTGGATTAAGGCTTAGTTTGTTGTAGTTGTAGCAATAAAAGGTAAATCATTCAGCACAAAGCAAATACTGCAGATTTGACTGCTTTTGATGTATCAACATAGATCGTTACATGCTAAAACATTAACAAACAGATTAGAATAAGATACAGAAAGGGGACAACATAAACAAATAAACCCAGGATGTCAACTAGGAAAAAAAAGATAGGGATAATTTCACTTTTCATACCCTAAGTTTATTGCCTTTTCCGATTTTGGTACCCATTATTTCTACTTAATCAATATTGGTACCCAAAGTTTGCGGCGTTAATCAAATTCCCTACAAATCGTTAAATGGCCGTCCAAATCAAACGGTCTACCCATTGTAGCGGTAAGAAAGGGTTGAATTAAGTCAAAATCCCTCATTTTTCATTTGACCTTGTGAATGTTGCTTCCAGCCTAAAAATTCAAATTCTCAAACTCGACAAAATGAAGAAATCTAGCCCAAGCTCATCAAATAGTTGGAATTCAAGAAAAATGTAGCCGGATGGAAGACGCGTTTACGCCAATGTGGAAGTAAGGTAGTGTTGAAGGCTTCTTGGACCAAAAATAACCTGGTCGAAGATTTTGGGCATGCCCAAATTATGAGGTAAATTTTGTGTTTGATTTGGATATATGTACGATCAACCAGTGAATTTTGTGATTGAAATTTTTTATTTTTTTTTTTACGAAAGGTGAATATTGTGGATTTTTCAATGGTTGGATGATGAAGTATGCTCAAGGGCCAAGCAAGTTATCCCTGGATTGTTGGCTAAATTAAACAAACGAGAGGATGAAATGACTCAAATGCGGATCAAAGAGAGTAAATTGGAAGTCGATTTGGTGATGACAAGTAGCGACTTGAAATTATGATGCAAGAAGTTAATGACTTGAAGAATGAATTGATATAGGAGTAAAAATCTGAAGAAATTTGATGAATTTTGTGTCTAATTTTGGAAATTAAGGCTTTCAAATTTAGGGCTTATCGGTTTGGGGGATAATTTAAGTTCCGGGAATAGTGACCGATTAATTAGGTTTTCTACACTTTCTTACCTCGTAGTACGAGTGGGTAGACCGTTTGATTTGGACGGCCATTTAACGATTTGTAGGGAATTTGATTAACGTCGCAAACTTTGGGTACCAATATTGATTAAGTAGAAACAATGGGTACCAAAATCGAAAAGGCAGAAAACTTATCCAAGAGAATTATCAAGGGGCACCAAGAATGAATATTAAATGAAAAAAAGAAACCTACTTTTCTCATAAAATGAAAAGTATCATGTTCACAAGTCTATAGGATATCGTGCAACATATCCCAAGAAATCATCTCCCATCAACGTTTTATCCGCTCACCAACAATTTTTTCTGTAAATTACAATACCTTTGTTCCCTCTAATAGAATCTTCCTCCCATCACATATATTTCTACTTGGTGTTCTAACCGTAGCTTTTAGGTTAACCTTTGGAGTATTAATGACTGAAAAAAGTAAATCACATGTGATTATCTCCACATATAGTATTTACTTGACTTTCATTTCTCTCACACCAGTCAGCCAGCTGCAAAAATCTTTTTGAAGTCCAAATTTGATACAGAATGTTGCTGCAGAAGAAAGAAAACAAACTGCTACAACACATGTTCATAACAGTTGTAACATTAACCGAACTAGGTTGGACTTATTTGGTCATATCAACAATAGCAAGCTAAACTTCATATTCCCCTATACTAGATGCTTATTGTAAAGTTTCAACTAACTCATGTTTCTGGATCCAATTTGATTTTAAATATTAGCTTATTATACTATTTTGGATTAAAGACATTGCATAGTTAGGTTTGCCGACTGAATGCTACTCCAATGGTACAGTGTTATTATACATTTCAATTGCTGATAACTAGAGAACAAGTTCAGTAATCCACTCAAGAAAACAATCATATGCTCTTTAGTCATTGGACCTTCACTGGACGAAAATAAAATAATTTTACAGAGAAACTTAAAATATTATCTGGCTTATTTGTTGGATCTGACTGCCTGAAAGTAGTTCACGTACAATTTGAGCATGAAAGAGCATATACAAACATGCAATGGAGATTTAAATCCTTTTAATCTATTTCTTTTCTTTTCTTTAGGGGGCTCGTGGAGGAATTTAAGTGAGAAGGAAAAGGCTAAAGTACAACTAAACGTACCAGAGCTAAATATATGCAGCTCACAACATTCTTAATTGCAACAGAGGAGAAACAGGTACATGGAACTAAAAAGTCAATATGCCAATAAAGGATAACCACAACATATTGGCTTAGAAAGACTTAAGATATACTTCTAAAAAGAATAATGAGTTTCTAAGGCTGAGAGATTTTATTTAACAGTCCATAAAGATTCATGCATCAACAAATGCAAGGAAACACAATAAGTGAAGGAAACAAAGGAGACAGAACCATTCAATGCACAAAATGACCCAATTCCTGAGACTAGATATATAACAATAACATGTAAGAAAGCACATAAGCACGCAAAAGAAAGAAAAATTCAACACTTACGGGGCCATCCAACGGTAAGTGCCTGTCTCTGGTGTCATACCTTCGGTCTGCACTTCAATACGAGCTACCCCAAAATCTGCAATTTTAATTGACTTGTCAGCAGCAATTAGAAGATTGTCCGACTTCAGATCTCGGTGAATCAAATTTAACCCATGCACGTATTCCATCCCCTCGCAACATCCAAAGCCTGCTTAACAGCCAATTTCAGAGGCACAGAACGGTTCTGCCGCTTTGTCAAGAACTGACGCACTGAACCACCCTTGGCATATTCAGTGACAATACACCAAACCATGGGTTTTGCGGCATGCACCAATAAAGCGAACAATATTCGGATGCCTCAACCTTGCCAGCATCATTACCTCCTGTTGAAACTGTTGTTCCATCAAGAGTGCCCTTTCTGCATCATTTTCCGGCCTCTCAAGAAGCTTAATTGCAACATCTTCACCATTATAAGTGCCTTTGTAGAGTTTACCAAAAGCCCCTTGAGCAAAAGCAGGCCCCATGTTGAGCTTCCTCAAGTCAATTGTCCACTCATCATAATTACCAAGGCCCTCGGTAGGATATCGAGGTCCATTAAAGCTTGAGCGAGGCATCATCACTCAGCCCATGAGACACTCTCCCATGATTGACACTGGCAGCGACAGAATAATTTTTGACACGCTTGAGGCCCTGGTGGCCCAAGATGCGAGTGTGTGAATCATTATTAGATCCAACACTGCTGTTGTCCATAGACATGGCAACGGAGCCTCCACCATTGCTCATCTGCAAGCTCCCATAACTATCAATCGACATATTTGAACCCTCGTTGAGCTTGCGATAAAAATTCTGAGAGAAATCATAATTGTCATGATTATTATTTAGGTCTATAATTCCAGTAAACTTTGGACCCTCCAACATTTTCTTATTCTCTATCAACAAAGGAGACAGCACAGGCCAGAAAATATTCTATATCTTCTGAATCAGCATTTCCAAGCTCAATCGCCCTCAACCAAATCTACAAAAATAATGACGAAAAGTATTAACAAACAACAAAGTTTCTTCTACACCTTCCGATCAAAGAAACTGTTGAATTAACCCCCAACATGGAATAAATCAAAGCATAACCTATAATCCAGAAAAAGCTTTAAATCCAGTAAAGAAGCTTCGTAATATCAAAATCGAAAAACCAAGATTACGTTAAAAGTATGCCAAGAAATCCTCAAAAACTCTACTCAGCGTAAAACTCAACTAGACTTAGGGAGTGTTTGCAAACACTAAAAAAAAAGTGTTTTTCAGTTTTTTGCTTAAAAAAAGTAGTTTTTAGTGTTTGTATATACCAATTTCTGCTTCTAATTCTGCTTCATTTAATCAGAATCTAAAAGCAGGGCGAGGGGTGCTTTAGATTCTGCTTCTGCTTCTAGTTGAATTTTACAAATAAATAAGTACTTTTACTACTTTTTCACCAAACACTTTCAACTTCTCATTCTCAACTTTTAATTCCATTTTCAAACAGTATCAACTTTTGATTCTCAACTACTTCTACTTCTGCTATAATAAATCACTTCTTCTAAAAGCAGAAGTTTTTGCAAACACTCCCTTATTACCCTTGAAATAAAATTGGCATAAACAAAATGGAAGTTCAAACAAAGTGAAAATTGACCTCTCGTTACTCATTTGCCTCAAATTTATTTCCTTCTCTTCAGTTGACTACAAATTACAGTCAACAAAAGTCGTTTCACCATCAAAATTTCACTTACCCAAAATTAAAAAAGATTCAAAATTTAGCCCAAAAACCACAAAATCAAACCTTTGCAAAGCTACAACCCCCCCATCCCCAGCTCAAAAGAAAAAGGAAGGGGGTGAGTTAATTTTTCCTAAATTAAACCCCATAAAATCATATGCAATAAACAGAAAATTAAAAATAAAATAAAATCATAAGCCCTTAGAATTTCAGTGATCCGAGGGCAAAATTGGAGAACAAACAGAAAAAACACACCTCGATCGACAAGGGCTTGACTTTACTTTTTCGACGGGCTTTTCAAACAAACCCGATAGAACTCAGAGGAAGTACACTGAAATTACAATCAGCCCCTACTCCCCACAAAACCTTCAGCTGCTACGCAGAGCAAACACGCAAAGGTGGAGCGAAAACGACAGTTCTAGAGAGAGAAAGGAGCAGCATAGAATGAGAGAGAGAGAGAGAGAGAGAGAGGAAAAATGAAAGTATAAACAGAGCTCCTATGGTCTTCGTCTTTCCATTCTATTTTATTTTATTTTTTTGGCTGAATTTCGTCTACAGTGTATCCGCTCGGACACGTTGTGCTAATGGGTAGGGCCCACTGAAGGCGTCGTTGTGGCCGTTGGATTGTGGTGAGAGGTGAATGTGGGGCCATCGGGAGACATTACTTCGCGAATTTGTCTCACGCGCCAGTCAATAGTCTAGGTTGATGTGGGTCCCAGTGTGTGGTCAATTTGACTGTCTTTGAAGAAACAATATATACAACCAATGTAGCATAAAGTACATCATCTAGAAGCAAAACTAGTTTTTTTTCTTTTTTGAGAGTGAAGCAAAACTAGTTTTGGCACTAAATAAATGCCAATTTTTTTTACCTCTCCATTCACAGGCACACAGCCATGTCACACACGTAGTGGCGCTTCCAGAAATTAGTAATAGAGTAGACTAAAAAGTAAAAAATTATATATATAACAAATAATTACAATACTATATTATTTTTCAATAAAGAGTAAAAATTATTTCCATAAAGAAAAAAAAACATGGTGATATTTTTATATTGACAATCAAATGGACATATCATATTCTCAATATTATTTGATTTCTATCCACAAACAACAATAAACCAATAACAAAATACAAAAAAGCTAAAAAAAATAGATGAATATTGATTTTGAAAAAATAGATATTTTTTCAATTTCATACATGATAATAACATTTAGGGGAGGCAAATCGTTCGAGCCTTTAAATATATTATTTTTTAAATATATTTGATACTTGGAATACATATTATAATAAAATAAGGATAAATAATCTAAAGAGATCAAAAATATATTAATTATATCATCATGGTCATCTCATGATAACACAAAAGTTTTAAGTTCTTTATTCTTGATTTTTAAAATGAATTTATAACACAATAAGTAATTAGGAGTGGAAATTGAGATCAAGTTTGTGTTTGTTCCTTTTTTTCCCCAATAAAGATAGTGATTATATTCATAACACAAGGAAAATTACAAGACAAACCCACTAGCTAACAAAGGGTTGAGATCTCCTATTCCACTTTCCCTATTTCATTTCTATTCTATTGTATTGGACGAAATACACGTGTACAAGATGATGTCACATGATGTCACAATTGTACATGTGTCATTCATCCAACATATGGAATAGGAAGTGGAATAGGAGATCACATCCCATTAAGAAATTCCTCCACAACCTATGCATCATAATTGGGAGAAGACAATCCACCAAGCATGGGGGCGAAATGAAAAAATATAACAAAGTAATCAAGAACCAAAAATGGACAGACAAAAAACCCGGACTTTTTGATGTTATTTGATATTAAAAATAGAATAAGATCAAAGAATAAAACATAGGCAAAAAGTCAATATCATCAACATCAATGGTGCATATATCCATCAAAACAGAGGCAAGACCTTAGAGGTGGGAGCTAAGAATGGAGGGATTGACCACCGAACAAATAGTCCTTGTATCATCTACAGACCACGTAGCTACAATGAAGCAAACAAAAACACCGTCCAAGTAGCCCGAGCAACAATTTCAATAGGACAAATTCAAATATACATAACTTGACCCATTCATCCACAACTTTATCCACTCTCTCTTTTGCGAATGTATTAAAAATGCGAGGTTCCTAATTCTCCACGACCACCACGATAAGTATGCAATAAGTTGGATGCTTTCTTTCCAAAAATCCTTGTTCTTCGGGCATGAGATATGGCTCCACCAATCTTTAAAGAACATGATGCATGGATGTTGAGATTCTATGAGATATGAGCAATTTTCCAAACCTTTTTAGTCTTATCACAATGAAAAAGAATATGGTCCAAATCTTCTTCAGCTTCTCCACAAATTTTACAAAGAGAATCAAGAACAAAACATCCTCCAATCAAATTCATTTGGGTTGGCAAGATATTAAAGAAGCAACTCCAAAGACAAACTTTTTTTTTTTAAATTCACATCATCCATGTAAGTTGTAACTGCCCAAATATACTTGACAATGATCATACCATCGTTGCATGCAGGAGAATCCTTACTCAAACATTTCAAGTTTAATAATGCAAGGTTATAGGACTTGACAATAAAACAATTTATAGTAGGAATGTGCCAAATTAGTTTAGCTCTTTCCTAGGGTGGTTGAGTGGGATATAGATGATTGCATCGACCTTCCTATTGATTAAAATTAAGGAGATGGTGATCATTCCATTGAGTTCCTAAAGCACAAAATAGTTCACCGACTCGATTAAGTGAGCGTGTAAGTTTGGAGAGGGAAAGGGGTTAGAGGTTTGGCTCAGAAGATCCATGGTGTTGGGAAATTTATTGTTTAGATTTTGATGAATGCCATGTAAAACTTAGAATAGGAAGTTGGCACCCCATTTTTGTTGTAAAATGTATTGTAATAAATAGAAATGATCAAAGGCGAGTTAAGTCATTATGACTAAACATGCAAAAAGACAATCAAGATGGAAGGAAGACTTGACTAAGACAATTGAGTATGACAAAGAAGAGAAGTCGAGGGACTCGGCGAAGGAACAATCGAGATGCGGTGAGTGGAGTATCGGTCAAGTCACCAAACATAGCCAAGTCTCAAGTCGAAGTGACAAGAGTCATCCAATGATTGGAAGGCGACTCTAAGTCACCTGGGAAAGCAAGGAAATGCACGGTCAAGTCGAGATAATGAAAGAGATTCGTTGCATTTAAAATCAAGAGAATTACTTAAACAAGTAATATCTCCATGCTACCTTTCTCGAAGTGCTCGGTCCCGAAGCGTGCAAAAGGAATAAACCAATGGGAAACACTACACCGTGTCGAACTCAAAAGTCAAGAACATTTTATACGAGGAAGTGGCAAATTCAAGGATCGCAACAAGACAAGCCAACGTCCACAAGTGACTTTCAAAAATAAGCCTATCTCTTCAACGGGCAAATTTTTTGAAAGATCACTATAAAAGGCCGAGAATAACTCGAAAAAAAAAAAAAAAAAACCACAAACATTCAAGCAATTATCGAATTGTAACCCGAAATATTCTCCAAGTTATTAAACGCTCAATCCTCAAGCCTACACTACGAAGAACATCAATCCAACACTCACCGTGAAGGAAAGATAACTTCAATCGGAGTTGAAGAGGAAATTATCAAGAATCAAGGGGTCTACATTCCACGAAGGATTGTAGGAAGGTTCAAGGTCGAACCAAGTCTTGAGCTTTTGGAGGGCTTCGTGATCAAATCCAAAGAGCTTGAGCAAGTGGGTCGTAGTAGCAAGGCAACGCCCTGTGAAGAAGCTGAGTCGTCGAGAAGCCACCGAGTGATCAAGGCGTCTCAGGATCGAGTCCCAAGGATCAAGTTTGTGTGATCAAGACTTGTATCCGGATCGTTACCACTTTGTATCTTGATCAATACCTAGTGGATTCATCCGAGAGTTGGAGAAGAGAGGAGTAGAAGAATTACCCCATCTTCGAACCTCTATAAAAACTTATCGTGTCATTTACATTTCAACACTTTAATTCTGCATCATATTTGTTTAATTCTCACACATATTTGCTATCCATTAGATAATTTCTAAGTACTAAATCAAGCTTTAAATCTCTACTAAACCAAACTTAAGGGTGTTAAGTCTTCCCAAAAACAAACCACGGTTGAGCTAATTGATCTTAACAAATTTGAGTTATTCTATCAACACTCGGTCAGTCGTGAGTGACTAACTCTCTTGATTAACTAAATTGGGCATGTCCCACCTAGGACACAACTTTGTAGTATCAACTCGAACTTTTAAAAGGACTAAATCGAAAATTTGGTAAGGTTTATTCAACCCCCTTCTAAACCTTACACTCACACCCATTGGGACCTACACATGGATAATCCTAGATTTTAGTTGATTTTCCATCTCCCACAACCCACAATAAACAAATCCTTTGTTTAAGAGCACCAATAGCTTGGGACCAACTCTTCAAATCCACGAGTCACCAGGTTTGTGTTTGCATTAAGTAAACAATATTTAGGAAAATATTTGCTTTGATTAGTTTAAAAACCAAAAGATTAGGAGAAGTTAATAGCAGTTCGAAAAATATTTTTTATTTTGATTTTGATGATTTCATATAAATAAGTTTCTATACCAAAACAATATCCCCAAATATTACCCAAATACTTCAAAATATTTTCAATGATTTTTGCTAAGTTTTTAATGTACTTCTTGAATTTTATTTTTGACAAAAATCGGACAACCTCTTTGTATTGAGGTCGGCCGCCCCTATAGGGAGACCCAAAATTGAAGGTTTGCAAATGACAAAACAAAACAGTTATGAAAGGATAGGGTGACCCGTTACTGAGTTTTGTGTTTTTTGTTAAAACTCTCTTTAAAGAAAGCGACGATCACTATCCTGAGCAACCTGGTCATCGAGCACAACGCGACCATCCCTAAAGATAGTTCTTTTGGTTCCCCTTGACAACAACTCATGTCAAATCTTGATCCAACGGTTTAAACTTTTAAATTTTCAACATAGCGACCAGTCGCCCTATGGTTTTTGACAACAAATTCTATCCATTGCTTAACAACTTATCAGCAAGATCCATTTTATCAATTCTTAACCATTTTTGTAGATCTTTTGATACTTCTTTTATAGTCAATAGTGAAGATGAAGGATTGGAGCATCCGCTTGCTCTTAATCTGGAGGTCGTAGGACGAATAATGCAGTCGCCTATGTTGGAAATCAAATCTTGAAGCTCTCCTATAAATAGATGAAGAAATTGAAGGATCAATATAACACTTCAATCTACAAAAGCACAACAAGAAATCAACAAAATTCTCTAAGTCTTCATTTCATATTCTCGTTGTATTTAGGCTAAGCTTATCACTTTCACATCTTGATTATTAGGCTTTCCTTCTTAATTACACTTGCACTTTTGAGTTGTAATATCTTCATACAAAGTGTAATCTTCATTGTAATTGTAAAATCAACCAGAACAAGAAATCCTTGTTAGTGTTCTTATGGTAACAACACATTTGGTTGATAAATAGGTGTTCAAGAGTTTGGTGCTCTTCATAGAGGTGAGAAGAGTGTGGTGCTCTTCTAAGTTGGTGTTGTAAGAAGAGTGTGGTACTCTTCAAGGTAAAGATTGTAATTGTTTAATATCAATAAAACTTTTTTCTTTTTGAAATTCATTCGGACATACCGAGTGGTAGAGCATGTAGGCCTAGGTGGGTTGAAGCTCTATAAATCATTGTGTTAATTTATTTTGTGCACTTTTATTTCTTCACCATCTTCATATTAAGAGGGCATTAATCGGAAAATCGAGAAAATATATTCACACTAACCTCTAGATTTTTGTAGCCACTTGGACTCACAATAACTTCCATAGTCGCTTAGATAATAGAGCATCAGTTAATGCTTTAAAGTCTTCAAAACCCAACCCTCACCAACCTTTGGTTTCTATCAAATAATTCCAACTAATTCAATGTATTTTATTATGACCCTCAAGAGGATAACCCCACCATAATTTAGCATGGTTAGAAGCAAATTCTTTACAAATCCCCAATTGAAGTTTCTACCAAGACATGATGTAAATAGAAACATATTTAACAAAGATTTAGTCAGAACTTCACTGCTCGGTAGGGTAATAAATGAATTTTTTCAATTATTAACTATTTTTTTGTTGTTTCAATAACATAACCAAAGATATATCTTTTTGACTTCCCAAGAATAAAATGGAGACCAAGATGCTTAATTTTGGACTGGATTCCAAAATATGACAACTTGTATCTCTGAGATCATTGGAAACATTATGACTGAAGATCAAAATAAAAGATTTCTCAAGGTTAATTAACTAACCAATGGATTCAAAATATTTATTAAGGATCAATTTAACAACATTAGTCTGATAAGATGAAGCCTCACATGATAGAAAAAAATCATCAGCAAAAAATAGATGAGACACCATATGAACAAATTTATAGACCATAAGATCAACAAATTGAGAGTTGATTTTGGCTTGAAGGATCAGATTAGAGAATTCCTTATGAGAGGAGGACAAACATATATGGAGACAAATGATCTCCATGTCTAATACCTCTAGAAGAAGTGATATATCCCACTAGATTGCCATTGACAAAAAGGAGAAAAATGTTAAAGATATGTAGGTTTTAATCCATCCAACGAAAATCCCAGGAAACCTTATTTTAAGCATAATCTCAAGCAAAAATCCCATTCCACCCTATCATAAGAATTTTCCATATCCAACTTGATAACCATAAATCCTTTAGATCCCCACATAAGGTTGTTTATGAAATGAAAACACTCATAAGCCACAACAATATTATCACATATATTCCTTCCTTTTCATAAAGGAAGTTTGACATTGATTAATACATTGATTGAGGCAAGGTTTCAACCTATCACTAGGATCTTAGAGATAATTTATAGACAATATTACAGAGACTAATGAATCTAAAATGACCAATGGAGATAGAGTTTTTACTTTTTGGAATCTAGGTGACTAGAGTTTGATTCACACTTTTAAGGAGTTTAGAGTTTGAAAAGACATTAGTAACAACAATACAAATGTCAACAAAAATAAGAGGCCAGAAAAATCGAATGAAGTAAGGGGTCATACCATCTGGGCCCATAGCTTTATTGGGATTGAGTTTAAAAAGAGCTTACCTAATCTCCACAATATCCATAGGTTTGGATAAGTGTCTGGTCTGTCTTTCCTCAATTTATATGGGCACTCATTCAAGAACAGTCGAGTCAGGGTCGGGGTTGGAGGAAGAGAACAGTTCACTGTAAAAAGAGGTAACCTATTTTTCAATCAAATCTGGAGAATCACAGATTTTACCATCCATTCTAATGAGTTTCTCAATAGAATCCTTTTCTGCCTCTGAATGACATTAGCATGGACGTATTTAAAGTTTCTATTACCATGTTTAACCATTGAATTTTTTATTTACTCCTCCAATATTGTTTCTTTCATTCATAAGCATTTTTCAATTCCTTTTTTAGATTATGCCAAGTGTTCTAGTCTCTATCACACCTCAAAGTACTAATTGATTCCAACTTATTACTAATCAATCCAATCTGTTTAGCTGATTAGTAATAGCTCTTTTTCGCCAGGTCGAAATGTCCACCCTACATTGTTTTGATTTTGCATTGGATTTCCAATCTCTTCACCTTTCTAAACTTTCTCAACTATCTGCTCAAAATCTTCCATATGGATCCATCTTTGCTCAAAACTAATTTTTGCTATGGAGTTCAAGGCTTTCTCAAATGTCTGCTCAAAACCTTCCATATGGATCCATCTTTAATCAAAACATAATCTTTTTTTTTGATGGAGGCATACTAGGATTAAACGTTCATCATTAGAACAAAGTGGTCATAAGCTCATCTTGCAATATGCTACATAATAACCTTAGTATTTTCCAAAGATCCGTGTGAAAGAGCCAAAGAAATTGTCAACTGTCTCTCCTCAATGAATTCATCACAAACCATGTTGTTTGACCAGGTAAAATGATGGCCAAAAATTTGACCACTCATAGCAATTTTACCAATAAAATCATTGAATATTTAACAATTCTATGAGGTCCTCAATCTCCCTATCTTAACTTTCTCATTAGGATGAGTAGTATCATTCGATCGGCTTATATAAATCCAATTATCACCCTTTTTTATTTTATTTTTAATACATATAATCCCATTGCATGATTCTTCACCTCGTTGTTGGGCCCACATTAAGATATACAAAAATAATCCATGATTTGACACATTTGAGCAAAATTCAATTTCAATACAGAAGCTACACATGAAGATATTCTAAATATTGATCTGACTCCCAAAATACAAACAAACCCCCACCCTTTCCAACAAAGTCCAATCTTCCTAACTGAATATTATGAGTTTTTTTTCTTTTCTTGAAGTGCTTGTTTTTCTCCCTTCAGAGTGCCATTTTATTCTTGACAAATATCGATGCAAGGTGACTATTTTCTCAGTTGGAAAGTTGTATATTTGTGCTTGAGTTTTCAATAAAATATTATCGTTTCGTACAAAACAAAGAAAATAATTGAGATTATATTAGGACTGATAATGAGTGACACAACATGATAGCACGCGACCACGAACCGCGACACGATTCACGAGAGACAAAAGACACGATAAAACACGACACGATATGACACAACACAATAACACGACACGAACACGAAATTAAAATTAATTTAAAATTGCAACTATTGTTATATTTAAGTTTACAAAAAAATAGATAACACGAAAACACGATAGTGTGACACGAACATGACATGATAACACAATTTGCCACCCCTAGATTAGATTAATTAATATCCATACTCTTGTAGACCAAAAATCATGGTTGCGAGAAATCGCTAATTTATTTAGTCGGGCGGTTGATCGGCGCTAGCGCTAGACCGCCTTAGGCGTCCGCCAGAATAAGACTATTTTTTTTATTTTTTGTCATTTTTTTATTTTTGGCCGATTTTTCCCACAGACCCTTTGCCTTTTAATCGGGCGCCCAGTTCCGATTTTTTTGCCTGGAGAAAAAGCCTAGCTCGATTTGGTGTCGCTGGCGGGCGCCTATTAACTAATTTTCACTACTTCCACCTCATTTATCTTTGAATGTAATTGTTAATATAAGTGTAGATATGGTATATCAATTAGGAGATTATTAGAATCTCGTAGATTAGCTCTTGATTTTCTTTCTTTATTTTGGTTGCTCTCCAACTTGTATATAATTTACATTGTATCCTTGGAATATACAATTTGATTCAAATTACATTACATTACATGGTATAGATCCGATTAGGGTTTTTCAAAAAAAAAAAAAAAAATTTCGTGTGCTTTTTGTTCAAAGAGGAGGTTTTAGGGTTTTTCGATTAACACACTTTGGGTTCGATCTGGGTCTCACCTCCCATACCTCTGTTTTCATCCCTCTCCCAAGAATAAAGCGTATTCAAGGCAAGACACACGCGCCACACACAATTTTTGCCCCCCATCCCCCTCGCCGAAGACGTGTAGGTGCATCCGTCACTAATTTTTACGCCGACAATAACTGTCAAATTTTCCTGGGATTCTTGTTTCGGGGCTCGCTTTGGTGTTTCGTTGCCGACTTGGGCTCGTTTTTGAATTTTTTGGTGTTTTGGTCTAAGCCACATTTGCTCTTCGATTTGGAACTTTGCTTTTCACAACTTTTGTTGCTTTGTTTTGCTATTTTCATGGGTGAAACTACTAAACTTGTGTCCGAGGTGATTCCGAGATGATGAATAAGATTACGATGTTAAGCAATGGCTCCAACTATCTTGGTTGGAGTAAAATCGTATTGTCACTTGCGAACTATTGACAAGGATGACCACATTGACTCACGATCCTCCTAAGGATGATAAAAGAGACTTGGTTGTGCGATGATGCTAAACTCCTTATACAAATTGAGAATTCTATTGAAGGAGATACTCTCTTTAATCAACAATTGTGAATTTGTCAAGGAACTTATGGATTATTTGGGTTTCTTATACTGTTTTCAGATCGTAGTAATATTTCTCGAATTTACTCGATTTGTAAATCTTTTCATCGAGGGAGCAACATGATAAATACCCCACTTATGTTATGGAGTTCGACAAAGTTTACGAAGAACTCGGTTCCTACTTCCGTTTGAGCGCAAATGTGAAGACCATGCAATAACAACGCGAACAAATTGCCGTTATGAGTTTTTGAGATTTACGTCCCGAGTTTGACACCTTCAAGTCTCAACTTCTCTCTCGAATCTGCTATCCCTTCGTTCACAGGAGACCTTTTCTTTTTTCTTCGTGCGAGGATGTTCGGCCTTCACATCCCACCCCTCGAGAATAGTGCTCTTATTAGTCGTGGTGGTGCTCGTGGTGGTTCTCGTGGCGCTCGTTGGGGTTCTCATGGTGGTAATCGAGGTGGATCTCGAGATGGGTCAACCTCTCGTGGTTTTTGCACCTCAGGTCTCATGCGGTGGAGTGTTTTTCTTGTCATGAATATGGGCACACTAAGTATAATTGTCCACAACTTATTGCCAAGCATCGAAAAGTCTTCTACCCATATTGCCTCATCTTGAATATGGTCACAATTTCGAGTGATGAGTATCTTCAAACTTACTAAGATCAGAACCTCACCCATCTACTAATCTTTGGCACTGGCGACACCAGTAACTCGCTACATGTCTTATCTCTAAAGGATCTAAATGGGTCATTGATTACGGTGCTTGGACCATATGAAAGGTAACTCAACCTTTTCTCCACATTTGATCCTCATGCACCCTCCTCTCACGTTACTATTGCGGATGGGTCTACCCCACGTGTCCTTGGTTTTGGTTCTATTCCCTTACACCGTCTATTTCTTTACACTCAGTATTGAGTTTACCTAATTTTTCCTTCAATTTACTTTCGGTCAATAAACTTACCAAATCTTTGAACTGTAACATTTCATTCTTCCCTGACAATTGTGTTTTTCAGGATATTTCGATGAATCGATTAAGTAGTAAGGGCGTGAATCTGATGGCCTCTATATTCTTGACACCCCGGAACCAATGTCTCTTGTTGGCACATCTTCATCATCCGCACTTGAGATGTACTGTCGTTTAGGCCATCCTTCTCTCCAGAGTCTTTAAAAGATGTGTCCTCAGTTTCTAATTTGTCGTCTTTATATTGTGAGTCAGTTTGCCAAACATTCTCATGTTCATTTAAGCCCTAGAATAAATAAGCGGGATGTGTCCCCCTTTAGCTTAGTTCACTCTGATGTTTGGGGTCCTTGTTCTGTGTCATCTAAGTCCGGGTTCAAATACTTTGTACTTTTATTGACAATTTTTCTCGTGTTACTTGGCTTTATTTTATGAAAAGTCGCTCTGAACTTTTCCATCATTTCTGTTCCTTTTGTGCTGAAATTAAAACTCGATTTTAGCAAATATAAAACGCTACGCAATGATAATGCTAAAGAATTCTTATCTACTACATTCCAGTCTTATATGCTTCAACATGGTATTTTGCATGAAACTTAGGTGTGTAGGCACACCCCCAAAATGGTGTTGTCGAGCGCAAGAATCAGCATCTCCTTGAGGTTGCTCGAGCTTTATTATTTCACATGAATGTTTCAAAACCATTTTGGGCTGATACTGTCTCCACTGCTTGTTTCCTCATTAACCATATGCCATCAGTGATTTTAGACAATGTTGTCCCCTTTTCAATCCTCTTTCCTGACAAAAATATATTCCCTTTGGCACCTAAGCTTTTTGGGATCACATGCTTTGTTCGTGATACAAGATCTCATCTTACCAAACTAGATCACAAGTCTCTCAAATGTGTCTTCCTCGGATACTCACGTGTGCAAAAGGGGTATCATTGGTTTTTTCCTACACTCAATCGCTATGTTGTCTCTCGAGATGTTACATTCAATGAACATCTACCATTTTTTTCTGCTTTCGTGTCCCGTCCTCCAGAGGGGGATGATAATGTCTTGGTCTACTCTGTTCCTGTCATCCTCTCACCTGGGTCTGAACACTTACCTAAAGCTTCTCGACCCCCGATTACTCAGGTCTACACCCCGATTACTCAGGTCTACACTCGACGCCAACATCCTCTCGAGGGTTGAGGCGATTCATGTCCTTTATTTCTTTGTTTTGGTGGAAGATCCCGTGCATCGCCTCTTACTCCTCTCGATGATCTTCCCATTGCTCTTCGGAAAGGTAAACAGACATGTACCTATTCTATTGCCTCTGTTGTTTCCTATGACCACTTGTCTGCCTCTTCTTGTTCCTTTATTGCTAAACTAGATTCCATCTTTGTTCCTAAAACCATTGGTGAAGCTTTGGCCCATTACGTTGGCGTCTTCTATGATTGAAGAAATGAATGCACTTGATCATAATGGCACTTGGACTTTGGTAGACTTACATGTTGACAAAAAGGCAATTGAGTGTAAGTCGATATTCACAGTTAAGTAAATCCTGATGGTTCTCTGGCTCGACTTAAAGCCCGACTTGTTGCTGAAGGCTATGCACAGACTTATGGCACCAATTATTCTAAGACATTCTCTCCTGTGGCTAAACTCACTTCTGTTAGACTGTTCATTTCTCTTGCCGCCACCTTTGATTGGCCGCTGCACCAGTTAGACATTAAGAATGCGTTCCTTCATGGTTTTCTTCAAGAGAAGGTCTATATGGAGCAACCGCACTTTGTTTTGTTGCTCGGGAGACAATGGGAAAATATGTCATCTTCGCAAATCCTTATACAGATGGAAGTAGAGTCCTCGGGCTTGGTTCGATAGATTTAGTCAGATCATTCTAAAATATGGCTTACTAAAATGTAAGTCTGATCATTCGATTTTCTACAGACGCTCTGAGCATGGGATCATTTTACTAGTTGTTTATGTTGATGATATTGTAATTACAGGAAATGATAGTATTGGGATTTCAGGGCTAAAGTCATTCCTCCATGCCCAAATTCAGACAAAGAACTTGGGATCTCTCAAGTACTTCTTAGGCGTGGAAATAATGAGAAGTAAGAGCTGGATCTTCCTCTCTCAGAGAAAATATGTGCTTGACTTACTCAAGAAAACTGGGAAAATAGGAGCTAAATCTTGTAGTACCCTGATGGCTCCCAACTTGCAACTTGAAAAAGACAATGGTGCCTCGTTCAATGATCCTGAACAACAATGAAACAAAAATTTGTTGGGAAGTTGAATTTGTTTGATACATGTTTTTATCTTAATTTTGATGATTTTATTTTGTCACCAAAACAATGCTTTTAAAGGTTGTCCAAATACTCCTAAATGATTTAAAATGGTTTTAATATTTTCCTGAGTATTTCCTCAAGTTTATTTTTGATAATAATGGACAACACTTTTAATGATTTTATATCAACGGATTTTTCACTCCTAAACAAGGTTCCTAAATGTTGTCTAAATACTCTCGATTGGTTTAAAATGTTTTTACTAAATTTTCGGAGTATTTCTTGGGTTTTATTTTCACACAAATCGGACAACATTTACCTCAAGTGGTCGACCTAGTGCCACTATAGGGCAACCCGTGACCAAGATGTTTTTAGAAACAAAAAATGAGACGGAAGGAAAAACAAGCAGTCGGCCGAATTATCGACTTCGTCGGCGTCGATCCGATCGGCCGTCAAATGATCGGCCGACCACACTGCAAGTTTCATTTTTGAAACAGACTTAACCCCTTCGTTTTTTTTTTTGGGGACCTGGCTTGAACAGTCGGCCGGTCGGCCTCGTCGACCGGCCGCCCGTTGTAATTTTCAAAGTGTTCTCTTTTCTCTTATTTAATGCGGCCGTGCATTTGTATTAATGAAAAAATATGATCGTTGACAACCACATTTCCTTAAATTGTGGGATTGATTTCTAAAGCTATACTCTTGATTTTAATTGTATTTTTCTCGTAGATTTTCAATCCCAAGAGGAGCCTATGCTTGATCAATCATCTCCTATAAATAGAGGAAGTTTTGGAGCAACCAATACAACAATTGAGATACAACACAACAAGATACACTTCAAGCAAACACTTGGTCTTTCATTGTTATTATTCTTGTTGTAAAATTGCCTAGCTTATCACTTTCACATCTTTGAGGTCCAGGCTTTTCTTGATTACACTTCGCACTCAAATTGTAATATTCATTATTGAGTTGTAATCTTGATTTTTGGTTATCATTCAAACACAAGATATCCTTGTGGTGTTCTTGGTAAGAGCACACTTGGATGATCTAGGTGATAGGTGAAGAAGATTGTGGTAATCTTCTTATTGAGGTGTTGAAGAATTTGGTATTCTTCAGGTTGAAGATTGTGGTAATCTTCACAAGTGCCGTTGAAGGAAGATTGTGGTAATCTTCAAAGGGAGATTGTGGTAATCTCCAAAGGTGTTGTTGAAGAAGAGTGTGGTGCTCTTCAAGGTGTTGTAAGTTGAATTTGTATTAATTTTGGTAATTAATAAAATTCTTTTTCTTTTTCGAAATCCATCCCTGATATCTTTGGGGTGGTAGAGGATTAGGCCTAGGTGGGTTGAACCTCTTTAAATCGGCGTGTGTTGTTTACATTCCGCACCTTTATTATTGTCTTTGAGCATTGGTTATAAAAAGAGACAAAATCAAAAGATAGAGATAATCTATTCACCCCCTCAGATTATCGTAGCGCTTGGACTTACAAGTGGTATCAAAGCCAAACTTCTTTGCAAGCTCGTTTCACATCGCGAGTGAAGAGAAACGATCGCCACGAACGAAGCTCATCTATCCTGGCACCTCCACCACCAAGCCACCTCGGTTTGATTCCAAAATTTTATATTTTGGAAAGAAAGAATGGAATGCTATTTACAAGGTTGCGGGTTCGATTTTGGAACACCGTCATCAATGGAGAATCCATTCCGATGAAAGATACACCACACACCAAAGAGCTCAATGATGAAGAAAAGAAATTCATCTCCTTAAACGGTAAGTGCTTTAAATATTTTGTATTGTTCATTTACTAATTTGGAATATGAACATATTATAGGAATTCCATCGGACATGAAGTATGGAAAAAATTAGAAGCCATCTATGGAGTATTTGCAAATGAAAGGAGTCAAACAAAAGCATCTACTTCTCAAGATCATACAAGCTCAAATCCAAGGAATAAGTTCTCCTACAACTTCCAATTATGAAGAAGTTGAATATTGTTTTATGGGCATCAATGAAGAAAATGAGGTATGTCTTAAACCCTCTACTTCCTATGATATTGTCATTCAAAATGATTATAGTGATTTACAAAATGATTATGATGAACTTCAAAATGAATTCCAAAGCTTTACTTGTTAGATACAAAAATTTGAAAAAGGAATTCAATATTTTGAAAAATGATAAGGATAGTTTATTTACTTTTTATGAATCACTATCATGTGCTCACACCACCACTCTTGACAAGATTAGAAACCTTGAAAAAGAAAATAGTACTCTTGCCGAGAATATTGATTGCATGAAAAAAAGATTTATTAAAATCCAACTTGAGTACCAATAAAATGCCCAATATTGTTGATATTCATAATTGTGATAAAGGACTTGATCATAAGCCTAATGTTGTTAATCATATGAAAAAGGATCAAGTCACTATGCATATTGGTCATTATGCTTCTGAATTATTACTTGTTTTTATTGTGGCAAAAAGGGTCATACGGCGGCTAATTCTTGCTCTGCCAAAATAGCTCTAAATATTGTTGGAGACCTAAAAGTCTCAAAGATAATCTTAAAGGACCCCGACACATGAGGGTACCACAAACAATGTGCTATTAGGTACCCTCGCAAAGCAAAATCGGAGAAAATTCATGCCACCAAGAAAACATCAAATGAACGTTTCATTTGATCAAAGAAGGAGAAAACTACCCTCAACAAAGCCTATTTCCAAGAAGAGCGTATAATCAAAAATGGGAGGAACACAATCCTTGGAAATGGCAAAGACATCATCAACAAGATGATTTTCAAGAAGAAGAAACCATCAACCACGGGAAGGTAACTAATCTTGAAATGGAGAAGTCATCATCAACAAAGTAACTTCTCAATGGGAAGATATCATCAACAATGGGAAAGACACAACCCATGGAAACGGGCGTAATTGGTAAACCGTATCTCCTCATTTGTATATGTATTTTATTTTTAAATCTATGCATACTTTTAATTGTGTCTTAATTGCAAAAAATGAATCTTCAAGTATTTATTTTTAATATAGGTCTCTTATATATTTTATGAGTTTCAAATTTTTTTTTTTTTAAAAAAAGAGACCTTGCATGATTTTCTAAAACTCTTGAGCATTTTATTAGACTTATGTGGCTTATTATCTCTTATGAAATCTTATAGCATAAGCTCTTTTGATATCTCATATTACTTGCCTACACTTGTATTTTCTATGCATATGTTGTCTAAGAATTGTGTAGGATACATATTTCATACTCATTGGCTATTACGTCATCAAGTTTCTTAAACCATCGAGGTATGTCTACTCGTATTTTTCTTTAAACTCGATTTTATGCTTATGCACATATCTTTCAAGATATTTCATTTTGATCCCTTAAGTGCCCTAATTGATCTTGCAAATATTTTCTTTTAAAAGGCACTACGTGTTTAGTCTCGATTTTATCGTTTATATGTTTTCCCAAAAACCCATATTTGTTGGATATAGTCCAAACTTATATTTTTGCAAAAGTTTTAAAACTTTTGGGGTGAAAAATCGAATTTTAGGAAAACTCGGGAGAAAGAAAATCACTGGACGGTGCCGAGGCGGCCGTTATCTGGCCGCTCGCACCGTGCCCACCACTCGGCCGGCCGCCCAGACTATTTTTCCTTGGTTAAAATCGTATGTCTTGTTTTTTAAACAGACGCAGAAATTGTTAAAACCCTATAGCGATTTTTCCCCTTTTCTTCAAAATCTTCAATTCTTCATCATTTTTCACAATTCTTGTTGCTAATCGTCTTATTTTCACAAGAATCTTACATATATGGCTCCCCAAAGAATTCCACCGGTCAAAATCCCATCTCCAAGCGTAGAAGGGCGGAGAGGGTTCTTGAGAAATCGGCAAGAGGTGAACAAAGGGATATTCGAGCCGCTCAAAGAAACGTGGCTCGAAGGTGATGATGTTCAAAATCCCATTCTCTCTGGCCCAAATTACCGAGCTACTCGGACCATTTCGCTCCAAAATTGCCGTTGGCTAAAGGTAAAAATCCTTTGTTACTCCGGGAGCCCTAATTCCCACAATGTTCTTAATTTCATTCATAAATATGCGGAATGGTATTATGAGGACTCGGGAATGGGAGAAAGTCGATTGCTCGGACTAAAATGTGTCGTTTTAGTTCATTTACAAATGAGTATCCTACGATTAGAGGATTTTTCGAGGAGCAAGGTGGATGTATTTATGGGAACATGCTTATGTCTTGTATGATGATGATATTATCCAACTCTTTTATGCCAATATGTGGTCAATATGATGTTGAAAAAAGTCGATAAGCCGTAAATTCTCTTATAAGGGGACGTCATTTTTAGATGGACTCCCAATGATATTTGCTTAGGTTTTTACGTGTTAGAGAAGGTGGTTGGGATTATTTTCTTGTGGGACTTAGAATGATGAAATGTTGGGGGTGTCGATGAAAGAAGTTAAGACGTATTTGGGAGTATGGCGAAGTATTCTTTGTTGGCAATGACACTTGAGCATCGTATTTTATCGGTCATTGTCGCATATTGCATTTGTGGTAAGTCGGGAAAGATGCCTAGCAATATGGATTATTTTTCGACTTATAAGATTGCTTTGGAGGGAACCACTTAACTTTGGTGCCATACTTATTCAATGTCTAATCGAGTCCATTACTCGAGTAATAAGAAGTTGGTTATGGGAAATTGGATTTGTAAACTTCTTATTCAATCGACTACCTTTCGTCGGAGTGTAACTCGGAGGTATTTCAAAACGACTTTGACATTGATAACATCGCCCAAATAGTCACTATGCTAGAACATGAAAATCCACCAACCAAAATGGCGAGAGAAGAGGTCAAGAGTCTCCCGATCCTAATGACTTCTTTGATGACAAATCTGGCCGCAAGATTGGCTAAGAGGGCGAACTGAAAATCCGAGGGTAATACCTGTGCTCAACCGCCTAGAGGTATACTCGGCCGAATTTGATGAGATGAGGGCTTTTCATGAGACGAGGTATGAGACTTTGGAGCAAAAGACCTCCAAAATGCAAAAGTCTATCGGCAAGTTAAAGAATTCATCAAGACTTAATTCCCTGATCTTGCTTCTCCTCTGATGAGGAATGATGTTACCCACCCCTTTACTTTCTAGCATTTTCATTTA